>CALYLW010000018.1:347117-387943 GCA_944989445.1 Ampullaceana balthica
TGATTAAAGGCCAAATAATGGATACAGAAGTTGACCACACACAAAAGTTGATTTGAACTTGATCTGAAGAATCTTGAAGGCATTAGATGTCATGACAATTTCTTTTTAAATGCCTAATCAGCTTCAATCTCAACATTAGCGAATGGATTAAATCCCTGCAAGAAACATCTCTTGGTTCAGCCTTGTGGCCAGTTGAAAGTTCACAATAGGTCAACAAAAACAAAACAAAAAACCAGAAGGAAATAAATCATAAAAATGACATTTCACGTTGGGGGTCGGGGGTGAGAATGCTCAGTGCAAACGAAAAATATGCACTGTGAATTTTGTATAAGTGCCGGAGATGTGATAGTCAAAATGTGGTGTGAATCTCTGTATACCAAGGTACACAACTGATGTGTTCAGCTACACCACAGATACCCCTGTTTGAGGGTGAGGGAGGGCTATGTAATGTCATTCACGTGCACATTTTCGATCAAGAATATGAAGAGAACATTACATTGCCTGTATCTTGATGCCTGTAAGAGAACATTACATTGGCTGTTCTTGATGTCTGTAAGAGAACATTACATTCCTGTATCTTGATGCCCGTAAGAAAACATTACATTGCCTGTATCTTGATGCCTGTAACAGAACATAACATTGCCTGTATCTTGATCCCTGTAAGAGAACATTACATTGCCTGTATCTTGATGCCTGTAATAGAACATTACATTGCCTGTATCTTGATGCCTGTAAGAGAACAGAAACAGATACGTGACCATGAATTGATGACATCTTTTTTTTTCAAGGAAGCCATGGCAAACATAAATTCTTGTTCAAAATCCAATGGTTCTTGCTACTGAGGAAATATAAGAAAAAATATGTTTAAAATAGTAAAGCACTGGACATTTAGGCTAACGGTATTTAGGAATATTAATTTTATCTGAATACTCCACATGTGTTTAGCTCATGTATTCCATTGTCATTGCTTATATTAATAATCATAAGTAGATGTACATTTTGAAATGTTTTAATCAAATGATTACATTTTAACAGATGTTCGCAGGATTCCTGATCAATTATAACTCTATTTCCTCGGTGTTGAGCTGGGCACAGTACATTAGTTTTTTAAAGTACGGTTTAACTGTAAGTACATGGGCACAGTACATCAGTTTTTTTAAAGTACGGTTTAACTGTAAGTACATGGGCATAGTACATCAGTTTTTTTTAAGTACGGTGTAACTGTAAGTACATGGGAACAGTACATCAGTTTTTATAAGTACGGTTTAACTGTAAGTACATGGGCACAGTACATTAGTTTTTATAAGAACGGTTTAACTGTAAGTACATGGGCACATTACATTTGTTTTTATAAGAACGGTTTAACTGTAAGTACATGGGCACATTACATTAGTTTTTAAAGTACGATTTAAGTATTCTAATTAGAGGTTTAAGCACCATGGAGCTGTTTGTAAATGAAATAATTATTGTGTTCATATCAGATGACTTCGGATTAATGTTATTTTTGAAATAATAGTGTCTTTGACACATAGACTGGGTGTTAGATAATGTGTGACATAGACTGGGTGTTAGATAATGTGTGACATAGACTGGGTGTTAGAGAATGTGTGGCATAGACTGGGTGTTAGATAATGTGTGACATAGACTGGGTGTTAGATAATGTGTGACATAGACTGGGTGTTAGAGAATGTTTGACATAGTCTGGGTGTTAGATAATGTGTGACATAGACTGGGTGTTAGATAATGTGTGTCATAGACTGGGTGTTAGAGAATGTGTGACATAGACTGGGTGTTAAAGAATGTGTGACATAGACTGGGTGTTAGAGCATGTGTGACATAGACTGGGTGTTAGAGAATGTGTGACATAGACTGGGTGTTAGAGAATGTGTGACATAGACTCCGTGTTAGAGAATGTGTGACATAGACTGGGTGTTAGATAATGTGTGACATAGACTGGGTGTTAGAGAATGTGTGACATAGACTGGATGTTAGAGAATGTGTGACATAGACTGGATGTTAGAGAATGTGTGACAAAGACTGGATGTTAGAGAATGTGTGACATAGACTGGATGTTAGAGAATGTGTGACATAGACTGGATGTAAGAGAATGTGTGACATAGACTGGATGTTAGAGAATGTGTGACATAGACTGGATGTTAGAGAATGTGTGACATAGACTGGGTGTTAGAGAATGTGTGACATAGACTGGGTGTTAGAGAATGTGTGACATAGACTGGATGTTAGAGAATGTGTGACATAGACTGGGTGTTAGAGAATGTGTGACATAGACTGGATGTTAGAGAATGTGTGACATAGACTGGATGTTAGAGAATGTGTGACATAGACTGGATGTTAGAGAATGTGTGACATAGACTGGATGTTAGAGAATGTGTGACATAGACTGGATGTTAGAGAATGTGTGACATAGACTGGATGTTAGAGAATATGTGACATAGACTGGGTGTTAGAGAATGTGTGACATAGACTGGATGTTAGAGAATGTGTGACATAGACTGGGTGTTAGAGAATGTGTGACATAGACTGGATGTTAGAGAATGTGTGACATAGACTGGGTGTTAGAGAATGTGTGACATAGACTGGATGTTAGAGAATGTGTGACATAGACTGGGTGTTAGAGAATGTGTGACATAGACTGGGTTTTAGAGAATGTGTGACATAGAGTGGGTGTTAGAGAATGTGTGACATAGACTGGGTGTTAGAGAATGTGTGACATAGACTGGATGTTAGAGAATGTGTGACATAGACTGGGTGTTAGAGAATATGTGACATAGACTGGGTGTTAGAGAATGTGTGACATATACTGGGTGTTAGAGAATGTGTGACATAGACTGGGTGTTAGAGAATGTGTGACATAGACTGGGTGTTAGAGAATTTAACCTCTTAGACACCGCTTTATTGCTGACTGATTTAAGACCCGCTGCAAATGTATTTAAGATATGCATGGGGAAAAAGGTGATTGCCGATTTAAAATTCTAGCTACTTTTTATCTTAATTAAAAAGAATTTTTTTAGGTGTTCACAATTTTATAAAACTTAAATAAATTCAAAATTATTTTTTTTTAAATGACAATTAAAAATATTCGCAATTGTGTTTTAGCGTAATTAACAATCAAGTATGGTGATTGCTGCCAACAGCTGACTTTAGTGCCATCTTTTCATACATTATATAGTCAGTGTGTGCGCAATAATCTTCTGTATAGAAGGAGCGTCTGTAAACAGATAAGATAAGATAAGATAACTGGATGAAAAAGTCATCCGCCTGCACGCAACGTAAAGAGCTTGTATAAGAACAGCCAATCGGGTCACACGTTCAAAGAATGTTTTCAAAATAAACTATTACAGTCTCTTCATAGCTATCTCCATGTGAATGTGAAGCTATACATGTATATTTTATATATGCGTATATTTTATTATTCTAATGTCACAATAACATTTGCCAATATACTTATTTTTTAAAAATGAAAAATAATGTTAACTTAATCTATAAGGGAGCTCTAAAAATTAATTCCAAACCTAGGTCAAATTCAATGAGAAGTATTTGTGACATCATATTATATTGTTTCCATAGGCACTATATTTAAGACTTTGTGACATTACATTACATTACATTACATCCTATATAATAAAAGGCAATTTTCTGTCCGTTCTGTCCGGTCATCTATAGCGATTGGTCCCTCAAACACATATGACTCCTACAGCCAATCATATTGAACACGTTTACGCGGACGTTCAAAGTCAAAACGAGTTATTTTTTTGGTGCAGTATTTCTTCCAAGACTTTATTTTGAGTTATGCGCGTTGGGATTTATAGTCAAATTCTCTGTTTTTACGAGTTATTTATTTTAACTATAATGAATAGTATTTTTGACGTGATGCACATGTATGCCGATCGAGACGGCTGTTGGAGGGGGGGGAGTTACAACAACAAGCCACCGAACGGTGGCGGAACGTCCTTGGGGGGCTTTGTTGCTCGTTATATTATATTATATTTTATTATATTATATTATATTATAAGAGCAACAAAGCCCGTCCAAGGACGTTCCGCCACCGTTTCAGTTGCATATTGTCTAGGAGTAACAGTAGTGATTAGCAGGAGTGACACACTTCAAGATGGGAAAACATTACTGAATGATGACAAACGAACTGCACCAAAAATAACTCTTTTTGAACGTCCGCGTAAATTTGTTCAATACACTGTATGTCTATTATTTTAAATTGCCTTTCATTATTATAGACGAGCAATAAAGCCCGTCCAAGGACGTTCCGCCACCGTTCGGTGGCATGTTGTAACTCCCCTCCAACAGCCGTCTCGACCGGCATTACATGTATATCACGTCAAAAATACTATTCATTATAGTTAAATTAAATAGCACGTAAAAACAGATTTTCTTTACTATAAATACAACGCGCATAACTCAAAATAAAGTCTTGGAGGAAATACTGCACCAAAAATAACTCGTTTTGAAAGTCCGTGTAAGTGGCGTAAACTTGTTCAATATGATTGGCCGTAGGAGTCATATGTGTTTGAGGGACCAATCGCTATAGATGACGGGACAGAACGGACAGAAACTTGCCTTTTGTTATATAGGATTATGTTACATTGTTTCCATAGGCACTATACATAAATGAGTTTAAAGGAAGACGGTTCTGTGGCAAAAACACAAATTGGTAAGTTTTGACATCTAGACTATTGCTTGACAAACTGGTTAGTTTGACATCTAGAATATTGCTTGACAAACTTGTTAGTTTGACATCTAGAATATTGCTTGACAAACTGGTTAGTTTGACATCTAGATTATTGCTTGACAAACTAATTAGTTTGACATCTAGAATATTGCTTGACAAACTGGTTAGTTTGACATCTAGAATATTGCTTGACAAACTAGTTAGTTTGACATCTAGAATTGTATTTGGCAAAATGGTTAGTTTTACATCTAGATTATTGCTTGACAAAAAAGAGGATTTGATTATTTATAATTATAAAATACTTTGTGTACATTTCAGGAAATTTAATATTTCATATTTATCAAACGAGGATAAGTTACTAGGGCTTTTTACAACAACAACAACAACAACAACAACAACAAAACACAAAAGTGGGCGCCGTAGGCGCCCTGAAATCCCTAGTAATACAATACATACAATCAAATATATTATATATGTTAGGGAAATATACATTAGGATATTTTCAAATAAAATACGTCATGAAAGGAGTGGCGAGATAAGTATTTTTGTATTTATTCTCTAAACCCACCGTTCATCTTTGAACGATACATATTGTAGCTAACCTCTTTTTTTAATAATAATGACAGTTTTTTAAAGCAAATTTAGATAATCTTCAATTGAAAAATTAAGCAAAACAGTATTCATTGGTAGATTTAAAAAAATGACTTCATTTTGTGTGGTCATTTAGTCCACGCTGAAATTTGTAACAATACTAATTTTGATAATTTATAAAGCGCAGTACCCGCCCCCCCCCCTCCCCCCGATCCCGCAAGAAGCTGGGCTCACATCACTTCACATAAAAATAGTAACATACATATACTTATACATGCATTCAATGTCAAACATTCCTATCACAACTACCTGACCATGTTTCCTTCATACGTGGTTATGTAATGTTTCCTATCACAACTATGTGACCATGTTTCCTTCATACGTGGTTATGTAATGTTTCCTATCACAACTATGTGACCATGTTTCCTTCATACGTGGTTATGTAATGTTTCCTATCACAACTATGTGACCATGTTTCCTTCATACGTGGTATATGTAATGTTTCCTATCACAACTACCTGACCATGTTTCCTTCATACGTGGTATATGTAATGTTTCCTATCATAACTACGTGACCATGTTTCCTTCATACGTGGTTATGTAATGTTTCCTATCATAACTACGTGACCATGTTTCCTTCATACGTGGTATATGTAATGTTTCCTATCACAACTACCTGACCATGTTTCCTTCATACGTGGTATATGTAATGTTTCCTATCATAACTACGTGACCATGTTTCCTTCATACGTGGTTATGTAATGTTTCCTATCATAACTACGTGACCATGTTTCCTTCATACGTGGTATATGTTATGTTTCCTATCACAACTACCTGACCATGTTTCCTTCATACGTGGTATATGTAATGTTTCCTATCACAACTACCTGACCATGTTTCCTTCATACGTGGTATATGTAATGTTTCCTATCATAACTACGTGACCATGTTTCCTTCATACGTGTATATGTAATGTTTTGTAAAATGGTTTAGCCTGCCCTTAGCTCCGCTTGATTAAATTTGTTCCATAATCATGTTTCTTGTTTCTAAGCTTCAGTGCAGAAAATGTATCACGGCTAAGAAAACTACAATCTAATAAAATAATAATAATAATGACAATCATGAGAACTATAAAGCGCGGTTTCCCAGCACGGGTTCCGGCTCACCACACTTCACATAAGGACAGTAGGCTATACAACAAAATCATATTTAAACATTAAATATTTTCATTCATCTTAATTCATGGTAACGGACCCAATTCATGTTTACATAACAAAAACACAACAAACAACCTTAAACATTAAAGCGTAAACGATATGTACCAAACCATTCTTTTTTTTAAAATTCTGCACAAAATATATTTCCTTCGTGAACGTGTTCCTCAGTCTGTCAGGCAACCTATATCTCTACATGCAAGACATGGACTACGAAGACTCATGGGACTTTTGGAAGAACTACGTAATTTTGGCTCTGTATATTGTTGGACTCCTGGTTCTGACGTACATTCAGCTGAGACGTATGAAGAAAACAACTTGAGGCAGATGCGCCGACGGAGTCAATCCAGAACTATTCTGTAACAATAAAAAAAAGAGATTATTTTTCACTAGAGTTCTCGTTGTGTTTTTGCCGTCCACCCACAGCTTTGTGGAACATACATACTTACAGCTTTGTGGAACATACATACTTACAGCTTTGTGGAACATACATACTTACAGCTTTGTGGAACATACATACTTACAGCTTTGTGGAACATACATACTTACAGCTTTGTGGAACATACATACTTACAGCTTTGTGGAACATACATACTTACAGCTTTGTGGAACATACATACTTACAGCTTAGTGGAACATACATACTTACAGCTTAGTGGAACATACATACTTACAGCTTTGTGGAACATACATACTTACAGCTTAGTGGAACATACATACTTACAGCTTAGTGGAACATACATACTTACAGCTTAGTGGAACATACATACTTACAGCTTTGTGGAACATACATACTTACAGCTTAGTGGAACATACATACTTACAGCTTAGTGGAACATACATACTTACAGCTTTGTGGAACATACATACTTACAGCTTAGTGGAACATACATACTTACAGCTTAGTGGAACATACATACTTACAGCTTAGTGGAACATACATACTTACAGCTTTGTGGAACATACATACTTACAGCTTAGTGGAACATACATACTTACAGCTTAGTGGAACATACATACTTACAGCTTAGTGGAACATACATACTTACAGCTTAGTGGAACATACATACTTACAGCTTTGTGGAACATACATACTTACAGCTTAGTGGAACATACATACTTACAGCTTTGTGGAACATACATACTTACAGCTTTGTGGAACATACATACTTACAGCTTTGTGGAACATACATACTTACAGCTTTGTGGAACATACATACTTACAGCTTAGTGGAACATACATACTTACAGCTTAGTGGAACATACATACTTACAGCTTTGTGGAACATACATACTTACAGCTTAGTGGAACATACATACTTACAGCTTAGTGGAACATACATACTTACAGCTTTGTGGAACATACATACTTACAGCTTAGTGGAACATACATACTTACAGCTTAGTGGAACATACATACTTACAGCTTAGTGGAACATACATACTTACAGCTTAGTGGAACATACATACTTACAGCTTAGTGGAACATACATACTTACAGCTTAGTGGAACATACATACTTACAGCTTTGTGGAACATACATACTTACAGCTTAGTGGAACATACATACTTACAGCTTAGTGGAACATACATACTTACAGCTTTGTGGAACATACATACTTACAGCTTTGTGGAACATACATACTTACAGCTTTGTGGAACATACATACTTACAGCTTAGTGGAACATACATACTTACAGCTTTGTGGAACATACATACTTACAGCTTTGTGGAACATACATACTTACAGCTTAGTGGAACATACATACTTACAGCTTTGTGGAACATACATACTTACAGCTTAGTGGAACATACATACTTACAGCTTAGTGGAACATACATACTTACAGCTTTGTGGAACATACATACTTACAGCTTTGTGGAACATACATACTTACAGCTTTGTGGAACATACATACTTACAGCTTTGTGGAACATACATACTTACAGCTTTGTGGAACATACATACTTACAGCTTAGTGGAACATACATACTTACAGCTTTGTGGAACATACATACTTACAGCTTAGTGGAACATACATACTTACAGCTTAGTGGAACATACATACTTACAGCTTAGTGGAACATACATACTTACAGCTTAGTGGAACATACATACTTACAGCTTAGTGGAACATATATACTTACAGCTTAGAGCATAGTGTATAATCACCAATACAAAACGAATAGCTTAATCCTTTATTTTTAAAACTCTCTTCTTACAAGAATATTTATTGAGTATGGGAATTTATGAAAATTATGTTGCCTGTAAAACTGAACTCCTTACCAATTATCAAAATTTAATAATTAATCAAGGAAACAATGTATTTAACCAACTAAGTAAGTTTAAATGAATTTGTGTGTGTGTTTTATCGCATTTCTCTGTGGCTAGGAGGTTATTTTTGAGGCCCCTATCCTAAGAACTCGTGAAGGATTCCGGATTCAACGCATCCGGTTCTGTCGTCAACTTTTTCAAAACGCTCGTAAACACGTTTTCTGACTTGCTAGAGAGCTGACATTTTCACAGTAAGTTGGGCTTGTGGGGAGGATAAAGCTATTAAATTTTCAGATCGATCGAATTTACTTTAATTAAATTAATGTATTTTTAGTTTATCTCTATATGTAGCAGCAAGCTTTTGTTGACATTTTACGAGTCACGCTGAGCTAAGTTCAACCATACGTGACCAAAACTTTTTCCGTTTTACAACAAAGGGTATTTAAGGCAATTTCAGTCTGTAAATTTTTGTCGCGTTTAAGCATGATAAATACTTTTTAGTTATGTCTCATATATAAGGGATTTATAGTCAACAACTTTGTTTTTACGGGGTTGTCTAATTCAATCCCTTATATTAACTTCACCGTCGTCTCTTGGGTTCGCAGGCGGTCGGTCGGGCGGAAAAACAAAAGTAAAAAATGACACACTTCCCGTGATGCATAGTCGTGTTGTGTATATGATATTTGTAGTGTGTATAGAAAATCATTCCAGATAGAACTAGCGAAATTATTAGAAAGTCTTATATAGACAATCCATGTGTTGGGAAAAAAAAATTCTGCTAAGTGGATCAGCGCACATATGGAAAGGAGTTAAGAATGTGTAAGTTCATATTTATAGAAAATGTCAAACTTTCCTCACACATTTCGTCTCTAGATGAACTTGGCTAACAGGACATTTAACAGGACTTCGTGAATGAAATTAAGTTTTACAAATTTTTTGTTAACGCGTAAAAGTAGAAAATAAAATGAACAAAAAATCTTTTTTTAAAGAAAGAGGCCCAGCTGCAGTGAGGAATGTAGAATCTCGCATGAAAAAGCAGAAAATAATTTTTAGTCACAAACTAAGTAGTCACACAGGGGGACTAAGAACTTTTGTGTTAGTTGATCAAATTTTATATCTCACATTAAATCCCACAATCGATCACAATAAATATCAATAAAACTTAGAGTTTTGAGTCCCCCTGTGTGACTACTTAGTTTGTGACTAAAAGAATTATTATCTGCTTTTTCATGTGATATTCTACATTCATCACTGCAGCTGGGCCTCATTCTTTTAAAAAAAGTTTGTTTGTTCATTTTATTAATTACTAGCAAAATCCCCGCGCTCCGCTGCGGAAATTAGGATTTCAGTTACCGTTGACAACCCGCGTAACACAAATTCAAAACACCAATTGATTTCAATCTGGATCATGATGAATATAATGCATATTTTAACTTCACCGTCTTGTCTGTCTGTCTGTCGTAGCCCCGCAGAAAAACAAAAACGAAAAGTAAAAAATGACACACTTCCCGTGATCCTATCGAGCTGATAATTTAATTTTTTTTTCGTCTGCTACCATTGCGGGAGGGTACTCAACAACTTCCCAAAGTTTCGTGCTCCTAACTACACGGGAAGTTAGATATTTAATGATGAGTCAGTTATATGTAGCTCATATAAGAAAAAAACTACATTTGGGCCCCCGGCCCCCTAGTGAATAATAATTTTATATTTGGTTGTGATTGTTATCATCGCGGGAGGGTACGCAACAACTTTTCAAAGTTTCATGCTTCTACCTACACGGGAAGATGAGGAATTAGTGTTCATTCAGTTTTATATAGCCCATATACGGAAAAAAACGGTTATGGGGCCCCGGTCACCCATGAGTGAAATTTTAAAATTTTCTTTTCGTCATTTATCGTCATAAGAGTGTACTAATCAAGTTCCCAAAGTTTTAGCTTCTACATTCACGGGAAGTTGTAGAATTAGTGTTGAGTCAGTTTTTAATATTAGAAAAAATTAAATTTGGGCCCCCGGTCCCCAGTAAGTGATAATTTATATACTTTTCTTTACCTGTTACCATTGCGGAATGTTACTTAACAACTGCCCAAAGTTTCATGCTTCTACCTTTACGGGAAATAGAAGAATTAGTGATTTTTAGTTTTTATATAGCTCATATCAGGAAAAAACTACATTTAGGCCCCCGGCCCCCACTATGTAATAATTTAAATATTGTTTTAGTTTTTTACCACTACTCAGAGTTTCTTGCTTCTACCTAAACGGGAAACATACGAATTTGTGATTTTCAGTTTTAATATAGCTCCCATAAAGAAAAAACTTTTTTTGGGCCCCCGGACCCCAGTATTTGAAAATTTAAATATTTTTGCCTGTTGATATCGCCGAAGTGTACTCAACATCTTATATGAGAATTTGTGATTTTCAGTTTTTATATAGCTCATATTATGAAAAAACTTCATTTGGGCCCCCGGCCCCTAGGAAGTGATAATTTATTTATCTTTTCGCCTGTTACCATTGCGGGTTTGTACTCAACAACTTCCCAAAGTTTCATGTTTCTGCCTACTCGGGAAATAGGAGAATTTGTGATTTTCATATTTTATATAGGCCATTTTAGGACAAAATTTTTTTGGGCCCCCGGCCCCCATGAGTGACAATTTTAAAATTCTTTTACGCCAATTTTCGTTGCGAGAGGCTACTGAACAACTTCCCAAAGTTTCATGCTTCTACCTACACGGGAAGTTGGAGAATTAGTGATGAGTCAGTTTTTTTATATAAGAAAAAAACTACATTTGGGCCCCGGCCCCCAATAAGTGATAATTTAAATATTTTTTCTCCCGTTACCATCGCGGTGTTCTACTCAACAACTTCCCAAAGTTTCATGCTTCTGACTACTCGGGAAATAGGAGAATTGGTGATTTTCAAATTTTATAGAGGCCATATAAGAAAAAAAAACGTTTTTGGGCCCCCGGCCCCCATGAGTGTTATTTTTAAAATTCTTTTACTCCAATTTTCGTCGCGAGAGGCTACTCAACAACTTCCCATAGTTTCATGCTTCTACCTACACGGGAAGTTGGAGAATTAGTGATGAGTCAGTTTTTATATAAGAAAAAAACTACATTTGGGCCCCCGGACCCCATTAAATGTTATTTTAAATATTTTTTTCGCTTGTTACCATTGCGGATGTGTGCTTATCAACTACCCAGTGTTTCATGCTTCTACCTACACGGGAAATAGGAGAATTAGTGATATTTAGTTTTTATATAGCTCATATAAGGAAAAAACTTCATTTGGGCCCCCGGTCCCCAGGAAGTGATAATTTAAATATTTTTTCTCCCGTTACCATCGCGGGGTTGTACTCAACAACCTCCCAAAGTTTCATGCTTCTGCCTACTCGGGAAATAGGAGAATTGGTGATTTTCAAATTTTATATAGGCCATATAAGGGAAAAAAACGTTTTTGGGCCCCCGGCCCCCATGAGTGTTATTTTTAAAATTCTTTTACTCCAATTTTCGTCCCGAGAGGCTACTCGACAACTTCCCAAAGTTTCATGCTTCTACCTACACGGGAAGTTGGAGAATTAGTGATGAATCAGTCAGTGAGGGCTTTGCCTTTTATTAGTATAGATAAAAATTTGAAGTTTTAAAAACGTTATTACCCTCACTCTAAAAATTAAAAAAAAATCAAACAAAACAATATAATATTACTAATAGCAATAATACAATGGGTAAAGAAAAGATTAAATTTAAATGAATTTCTCTCCATTCGCAAATCTCTCTTGTGGCAGAATGAAACATAGATGCAAGCTATTTTATTTTAAAAAATTCTTTATCATTTGAGTTTGTCCCGTGCTGTGTGGAGTTGAGAGCGTTTACTGCAGGAGGGAAGTGGTTGAAAGGAGAGTTTAGACAAACTTTTGAATTTTACTTTAAATAGGTAAATCCATTTTCATCAAGATTTTACAACCATTCGCTGTTTGAGAAGTTAAAAAAAAAGAATTATTAATAAAATGAAGTCACTGTCTCAAAGATGTGAATTAAACATTCATATAATGCACTTGGCGACATGGTGAATTGGACGAACAAAGTTAAACCAAAGATGTCACACACGCAAGACACACAATCACTATCGCATAAATAAAGCATAATTTGGATAAAATTAACGCAGCGTCCTTTTTTTAAAATCCCTTATATTAACTTCACCGCCGTCTCTCTCTGTCTGTCGTCATCTCATGGGCGGGCTGACGGAAAAACAAAAGTAAAAAATGACCCACTTCCCGTGATCCGATCGAGCGGAAATTTGGCATACGGACCCGTCTGACCTAACAATGCATCGTATCAAAATTTCAGATCGATCGAACGTACTATAATTAAAATAATGCATTTTTAGTTTATCCTTATATGAGGTATGTAATTCAAATTCACGGTTTGTTATTGTTTTTTCCCACGTGAAAGTTTGAGTTGACGCTTTGAGGCGACCCATCGAAGAACCGGGGTGCTTTTGTTTACATTTTACGTGTCACGCTGAGCTCGGTCAAGCGAATCGGTGACCAGACTTTTCCCCCCTCGGGTTATGAAGCAAAGTTGAGTTAAGACAGATTCAGTCTGTATGTTTGTCGTGTTTGAAAATAATCAATACTGTTAGTTATGTCTCATATATAAGGGATTTATAGTCAAAAACTTTGTTTTTACGGGTTTGTTTTATTTCTACTATGAAATCGTCACCAACGGCCAGAACAAATAGTAGATCCGAATGTGTTATTATATTGTCTTAATAATCCAAATGGGAGGTGGGGGAGGGGGTGGGTAATGGTGGGGGTAAAGTAAAGGTGGCTGAGCATTGTTAGGCCGTCAAACACCCCCCACCCCTTTTCCCCGTGAAAAAAAAGAAACTAAGTAACGCTGCTTCACTTGCCCCACAGGCCATGCAGGATGGTCTGAAAACTCAATTTAATAGCTTGTGTGTTGTATATTTATAAGCTATAAATAAAAAATAAAACCGACAATATAAATAGTTCAGCTAATTGAACGTTTTCTTTATCACCATAGGGCATAGGGCATAGGGTGCCATAGGCGGTAAAAATGTCTTGTTTTAACGAGTCTTTTAACATTCTATTCAAGTGAATGTTGATGTCAGGTGATTTTGTTGACAAAGTCCACTCGTAAAACTCTGTTCAGTATCGGACACGTTTTATTGACTAATCTGCACAAAATTGTACACAATCGTATTACCAGTGTACCGAAGAGCTCTGCAACAGGCGCCGCATAGGTAATACACTGGCGTTTAAAAAACCTGCTAATATAATAGAGTAAGTTTCATAACATATTGAAAACAAAAACAAAAAACCCAGAAACCCGGGTACCCGTTGCTGTGCATAAACCCGGGTAGTAAAATTACCCCCGGTACCCGTGAAAAATGTGGCTATAATGTCTATACTACTCTATACTAAAAGGTGGGCAAACTGCGGCTCGCGAACAATTTATCAAATACAAATTTTTCGTTTGGAATATATGCTGTGATTGTGAAATGCGTTTAACATCTAAAATAAAAAACTTTAGAATAAAATCAGCCCCGACATACTACAATGCATTTTGATACATCTTTTTTCCTCTGAACTTGAAACAAAAATCTCTTAACACAAAGAGTTTTTGGTTCTTTGAATGAATCAAGGAAAACACGACCGCACCGCGGAGAATTATACAAGGAGTTGGAAATGAAAGAAAGGCGGTATTTTGTGTTATTAGTAATAACATCCCAGCTTTTATTATGCGACTGGACGCTAACTTGGATTTGACATACACCGATAACATTGAGTTGCTGTTTGAGACGAGCCAATGTTGTTTATATACCCCGCTCTCAATGCTCAGTCACAGGAGCGGCCTTTGGGGGTAGCAGCTGGGGCAATCGCCCCAGGCCCCGCGCTTAAAGGGGAGGGGGCGTTTCAGATTTGAGACTATATTTTAGTAACAAAAGAGCCGGCAGATATTGCACTACTGAGTTTGCGCAAGAATTGATCTAATCTAGGGGGGCCCAGCGGGGTCATTGTTGCACTTGGCCTCACGCGTACCTAACGCCACCTCTGCTCAGTCAACTCCTATCCCCACCATACTTAAAAAAAAACACCTCATATATTATTGGATTTTAAATATATATATATATATATATATATATATATATATATATATATATATATATATATATATATATCAGTTGTTCAATGATTTTCACTGTAATAACAAACAGAAAACAAGTAATAAAAACTCGAATGGGTACTTAAACGCAATTTCCCACAAAGAATTTCTGACTTTTTTTTATTCAAGAGAAATCATTGTAGATTACACTAAAAGTCACTTCAAATAAATAATTCTGAAAGTAAATACAATAACTGCTATCTACAAATTGCTGCTAAAATTACGGGAGTCGAACGAAAAGAGATTTTTGAAAAATTCCTTCTCCAACATTGTTCTAAATATTATTAGTTATCGTTTGGCGTTTGTTTCAACCCGATAGATGTTATGGTTGGCGAGAAATTATAAAAAATACTGATATTTTTTCGTTTTTTAGGATTTTCCAAGAAACCCAGGAAACCTTTTCGGGAATTTTTTGGGCCCATGCATATCCTTGGGACCTCCGTAACATATTTGCAAAAAACCCGAACCCTCTATCTGGTATGGTTCAGGAGTAGTTGCTTGTGAAAGCTCTAACAGACTGGACAGACATTTCAAATATATAAACGCAATTTGTCTCTTGGGGAAATTTCGTTAAAAATGGGTTGAAAATAATTTGGGCTTGAGGTAAATTTCAAAAAGTGAGGGATTGGTTTGTTTATAAATAGTTAGTACCGCAGCTTAAAGGACAGTAACATTCAATCTGCTGGGCCCGTAAAACCTTACTGAACGTTACGTCATTGTTGTTGAGATTTTGATTGAATGTTCAGTTTACTGTAGCTTTAGTTTAAGAGTATGACGAATTAATTTATAAGCAGGAATAAAAGTTTGTAGTGCATCAAAGTTCACAACTGTGTGTTACTGGACGCATGCCATTGGCTATTGTGAAAAATGGGGTGCATGGATGGTTGCATTGCTTTGTATAGCGGTCGTGACAGCGAAAATTATGCGGCGTTTCGAATGGGTACCCGTTCAAAATTTGGACGGGTACCCGGGCAGCTTTTTCATCAATATGGACAGCCCTAGACAAGAGTCAGTTTGATGACATGCTTAGCTAAATACTAGAGATTTCGCTGCCAGAAGAAACTCAGAGCTGATCGCGTCAAGACCAGGCTATTCTACAGAAACTTTTTTTTAGGCTACTGCATCATTTTTATTATTATTGCTTTCATTCGATATAATTTAAAAATGATAATAAAATCTCTTTAAAAATTACCCTTTTTCAAAACGAAGTTGATTGGTGTTTGGGGGGAGGGGGGAGGAGCCTGACGACATCTGATTATTGACTGGGGTGTCACCGACTGACGTATCGCGTTTGATCCGTTGCACTACCCGGCTCTTGAAATCAACTCATGTTTGGACCATTCCATGTGTTCTAAAGTCAATGTTATTTAATAATTAATATGAATTTTATATATATATATAATTGAATATAAACCATTTTAAAAAAAAATGTTATTAAAAGAAAACCATTACAACGTTAAACATTTTTTTATAAAACATCAACGAAGCACAGATTTTGAATTCCCACAATTATTGGAAACGGACGCGGTTGGCGTCCCACCATTTTATGTCAGCTATGGTAATTTTCCATCCACCCTCTCCCTACCTCCACTCCCCACCTGCCACACCGTGTGGAGGAAATGTTTCACACATTGCTGATCTTTGGCAATCTGTTGCTTTCATAACTGTAACAAATAAAAAATATTTTTTTAAATGCCGCCGACCGACAACTGTTAATAAAACTGCAGTTGAATCCAAGCGTTTAAGTTTGGCTACATCGACACAGTCAAAGACATAATCAAGGATAAGATTTTTAGGATAATACTTTTAGTTGTTCTAGCTTAGGATTTAGGTGAGTACTGAAATATAAACAATTATTTCTTGTTCATTGCTCGCCTTCACGTAAAACAAGTGTTTGCGTGTGGAGGACTGTGACGTAGGATGTTCCTGGTGGTTAATCTTTTGTTGTTGTTGACGTCACTCACACATTGAATTTTTTTTTGTTTCCATTGTGCTTTGATTTGTGAGATGAAATTCTGGTCTAAATTTAACTAATTCCCTGCCCTCCCGCCAATGAAACCCAGGGCGTGGGAGTTCTTTCTGGTGTTGACCCCGTTAGTGCGGACAGCTCAGATTTCCACTGTATTAGTACCAGGCCACCACATACAAAGAAACATGACACACCGGAGACAATTTGGCGGTGTTATTTTCGGCGTGTTGAAACAAATGGATGAAGGTCAGGAGAAGTTTTGGTACCAGATATTTCAATGTCTTATTCCCATTCCCCTTCCCCATTAACGCTTAACACCTCGAAAGTTAAGCAATCTAATACACGATAATGAGGAAAATGTAAATTAAAAAAAGACTATGTTTGCTCTATTGCACCAACGCATAGTTATATAATTATTATTATTTATAATATTAGTAATTGTATCCTTCGAAAGTTACATTAACTTTTTAGCTAGGGTTGATGTTTATCATATAAATATGTAATCAAATATTGCCGAGTATTACTGAACATACACATACTTTAAAAATAAACGTTAAAGAGGAGTAGACCCATTAATAGCACATTTTAAAAATAAATTGTGTAAATGGTTTGTTTAGACAAGCTAGAAGGAAAAAGCTTAAATTAAGTCTTCATAGAATGTTATCATATGTTAGATTTAAAGGCGCACATCAGAAATAGAATGATGTATGAATGATGTATTGTTTGCGCTCTCAACCGAAACCACGTCAATAGCACCAGCGACTGCAGCTCCAATAAGACTACGGATAGTGGAGTCAATAACAACACGCCGACATGTGGACCGGTGCTGTGCGGTCAAACGTTACAAGGCTTTAGTAATATCTATTTCTTGTTGATGTGACTACGTTTCAAATGACTGTTATTATTTAAATATGGTTGTCAAATGCCCAACCACCTCCACCACTGTAAGGAACGCATCCTCACGCTTTGGCTCATCCGGCTTCTATAGCACGAGTTACTTTTTGCATTATTATATGTATGTTATTATCTCCATGTAAAGCGCCGTGAGCCCGGCTCCTTGCTGGGGAAACAGCGCTATAAAAATTACCAATTTATTATTATTATTTTTGCATACAGATTACAGTTGAACTTTTAACTATACAATTTTTTTAACGCAAGAAAACAACTATCTAGTAATTGTATTTATTTATACGCTACAATTATTTGCAATTGATAAACTGTGATGGTAAATAGCAAGCTTACAACAAAATGTACTATTCGTGAAATTCAGTTATTTCTTTTTAGACGTATCATACTTATTAAAATAAAATCTGATTTAAGCAAGTAAATACAGCTGTAGTTATTATTGGTGATGAGTATTGATAATTGATAAGAAGAAAAATAAGTTAAACTTCACGAAGTTTTTGTTTTTGTTTTTTTGCATACGAGGGTCTTGTTGTTTTGTTTGTTGTTTTTTGGGGGGTGAGGGGATGGGTGGGTGCGGCACTTGACCCATCTATTAAATGATAAAATGGCACATGCCTCCATCCGAGTTTGAGACCCACTGGCATAGACACCAGAAAGTTTGTTGTCGTTTTTAATAGCTGGCCCCCATTCTTGTTTACATCTCCACGTCAAGGGACGCCACTCCTTTACCCGCGTTTAACACGATATGGATGAATTCAACGACAAACACCCTTCATACACGCGCACCCTGGTGGCCAGCGAATTAACGACACGTGACCCGGATTAATTGGGAATGTAAACTGTGTTAATGGCCTGTGACCCGTCAGTTGTTTATATCACAGAAAAGTACACCGCAAAGGAAGCGCTTGTTTTTAAATCCTTTATATTAACTCGTGGTGTCTGTTTGTTTGAACCCTTGATTGCTTGCTCGATTGTCGTTCTCCAAAACTTTGGATCCATTTTTAACTCACTTCCTCGTAAGCTAGCGAGCTGAAATTTAGCAGGCTGTTTTGTGGCGATGATAAAAACTATGTATCAAAATTTCAGATCGATCGCATGTACTGTATTTAAATTATTGAATTTTTAGATTATTTTATTTATTCCTATGTATCATGCTATTTTTTGAGATTGAGTGTCGCGGTGCGTATTATATTGAACAACCTTTCTGTCGCGCAATAAGGTGCGTATTTTATTGACAACACTTTTTATAAACATATTCCTGATCGTTGCGCATTATATTAAACATGTTTTACGACACAACTGCAATTTTGTATGTTTGGATGGTCTGGCGCTGCGTATTATAATGAACATTCTTTTAGTTACTTCTCGTACATAAAGGATTTATAGTCAAATACTTGTTTTTTACGGGTTTTTTAATTTATGTTTTGGTTTACTGTGGTCGACTCACTAACGGGATAACACGCACGTGTCACATCACTGTAGACCTGCGAGCACGTGTCTCATCACTGTAGACCTGCGAGCACGTGTCTCATCACTGTAGACCTGCGAGCACGTGTCTCATCACTGTAGACCTGCGAGCACGTGTCTCATCACTGTAGACCTGCGAGCACGTGTCTCATCACTGTAGACCTGCGAGCACGTGTCTCATCACTGTAGACCTGCGAGCACGTGTCTCATCACTGTAGACCTGCGAGCACGTGTCTCATCACTGTAGACCTGCGAGCACGTGTCTCATCACTGTAGACCTGCGAGCACGTGTCTCATCACTGTAGACCTGCGAGCACGTGTCTCATCACTGTCTCTTCGTTGCCAACAAGTTTTGTCATAGACCTTTGTTTCCCAAGGCTTTAATCAAGCATCTTACACCTTTGGCTGAATGAGCCGAGGGAAAGCCCAGAGCCGAGTGGTTGCTATATACCACAGCTGACAGTCTTGATGTACTAATGAAGTTACCACGTAATACGATTATTAAGAGTCAGTAGTTCCTTTTTTTCTTTCTTTCTTTCTTTCTTTCTTTCTTTCTTTCTTTCTTTCTTTCTTTCTTTCTTTCTTTCTTTCTTTCTTTCTTTCTTTCTTTCTTTCTTTCTTTCTTTCTTTCTTTCTTTCTTTCTTTCTTTCTTTCTTTCTTTTTTTTCTTTCTTTCTTTCATTCTTAATTTCTTTCTATCTTTCTTTCTTACTGTCTTTCTTACTTTCTTTCTTTCTTTTTTTCTTCCTTCTTTCTTTCTTTCTTTCTTTCTTTCTTTCTTTCTTTCTTTCTTTCTTTCTTTCTTTCTTACTTAATTTCTTTCTTTCTTTCTTTCTTAATTTCTTTCTTTCTTTCTTTCTTTCTTCCTTTTTAACTTTCGTACTTTCTTTCTTTCTTTTTTTTCGACTCTCCAACTATACGTAAGAAATACAAAATCAGTTATTATCTGTCTGTTCAAAGAATGGCTTCATGGATTAAACGTCTACTGTTTTGTTCTACATCCGAAGGCCCAGCGATGTGTGACAAGGATGCTCTCCCTGTAGCCATGATCAGCTACACGTCCTCCGTGAACGCCGTTGACATGGAAACTTCTTGCGTGAACGGCAACAAGGCGAATGGATGTGCACATCAAGCCTCAACTACGACCTCTGTCCTCTCTGCCCACAACATCAGCTACACAGCTAGGATGTCTACAAGTTGCTGCAAGGGGAAGATGGACAAACAAATATTATTTAACATCTCGTATGTAATTTAAAAAAACAATAACATTTATAATTAGCTGTTTCCGTATCTCTAACTAAAGGGCATCACTTTACCGGAACGTTTCCAGTTATATTTACTTTGATTTTATGTATGTTCGTCAAATATGTATTGCGAGTTCTTCGTTCATATTACCATTTTTATGTGTTCAGGAATGTGTTCAGGAAACCCAGAAATTAACGATGTATTAGTCAATAGTGTCATATACATTTTTCTGTTAAAAGTCCGAACACTTGGTTGTATTTCTGACAGGGGAATATTCAAAAAAGGGATGACTGCTATTTTAGGACCAACTGGTTCAGGAAAATCATCGTAAGTTCTTTAATATTGAAATCACTAGGTTATTGAGGAAAACTTGTTTTTTGTTTGTAAACTACCAATTCCATAATATTTGATCTTTTTAAAGCTCCTCGCGTCTCTAATTGAACTGATCCTAACATTTCCACTCCAGTTTTCTTGACGTGTTGGCTGGCAGGAAAGATCCAGATGGTTTAACTGGTCAGGTTCTTTTGTATGACAAGCCGGTGCCTGAAAACTTCAAGTGTATGGTGGGATATGTTGTCCAGGTATTGTGTTTTACATTTTTGGTTGTTTAATAAGAAAAATTTAAACGCGTTTGAAAATGATATGGGGTTTGGGGGAATGAAATGAATGATTTTTTGTGTGTTGTTAGAGGTGTTACACATTTATATAAATCGAACATTTCATGAACACAGCTGAGTTCTGTAAAAAAAAATTAAACGTTTCGTTTTAGAAATCAAAGCGAATTAAAAGATAAACATAAAGAACAGGTTGGAATTATTCTAGACTGGGACAATTGATATCCTACCTACTCAGTATTTTATACGATTATGTTAGCTCAAAGAATTAATAGACATGTTGAAAACGAATCCTCCGAACTAAAATCATTCATTTGAAAAAATATTTATCGTTGTAAACGTAGTAAAACGTTTGATGACGTATCTCACCCCATGTATCATTTATCAAATAATTATAACCAATTACCGAAACAACACAACTTGCGGGAAAAAAAAATCTCTGTCACGTTATGTAAGCTGCAAGAATCAATTTAAATGATCATTAACAAAGTCACCATTGTCACTTAAGAGGGAATTTATTTTCCCGTTTGATGGCTGACTTTAGATCAATTGTGTTTATAATTGTTCCTATTGTCAAAAAATATTTTTTGTTAAAATAAATGTAGATCTATATATCAATGTGCTCATAATGAATATGTAAACAGGATTTATAAAAGATCAGTTTATAATAATAAACTAACCTAATTTCTGCTTTATGTTTATAAAATAAATAAAGAACATGTATACAGTTGAAAGGTTGTGGGAAAACTTGAAATAAGCTACAATAAAGGTCAACGGTTTTTAAGGGACGGTCTTATCACAAGAACGTTGTGACAATAGACTTTATATAACATCTCTTCTGTTCTGCTGCGCTTTTTACTACTTTAAAAAGTATTCCAATTTGATTATAAATAGGATGATGTTGTGATGGGAACTCTGTCTGTCAGAGAGAACTTTGCCTTCTCTGCTGCCTTAAGGCTGCCCACATCGGTCAAGGCCAGTGAGAGAAACGAGAGAGTCAACCAGGTTATCAAAGAACTTGGCCTGGAGAGGTGTGCTGACACCAAGGTAAGATGTAGTTATACTACAGTTAGTTGGCCTGGAGAGGTGTGCTGACACCAAGGTAAGATGTAGTTATACTACAGTTGGTTGGCCTGGAGAGGTGTGCTGACACCAAGGTAAGATGTAGTTATACTACAGTTAGTTGGCCTGGAGAGGTGTGCTGACATCAAGGTAAGATGTAGTTATACTACAGTTGGTTGGCCTGGAGAGGTGTGCTGACACCAAGGTAAGATGTAGTTATACTACAGTTAGTTGGCCTGGAGAGGTGTGCTGACACCAAGGTAAGATGTAGTTATACTACAGTTTGTTGATATTTGTCTCCATGGCGACTGTAGTTTAATTATTTGTATTAAAAAAATTAATTTCAGATTGGAAACGAGTTCATCAGAGGAGTGTCAGGGGGAGAGAGGAAAAGATGCAACATTGGCATGGAGCTTATTATCTCCCCTCCCGTGCTATTTTTAGACGAGCCCACCACGGGACTTGACGCGAACACCGCAAACACGGTTCTCAAGCTGTTGAAAAGGTTAATTAAACAACCCGTATAAAACAAGTTTTTGACTATAAATCCCGTATATCTGAGACATAGCTAAAAGTATTGATTAGGTTCAATATAATACGCACAGCGCGACAGACTAGCATAAACATGTATGTGCATGCTACATCGAGATACAAAGAGATAATCTAAAATGCATTAATTTGATTACTGTTCATTCGATCAATATGAAATTTTAATAGAATTCATTGTTAAGTGACTTAAGTCTATGTGCAAAATTTCAGCTCGATAGGATCACGGGAAGTGGGTCATTTTTTATTTTTGTTTTTTTTCCGCGGGACCACGCGTGACGACAGACAGACACGACGGTGAAGTTAATTTAAGGGATTTTTAAAACATGGTTCTGTAACTGATAAAAGCGTACACGTTAATTGGTTTACCGTAGGGTATATTTCTAGAAGAAAAGTTGTTCTAAAACAATTAAATCTATAAAACAATATAGATGCTAAAAAAACAATGCATTGTAACGAACCTTTAGTTTGGATTGACTTAAGATCGATACTGTTAAAACCTACTTGGGGTCAGAGTTACACAGAGAAACTCTATTCATAGTATCAGACTGATCAATTCTAGTGGAGTATAGAGCAAGGATATATAACTACCACGGAAAGATCGAGAACGTTCACCCACGCTTTTATGTGCAGTAGATAGGTTCACCGATTTCACCTGTTTTCATAGAACATTTTTATTTTCTTCTTTTTAGTGAACTTTCTATATGTAAATCAAAGCGTGTCCTTTTTAAAAACAATTTTTTTTTACATTATTTTATTTTCTACTTTTTAGTATCAACATTTTTTTAAAATGATCTTTAGACTGTATCAATTCAATTTAATTAGTTGAACTTCATTGTCAATAACTTAAATGTTATAGTGGTAAATAGATTATTCATTACAAATTTATGTATAATACACAGAAAAAAACATTTTCCCTAACTGAAAATTGAACCTCGTATCCCCATGTCAGCAATCGATCACGCTTATATTTCGGCCAGCAAGACTTCTTGTTGATGGTACTTTTTAAAGTTATAATAAAAACTCTTTACCACCCACATCTGACGTCAAAACATTGAGATTAAGTGTATCCCTCTAGGGCGAATTGAGGCATGGTTCATTGATGCTAGTGATAATATTTTATATAGACAAAAACTAAAAGTGCATTAATTTAATTACAGTACATTCGATCGATCTGAAATTTTGATACAATGCATTGTCATCCACGATCTATATATGGTAAAATTTTGAGATCTCTAGGACCATCAGAAGTGGTTTAATTTTATGTTACAATATTTGAAGGAAGGATGGATGGATACAACATACAAACAGTGTGACTTAAATAAAAGCGTGTAAAATTGTACACTTTTATTAAAATAAAATAAATACTAAATAAAAAATTGATAAAAGAAATAAGGGATAAGGAACTATCCTAAAATATGTAAACCTTCCTACTGCCAAAACGTCAAACTCCAAATTGAATATAAATTATTCTGGTTTTTATGTTAATGAACTGAAAAACTAATAGGCTTATGTAGCACGTAGTATGATAATGTGGCTCTGATTTGCTGGTTACTTAATTGATTCTACAAATTTGACAGCTGCTATTGTTGAGAAAGCGAAAATTACTGTACCCAAACAATTTCATCTATGAGCCGATCGGCACTTTTTTGGGGCGTCAGATTCCTCATTGTTAATTAGCTTATAAAAAAATTAAAAGTGAACATAAATTTGAATAAAAATACATAAAACCATGGTAAAAATTAATTTTAAAAATGAAGAAACTATATTAACGTTTCTAATGCCAAGACTTCAAACTTCATAATGAATCTAAGGTCTTCGATACCTATAACAACCAATTGAATATATTAACAACGTTTCATGGACGTAATTGTTATAAATAAATTGTCCGTACATACAAATCTGCGATTACTATACGGCAGCAAAAATTAGAAGAACCGATATGATTTTGGTACACCAGCTAATATACCAGACTTTGAAATTTTGCCTTCAAGTTTGCATATTTTAATTGAAAGTATCTCACAACTCTAGTAGGAATCAGTACTGAAATGTCCAATATATCTTTGTCTTGGGTAAATTTCTATTCAATACGTTTCTTTATCGCGAATTTCCCAGTCACGTTTAATAAATTTTGTTTACTTCTACACCAGGCTGTCTCGTAAAGGAAGGACCATCATTTTCTCCGTCCACCAGCCCCGTTATTCCATCTATCGTCTGTTTGACCGCTTGATGCTCTTATCGCAAGGTCACACAGTGTATCATGGACCATCGGAGGAGGCGCTGGAGTTCTTCTCTTCACTAGGTTAATACTCTCCCTAGAGTTCAATTAATACAAAAATTATTAAGAGAATGCGGTGAAAGATGTAGGCCGAAGCGATTACTGTATATGATTAAACGAGTAAGAAAAAATATGCCTGTGTAAGTGTAATTTTGGCAAAAAGAAAAAAAAGTTTTACATAAAACTTCAGTTCAATTCTGCCTTGAACAAGAAAAGGTCCAAATAAAGAGATTTGGCTAAATTTTTGTAAAGTCTCATAACTCATGTTATGTCTCGTCTCATAACTAAAGTTACGTCTCGTCTCATTACTAAAGTTACGTCTCGTCTCATAACTAAAGTTACGTCTCGTCACATTGCTAAAGTTACGTCTCGTCTCATAACTAAAGTTACGTCTCGTCTCATAACTAAATTTACGTCCTGTCTCATAACTAAAGTTACGTCCTGTCTCATAACTAAAGTTACGTCCTGTCTCATAACTAAAGTTACGTCTCGTCTCATAACTAAAGTTACGTCCTGTCTCATAACTAAAGTTACGATTCGTCTCATAACTCAGGTTACGTCTCGTCTCATAACTAAAGTTACGTCTCGTCTCATTACTAAAGTTACGTCTCATCTCATAACTTAAGTTACGTCTCGTCTCATAACTTAAGTTACGTCCTGTCTCATAACTAAAGTTACGTCCTGTCTCATAACTAAAGTTACGTCTCGTCTCATAACTAAAGTTACGTCCTGTCTCATAACTAAAGTTACGATTCGTCTCATAACTCAGGTTACGTCTCGTCTCATAACTAAAGTTACGTCTCGTCTCATTACTAAAGTTACGTCTCGTCTCATAACTAAAGTTAGTCTCTTCTCATAACTAAAGTTACGCCCTGTCTCATAACTAAAGTTACGTTCTGTCTCATAACTAAAGTTACGTCTGGTCTCATAACTAAAGTTACGTCCTGTCTCATAACTAAAGTTACGATTCGTCTCATAACTCAGGTTACGTCTCGTCTCATAACTAAAGTTACGTCTCGTCTCATTACTAAAGTTACGTCTCGTCTCATAACTAAAGTTACGTCTCGTCTCATAACTAAAGTTACGTCTCGTCTCATTACTAAAGTTACGTCTCGTCTCATAACTAAAGTCACGTCCTGTCTCATAACTAAAGTTACGTCTCGTCTCATAACTAAAGTTATGTCCTGTCTCATAACTAAAGTTACGTCCTGTCTCATAACTAAAGTTACGTCCTGTCTCATAACTAAAGTTACGTCTTGTCTCATAACTAAAGATTCGTCTCGTCTCGTAACTAAAGTTACGCTTCGTCCCATAACTTAACTTATATCTCGTCTCATAACTTAAGTTACATCTCTTCTCATAAATTAACTTACGTCCCGCCTTTTATAACTCAAGTTACATTTTGTCTTATTACTAAAGTTACGTCTCATATCTCAGGTTACGTCTGTCAAGAACACAACAACCCACCTGATTTCTATCTGGATGTCATCAACGGCGACCCGACCACATTCGCCACCAACGGAGTCAGCGGTGACACAGAAAATTCAGAAATAGACCGTGATTTGGAAGGTAACTGAGATCTCACTTAAACACCGCAAATGTTAATGAACATTAATTGAAATGTTGGCATGTCTCTGCGTTTAACTTTTATATAACAACAAACTTAATGGTCACATTTCTAACAAATTATCTGAGCTTAGTCTTACTGCTGATTATCTTACCAAGTGTCGTCAAGTTTAAACAATAACAACAACAAAATTAGGATCTGTATTTAATTTACATTTATAATATTCTTACTTTTTTATATTTTTAATAGTACAGCACTTATTATCAGACATAGCTGAAAAGTATTAACATTATATTAGATTTTGTTTAAAACGGCGTAGGCCTATAGCATAGTAATAAACTAAAACCTAATTTAGTTATAGCTATTTATTCATGCCTACTGGCATTACAAAATATTTTTGTTTAAAAATCATTGCCTCTCAGATAGAAACGTGGTCTCTTTAACCACAAATATTACAGTGAATTTTTGGTCAACGCAGGTAAAAAAATGAACGTGTCTTTTTTCAACATTTAAAACTATGATTGTCCTACATTTAAACATATGATCTACGTTTTTAACTTTTAAATAATATATCTTACTGTTTATTTATGATTACGTTTCACTGATTGTATGAAGTAATTAAACAATTTTTATTAGAAAATTTGATTCTTATTAATATGTGATACAGTTTGTGCTATAATTTTAAATGTAGGATTAGGCTACTTTTCTGGAAGTTTTAAACAAAAAATTGAGGCATTTTCAATGTACAAGATGTGGCGGTATTATGATGTCTTCAGGTCCAAGTTCAAATATCCGGCCCAACGATGTCAACAAGCTTTAATTATCTATATCTTAATTTCATGTTATCTGTATATAAATCAATGTTTGTTGCGTGTATAAATTTCCACGTATAATTTTACGTATTTCTATTTTGCCGTAGCTCCTCAGAATCAGCATGAGAAATTGGTTCAAGGATTCAAGAGTTCATTGTGGAACAAAAGGTTTCTCTTCTTATTAATTTTTATTAATTATTTTTATAAAACTAAGTTAACAGTAAACTTTTTGGCCTAGTGAAAGATTTATAATTATAATTTTTTTTTAAGCCAGGCTATCTCATACTTGTACTTATATTCAAGTAACTTGCTGCCCCACGTTTTTTTTTCCCCAAAGCACCCTGCGTCCGATTCCAACTTTATTGTGGAATGTAACGTTTAGAAAACCGCTGGTTAGTGATTATGTATCGCGTGTCTGTTGGATATCTTTTAATGACATTGCCCTATATACATCCAGCTCCACTCACAGAGACTCCTGGGATGTCTTTCTAATCAGAATTTTGCCTATGAAATTTCCATTCTTGATATAATAACATGTCGTTACTGGTCGTGAGAGAGTGCTACCTACACATGTGCAATTTTACTGCTTGGGGTGTAAGTTATGTTCTTTGGTTACTGGTCGTGAGAGAGTGCTACCTACACATGTGCAATTTTACTGCTTGGGGTGGAAGTTATGTTCTTTGGTTACTGGTCGTGAGAGAGTGCTACCTACACATGTGCAATTTTACTGCTTGGGGTGGAAGTTATGTTCTTTGGTTACTGGTCGTGAGAGAGTGCTACCTACACATGTGCAATTTTACTGCTTGGGGTGGAAGTTATGTTCTTTGGTTACTGGTCGTGAGAGAGTGCTACCTACACATGTGCAATTTTACTGCTTGGGGTGGAAGTTATGTTCTTTGGTTACTGGTCGTGAGAGAGTGCTACCTACACATGTGCAATTTTACTGCTTGGGGTGGAAGTTATGTTCTTTGGTTACTGGTCGTGAGAGAGTGCTACCTACACATGTGCAATTTTACTGCTTGGGGTGGAAGTTATGTTCTTTGGTTACTGGTCGTGAGAGAGTGCTACCTACACATGTGCAATTTTACTGCTTGGGGTGGAAGTTATGTTCTTTGGTTACTGGTCGTGAGAGAGTGCTACCTACACATGTGCAATTTTACTGCTTGGGGTGGAAGTTATGTTCTTTGGTTACTGGTCGTGAGAGAGTGCTACCTACACATGTGCAATTTTACTGCTTGGGGTGGAAGTTATGTTCTTTGGTTACTGGTCGTGAGAGAGTGCTACCTACACATGTGCAATTTTACTGCTTGGGGTGGAAGTTATGTTCTTTGGTTACTGGTCGTGAGAGAGTGCTACCTACACATGTGCAATTTTACTGCTTGGGGTGGAAGTTATGTTCTTTGGTTACTGGTCGTGAGAGAGTGCTACCTACACATGTGCAATTTTACTGCTTGGGGTGGAAGTTATGTTCTTTGGTTACTGGTCGTGAGAGAGTGCTACCTACACATGTGCAATTTTACTGCTTGGGGTGGAAGTTATGTTCTTTGGTTACTGGTCGTGAGAGAGTGCTACCTACACATGTGCAATTTTACTGCTTGGGGTGGAAGTTATGTTCTTTGGTTACTGGTCGTGAGAGAGTGCTACCTACACATGTGCAATTTTACTGCTTGGGGTGGAAGTTATGTTCTTTGGTTACTGGTCGTGAGAGAGTGCTACCTACACATGTGCAATTTTACTGCTTGGGGTGGAAGTTATGTTCTTTGGTTACTGGTCGTGAGAGAGTGCTACCTACACATGTGCAATTTTACTGCTTGGGGTGGAAGTTATGTTCTTTGGTTACTGGTCGTGAGAGAGTGCTACCTACACATGTGCAATTTTACTGCTTGGGGTGGAAGTTATGTTCTTTGGTTACTGGTCGTGAGAGAGTGCTACCTACACATGTGCAATTTTACTGCTTGGGGTGGAAGTTATGTTCTTTGGTTACTGGTCGTGAGAGAGTGCTACCTACACATGTGCAATTTTACTGCTTGGGGTGGAAGTTATGTTCTTTGGTTACTGGTCGTGAGAGAGTGCTACCTACACATGTGCAATTTTACTGCTTGGGGTGGAAGTTATGTTCTTTGGTTACTGGTCGTGAGAGAGTGCTACCTACACATGTGCAATTTTACTGCTTGGGGTGGAAGTTATGTTCTTTGGTTACTGGTCGTGAGAGAGTGCTACCTACACATGTGCAATTTTACTGCTTGGGGTGGAAGTTATGTTCTTTGGTTACTGGTCGTGAGAGAGTGCTACCTACACATGTGCAATTTTACTGCTTGGGGTGGAAGTTATGTTCTTTGGTTACTGGTCGTGAGAGAGTGCTACCTACACATGTGCAATTTTACTGCTTGGGGTGGAAGTTATGTTCTTTGGTTACTGGTCGTGAGAGAGTGCTACCTACACATGTGCAATTTTACTGCTTGGGGTGGAAGTATGTTCTTTGGTTACTGGTCGTGAGAGAGTGCTACCTACACATGTGCAATTTTACTGCTTGGGGTGGAAGTTATGTTCTTTGGTTACTGGTCGTGAGAGAGTGCTACCTACACATGTGCAATTTTACTGCTTGGGGTGGAAGTTATGTTCTTTGGTTACTGGTCGTGAGAGAGTGCTACCTACACATGTGCAATTTTACTGCTTGGGGTGGAAGTTATGTTCTTTGGTTACTGGTCGTGAGAGAGTGCTACCTACACATGTGCAATTTTACTGCTTGGGGTGGAAGTTATGTTCTTTGGTTACTGGTCGTGAGAGAGTGTACTACCAGTGCATACGCTGGGGTGAAGTAGTCTTTGGTACTGTCTGAGAGTGCTACACATGTGCAATTTTACTGCTTGGGGTGGAAGTTATGTTCTTTGGTTACTGGTCGTGAGAGAGTGCTACCTACACATGTGCAATTTTACTGCTTGGGGTGGAAGTTATGTTCTTTGGTTACTGGTCGTGAGAGAGTGCTACCTACACATGTGCAATTTTACTGCTTGGGGTGGAAGTTATGTTCTTTGGTTACTGGTCGTGAGAGAGTGCTACCTACACATGTGCAATTTTACTGCTTGGGGTGGAAGTTATGTTCTTTGGTTACTGGTCGTGAGAGAGTGCTACCTACACATGTGCAATTTTACTGCTTGGGGTGGAAGTTATGTTCTTTGGTTACTGGTCGTGAGAGAGTGCTACCTACACATGTGCAATTTTACTGCTTGGGGTGGAAGTTATGTTCTTTGGTTACTGGTCGTGAGAGAGTGCTACCTACACATGTGCAATTTTACTGCTTGGGGTGGAAGTTATGTTCTTTGGTTACTGGTCGTGAGAGAGTGCTACCTACACATGTGCAATTTTACTGCTTGGGGTGGAAGTTATGTTCTTTGGTTACTGGTCGTGAGAGAGTGCTACCTACACATGTGCAATTTTACTGCTTGGGGTGGAAGTTATGTTCTTTGGTTACTGGTCGTGAGAGAGTGCTACCTACACATGTGCAATTTTACTGCTTGGGGTGGAAGTTATGTTCTTTGGTTACTGGTCGTGAGAGAGTGCTACCTACACATGTGCAATTTTACTGCTTGGGGTGGAAGTTATGTTCTTTGGTTACTGGTCGTGAGAGAGTGCTACCTACACATGTGCAATTTTACTGCTTGGGGTGGAAGTTATGTTCTTTGGTTACTGGTCGTGAGAGAGTGCTACCTACACATGTGCAATTTTACTGCTTGGGGTGGAAGTTATGTTCTTTGGTTACTGGTCGTGAGAGAGTGCTACCTACACATGTGCAATTTTACTGCTTGGGGTGGAAGTTATGTTCTTTGGTTACTGGTCGTGAGAGAGTGCTACCTACACATGTGCAATTTTACTGCTTGGGGTGGAAGTTATGTTCTTTGGTTACTGGTCGTGAGAGAGTGCTACCTACACATGTGCAATTTTACTGCTTGGGGTGGAAGTTATGTTCTTTGGTTACTGGTCGTGAGAGAGTGCTACCTACACATGTGCAATTTTACTGCTTGGGGTGGAAGTTATGTTCTTTGGTTACTGGTCGTGAGAGAGTGCTACCTACACATGTGCAATTTTACTGCTTGGGGTGGAAGTTATGTTCTTTGGTTACTGGTCGTGAGAGAGTGCTACCTACACATGTGCAATTTTACTGCTTGGGGTGGAAGTTATGTTCTTTGGTTACTGGTCGTGAGAGAGTGCTACCTACACATGTGCAATTTTACTGCTTGGGGTGGAAGTTATGTTCTTTGGTTACTGGTCGTGAGAGAGTGCTACCTACACATGTGCAATTTTACTGCTTGGGGTGGAAGTTATGTTCTTTGGTTACTGGTCGTGAGAGAGTGCTACCTACACATGTGCAATTTTACTGCTTGGGGTGGAAGTTATGTTCTTTGGTTACTGGTCGTGAGAGAGTGCTACCTACACATGTGCAATTTTACTGCTTGGGGTGGAAGTTATGTTCTTTGGTTACTGGTCGTGAGAGAGTGCTACCTACACATGTGCAATTTTACTGCTTGGGGTGGAAGTTATGTTCTTTGGTTACTGGTCGTGAGAGAGTGCTACCTACACATGTGCAATTTTACTGCTTGGGGTGGAAGTTATGTTCTTTGGTTACTGGTCGTGAGAGAGTGCTACCTACACATGTGCAATTTTACTGCTTGGGGTGGAAGTTATGTTCTTTGGTTACTGGTCGTGAGAGAGTGCTACCTACACATGTGCAATTTTACTGCTTGGGGTGGAAGTTATGTTCTTTGGTTACTGGTCGTGAGAGAGTGCTACCTACACATGTGCAATTTTACTGCTTGGGGTGGAAGTTATGTTCTTTGGTTACTGGTCGTGAGAGAGTGCTACCTACACATGTGCAATTTTACTGCTTGGGGTGGAAGTTATGTTCTTTGGTTACTGGTCGTGAGAGAGTGCTACCTACACATGTGCAATTTTACTGCTTGGGGTGGAAGTTATGTTCTTTGGTTACTGGTCGTGAGAGAGTGCTACCTACACATGTGCAATTTTACTGCTTGGGGTGGAAGTTATGTTCTTTGGTTACTGGTCGTGAGAGAGTGCTACCTACACATGTGCAATTTTACTGCTTGGGGTGGAAGTTATGTTCTTTGGTTACTGGTCGTGAGAGAGTGCTACCTACACATGTGCAATTTTACTGCTTGGGGTGGAAGTTATGTTCTTTGGTTACTGGTCGTGAGAGAGTGCTACCTACACATGTGCAATTTTACTGCTTGGGGTGGAAGTTATGTTCTTTGGTTACTGGTCGTGAGAGAGTGCTACCTACACATGTGCAATTTTACTGCTTGGGGTGGAAGTTATGTTCTTTGGTTACTGGTCGTGAGAGAGTGCTTCCTACACATGTGCAATTTTACTGCTTGGGGTGGAAGTTATGTTCTTTGGTTACTGGTCGTGAGAGAGTGCTACCTACACATGTGCAATTTTACTGCTTGGGGTGGAAGTTATGTTCTTTGGTTACTGGTCGTGAGAGAGTGCTACCTACACATGTGCAATTTTACTGCTTGGGGTGGAAGTTATGTTCTTTGGTTACTGGTCGTGAGAGAGTGCTTCCTACACATGTGCAATTTTACTGCTTGGGGTGGAAGTTATGTTCTTTGGTTACTGGTCGTGAGAGAGTGCTACCTACACATGTGCAATTTTACTGCTTGGGGTGGAAGTTATGTTCTTAGAAAGATTTTCTGTCTGGCGTAAGATCGACGGTGGTTTTTTTTTCATACTGGTGACGTGGCCGTAACTGTCACAGACTTTCACAAAGCCATACATTTTTTTCATGCATTTTCAATTATGAGCAGGCATTTAGTGAGCCATTCGCGAGCGGTAAAACTGAAACAAACTGTAGTGTGCAAAGCAGGTAATAAACACGGGCTTTTATTTATTGCCATTAAAATTTGAAATCAGGATCTATAGTATTTTTTTTATAACAAACCGATGATTTTCTTTTATAGCACAGGCGAAAATTTCTACTTTTTCATTAAAAAGGTAGAGTATTTTTTAAGATTGACGAACGAAGAGCCGTTTGATAAATAATAAATCCCATTTGCTGATGGAATATTTTGATGGCTAGTGATGTAGGATGTGTGTATTAAATGCGTGAAAACCTCCCGAAACTCCTCTGACGAACTCGTTTCCAACCTCAGACTGAAGCAAACATTCTAAACTTACGATAAGATACATATTATATTTAAGAAAAAATCTGTTTAGTGTAAAGTTTTAAAATAAATTGGTCTACGTTATTGATGAGAATTTTAAACAAATTTAAAATCAATTTCTCCCTGGATTAATACCAAGATATAGTCTAATTATTAAAAATACCTTAAAGATTACAAAAACACATTTTTATTATGGTTTCATTTGATAATTACATTCGTGAAATATGGTACTTTATCAATGTACGTGTCCTTTTTGAATGTGTCGTAAATTTAGACTCTCATCCATATAAGTATCCATATTTAATTGAATGCTTTTATTAAGACTTACAAAAATAGTTCTACTCATATTCTAATTGACATAAGCCGCTTTTTAAGAATTAAATATACATATTTTAAAAAATTAATATGAATTAAATATAAATATTCACATTACAGTGGGAAAACAATAAATTGCTGTGATGAAATTCTTAAGATAATATTTAAACTTAATGCATAAGATAATACTGTGGCACTATAAAATTAGTATAAGATTTTGAAAAAGTTTTAGACCCCAAAGAGTTCTAATATTTGTAAAAATCATTCTTATTAAATATATTTTGATATTTTGCGATGCATTATTTCGTTTCAAAGTCTTACATTGTTATCTTAGGCTTGAGGAAGAGGCTGGACTCATACTGAAGACATTCCAAACTAATGGAGGTCTAAAGGGAGACCAACATGAACCTGTCGATTACATTATATCATTCGGGCATCAAGTAAGCACACATCGGATTGAATTCATTCACTAACTACAGCAAACCAAACAATTATAATGACAATGCGGGGCTTTCCCCTATAAATACATGTATTCAAGTATCACACTTAATAGACATTCTAATTTGTTTTGAGTCAGACATTTGCGAAATAATGCGTGATACTATTTTTAGAGGCCAGTTTTCTTTCTTAATTAATGTTTTTTTTAAAAATATATGTAAGTTTTAAGATTAATGTATGTTGATTTTGTAAAGAATAAAAAAAAATAAACACATTTCTAGGGAATCAGTCGAGCAAAACCTTTGCTATATGTGTTATGTAAACAAGGCGGTAATAGCGTAGAATTATCTCGCCCGTCAGATGTCTCTAAAATAGAATTACCAAATTTCTACATCGTTATGTTGTTAAACTGAGCTTGATGTGAGATTTCATGATGACACCTCCATTTCGGACACAAAGTTCAATTCACTTGTAGTGTCATCATGATGAGGGAGTACGACCGTTGCTTTCCGAAGCGGTCAACTGTGTTCACCGAGTAGCCAAAGTGAAATTTTGAGACCAGCATTTTTAGTGTAGGCTTTCCTCTGAATATCAAAGAAATTACATTTTAAAACATTTTTGAAAATCTTAATTTTTTAAATAAAATACTCCACTTGTTTATGTGCGAAATTTTTGAAATGGGTTTTTACGAATAATTTTCTTAACATGTTTTGGCTGATGCAAAAAGGTTCAATTTTGTATTTTAATTTTTGACATAAAATCATACATATTTTGTTGTTATTTTTATATTGATGTTAACTCGGAAGTAATGAGATATACACGTTTACTGAAGATTTTGTAGGATGTATTTTGTATGATGTATTTTGTAGGATTTATTTTGTATGATGTATTTTGTATGATGCAACATTTATCAAAAATAAATAAAACATAAATTTGCAATCTCCAGACTCAATTTCACACTCATCCTCATAGTATCAGATTTTGTAAAAATTAGTTAAGAGAAATAAAAATAATTTAATTCATTGATCCACATATTTTTGCCTAGACTTACGACTTACGACTTGCGATAGGTTTACATTTCCATTTAAATTACGTTTAGTTTTATTTGTCTCGTTCAAATTTTCTTTTTAAAGACTTGTTTATTTTTATGAACTAAATTGATTTTAAAAAATTTCAAAAATTTCAAAAGAAGAAAAACAACAACAACAACCTTAGTATGAATTAATTATACATGTTGACACTTCACACACAACAAAATGCTCTGATGAAATTCTTAAGATGGTATATAAACTTAATGCACAAGGTAATACTGTTTATAGAAAAAAAGATAGAATGCATTTTTTATGTTTTAGGTCCTAGTTGTCGCCAAAAGAGCTTCGCTAAATATGATAAGAAATCCACAGACAAGTATCCTCAATGTAAGAAATAGATTTGGATATATCTGAAAAATAAAAAATGCTAAATTTTTGTCATGGACAATTCCTCTAATTTATGTATACTTTAATGGACGCGACCATATGGGCGTCGATGACCTGTCTGTCACCGCCATGGTCTCTTGCACAAACACATCCGGCAGGGTCAGTCTGGAGAATAGAAAAATCCAAGAGTATGGGACCCTTGCACCACATTGGATGAATGTTGTGTTTGCGCTGACAACCTATTTTTTTCCCACACCCTCTCTCTTATTTACTATATAAGTTAATACTACTCTCTTCTTACTATTGCTGTCTTTGGCTCTGGATTTCACAGCAGCTAAGATTTTATTTCTTTATATTCGTTTTATTTGTGTACTATTTGTTCGTCGAAGAAGGCTCTTTGCAGAAACGTTCGCTCTTTTGTTACATCAGGTCAGGCTCACTCATGTTATCCATTTATTAAATTTGATTGTTTTATTATTTTATAAGTTTATGGCTTTCTATTGCAATTCATTTGTTTGAATATAGTTATTTAGACTAATTATATAAAAGTTATGGAATGGGAATTTGTGTCCCACCTTTAAATCGACCTTTTTAACTTAAATTCTAATTTCCATACGCTGAATCAACATTTTCCAGGTTGCCACTGCTTTAGTTTTTGCCATCCTTATCAGCGCTATCTACTGGCAACTCGGGGAGGATCCAAGCCACGCCTTCAAAGACAGGTTCGCATTATTCATTTTCATTTAGAGTTTCATCATTTTAAATCCCTTATATTAACTTCGCGGCCGTCTCTGTCATTCTGTCGTCATCTCTCTCTGTCTGTCTGTCTTGGGCGGGCGGAAAAACAAAAGTAAAAAATGACCAACTTTCCGTGATCCGATCGAGCTGAAATTTGGCACACGGACCCGTCTCACCTAACAATGCATCGTTTCAAAATTTCAGATCGATCTAACGTACCGTAATTAAATTTATGCCTTTTTAGTTTATTCTTATATAACATATGTAATTCAAACTCACTGTTTGTTATTGTTTTTTTCCCACGTGAGAGTTTGAGTTGACGCGTTGATGCGACCCATCGAAGTACCGGCGTGCTTTTGTTTACATTTTACGTGTCACGCTGAGCTCGGTCAAGCAATCGGTGACCAGACTTTTCCCCTCTCCCCCCCCAGCCCCCCCCCCAGGGTTATGAAGCAAAGTTGAGTTAAGACAGATTCAGTCTGTAAATGTTTGTCGTGTTTGAAAATAATCAATACTGTTAGTTATGTCTCATATATAAGGGATTTATAGTCAAAAACTTTGTTTTTACGGGTTTGGTTTATTATTTTCAATAGCAGAAAAGTGTGAGGCATTTATTTGAAAAAAAATTGAGCGGAATGTCTCACAATATGAGTAATATGTCTGTCACTGGTAATAATACATTAAAAAATAGATACATAAACCCTTTTGTGACAACTGTTGAACGTCCCATATATAATATAAATGCCCAAGTCACTCATTGGATGTGGAACGCTCATGATGTAGAACAGTCTATAGCAGTTTTAAAAAATCGTGTGGTGATTAGCGCTGTAAAAATATTTAAGATGACGTCATTGGTTGATCTTATATTTATACAAGGTGTGCATCAAAAGGTGTGCAAATTAATTACAAATTAAAGACGCGCTGTAAAAAATAGATTATATGACGTCATTGCTTTAGCTTAAATCTTAATTTTGGAAAAAGGGAACGATGTAAAAATAGGATTTGAGGATTTATAATTATAAAATACTTAGTGTACATTTCAGTAAGTTTAATATTTCGTATTTATCAAACAAAAATGAAGTTTAATATTTTGTATTTATCAAAGAAGGATAAGTTTCTTGGGCTTTTGACAAAAAACAAAGTGGGCGCCGTAGGCGCCCTACAACTCCTATTATTAAATACTTTGCGTACATTTCAGAAAGTTTAATATTTCGTATTTATCAAAAAAAGGATAACTTAGTTGGGCTTTTGAAAAAGGTTGGCGCCGTAGGCGCCCTAAAAAAAGTGGGCGCCGCAGGCGCCCCGGCGCCCCGGCACAATCTAGTCTATAAGAGTTATTTGACAAAACGCACCTTAACAAGAACGCTTAATATTTAAAAAAAAATATTGTAAAATTACAAGACATTATACTATATCCTGGATTAGAAAAGCATATCGAGATTTTATTGAGGCGCCAATTAATCATATAATCTAATGTTGTTGTTTTACATTTAATTTTATTTTTGCATATAGATAACCGTGTTAGCAATATGGGCGGATATTATTATGCTCTAAATAAATCGTTTGAAATAAATCTTCCGACTTTCCGGTTTTATCCGCCGAAATAAAATGTGTAACTTTAAGGCAGCCGCAAATAATCGTATCGTCTCACCAGGTCAGGTGTCTTGTTTTTCCTGATCATAAATCAACTCTTCATCAATATAACAGCAGTGGAGGTCTTTCTCCAGGAAAGGAGACTTTTCATGTAAGCTAACACTGACTCGTATCAACCTTGTCTGATCAGACTATATTAACAATGGATGCTTGTTGAAAACCACATCAACCGGTGGGTTGTGATGCTAGATTATTAAATTTGAAAGATTCTTGACGGTCGAATTTTGTCTAGTATATGAGAAAGATTGAATTAAGATTTTGTGTAAATGAATTATAGTTTAATTTTTATTTATTTTTGTGTTATTTGACAGTTATTAAAATATACATACTAAAATTTTTAAAATTTCCATAATTTCTTGAATGTATCAATACTCAATCATATCACATATGCTAGTATTTTGTTATATTCAACATGTTTAAATATAAGTCTTTTGTTATATTCAACATGTTTAAATATAAGTCTTTTGTTATATTCAACATGTTTAAATATAAGTCTTTTGTTATATTCAACATGTTTAAATATAAGTCTTTTGTTATATTCAACATGTTTAAATATAAGTCTTTTGTTATATTCAACATGTTTAAATATAAGTCTTTTGTTATATTCAACATGTTTAAATATAAGTCTTTTGTTATATTCAACATGTTTAAATATAAGTCTTTTGTTATATTCAACATGTTTAAATATAAGTCTTTTGTTATATTCAGCATGTTTAAATATAAGTCTTTTGTTATATTCAGCATGTTTAAATATAAGTCTTTTGTTATATTCAGCATGTTTAAATATAAGTCTTTTGTTATATTCAACATGTTTAAATATAAGTCTTTTGTTATATTCAACATGTTTAAATATAAGTCTTTTGTTATATTCAACATGTTTAAATATAAGTCTTTTGTTATATTCAACATGTTTAAATATAAGTCTTTTGTTATATTCAACATGTTTAAATATAAGTCTTTTGTTATATTCAACATGTTTAAATATAAGTCTTTTGTTATATTCAACATGTTTAAATATAAGTCTTTTGTTATATTCAACATGTTTAAATATAAGTCTTTTGTTATATTCAACATGTTTAAATATAAGTCTTTTGTTATATTCAACATGTTTAAATATAAGTCTTTTGTTATATTCAACATGTTTAAATATAAGTCTTTTGTTATATTCAGCATGTTTAAATATAAGTCTTTTGTTATATTCAGCATGTTTAAATATAAGTCTTTTGTTATATTCAACATGTTTAAATATAAGTCTTTTGTTATATTCAACATGTTTAAATATAAGTCTTTTGTTATATTCAACATGTTTAAATATAAGTCTTTTGTTATATTCAACATGTTTAAATATAAGTCTTTTGTTATATTCAACATGTTTAAATATAAGTCTTTTGTTATATTCAACATGTTTAAATATAAGTCTTTTGTTATATTCAACATGTTTAAATATAAGTCTTTTGTTATATTCAACATGTTTAAATATAAGTCTTTTGTTATATTCAACATGTTTAAATATAAGTCTTTTGTTATATTCAACATGTTTAAATATAAGTCTTTTGTTATATTCAACATGTTTAAATATAAGTCTTTTGTTATATTCAACATGTTTAAATATAAGTCTTTTGTTATATTCAACATGTTTAAATATAAGTCTTTTGTTATATTCAACATGTTTAAATATAAGTCTTTTGTTATATTCAGCATGTTTAAATATAAGTCTTTTGTTATATTCAGCATGTTTAAATATAAGTCTTTTGTTATATTCAACATGTTTAAATATAAGTCTTTTGTTATATTCAACATGTTTAAATATAAGTCTTTTGTTATATTCAACATGTTTAAATATAAGTCTTTTGTTATATTCAACATGTTTAAATATAAGTCTTTTGTTATATTCAACATGTTTAAATATAAGTCTTTTGTTATATTCAACATGTTTAAATATAAGTCTTTTGTTATATTCAACATGTTTAAATATAAGTCTTTTGTTATATTCAACATGTTTAAATATAAGTCTTTTGTTATATTCAACATGTTTAAATATAAGTCTTTTGTTATATTCAGCATGTTTAAATATAAGTCTTTTGTTATATTCAGCATGTTTAAATATAAGTCTTTTGTTATATTCAGCATGTTTAAGTATAAGTCTTTTGTTATTTTTCAACATGTTTAAATATAAGTCTTTTGTTATATTCAACATGTTTAAATATAAGTCTTTTGTTATATTCAACATGTTTAAATATAAGTCTTTTGTTATATTCAGCATGTTTAAATATAAGTCTTTTGTTATATTCAAGCATGTTTAAATATAAGTCTTTTGTTATATTCAACATGTTTAAATATAAGTCGTTTTGTTATATTCAACATGTTTAAATATAAGTCTTTTGTTATATTCAACATGTTTAAATATAAGTCTTTTGTTATATTCAGCATGTTTAAATATAAGTTTTTTGTTATATTCAACATGTTTAAATATAAGTCTTTTGTTATATTCAACATGTTTAAATATAAGTCTTTTGTTATATTCAACATGTTTAAATCTAAGTCTTTTGTTATATTCAACATGTTTAAATATAAGTCTTTTGTTATATTCAACATGTTTAAATATAAGTCTTTTGTTATATTCAACATGTTTAAATATAAGTCTTTTGTTA
>CALYLW010000018.1:388242-418765 GCA_944989445.1 Ampullaceana balthica
CTTAAATACAATACAGTTGCAAGTAACGCTGATAAGCACACGGGGAAAAGTATTAAACACACTTGAATAACGAAAACAAAGCTGGAAAATAATTAACCAAATTTGAATACAAAAAAATTAGGCGGGAAAAGTATTAACCATCTTGAATACAGAATAAAAAGAACCCGTAAAAATCCAAGTTTTTAACTATAAATCCTTTATGTCAGAGACAGAGCTAAAAGAATGCTCATTATAATACGCAGCGCAAAACAATCCAAAAATACAAAATTTTAGTTATGTCTCGTAAAACGTGTTTAATATAATGCGCACCGATCGGGAATATGCTTATAAAAAGTATTGTCAATATAATACGCACCAAATCGCGCAACAGGAAAGTAATAATAAAAAGGTCGTTCAATATAATACGCACTGCGACACCCTATCTCAAAAATTTAACATGATACATAGAGATAAATAAAATAATATAAAAATCCAATAATTTAATTACAGTACCTGCGATCGATCTGAAATTTTGATACTTCGTTTTTATCATCGGCACGAGTCTGCCTGCAAAATTTCAGCTCGCTAGTTTACGAGGAAGTGGGTTGAAAAATCGATTCAAAGTTTTTTCGACAAGCAAGCAAACAAGCAAGCAATCAACCAGACACCACGAGTTAATATAAAGGATTTAAACAGTTACAGGGGTAAAATAGATCTTGATTTCCATGCCAGGTCTCCACCAAGGTGCTGAGAACTTCTTCCTGTTCACACTGTGTCTGTTCTGCACCACAATGGCTGCCGCTAGTTTGTGTTTCCTCATGAGCTCCACAGTACGTGTGTTTGCCGTGGCACAGCTACTTCTTGCCCTGTGTTACGTGCTTATGATGGTAAGGACAACAACGTGTTTGAAAATTTGTGGAATATATAGGGACTAATTTTTTTATGTTGAGAACGGGACATGATGTGTAATAATTTTTTTGTTTGAAATAATATTTTAAAATAATTTTTTTTAGCTCTAATTCATTATGCTGAAAAGCCAAGCACGAGAAACGCTTTTAAATAAATTCTCTAACATTATGTTGTAACAAAAAACTATGGCATTGATATAAGCAATACTCTAACTCAGCGATACCCGAAGTTAGGACTAGACCTCCCTTAACATGGAAAACTGGCAGCATCTTGTCTCTTCCACTCCCTCGCACACATACTTGTCTCCCCACACCCTCACACACATACTTGTCTCCCCACCCCCTAACACACATACTTGTCTCCCCACACCCTCACACACATACTTGTCTCCCCACCCCCACACACACATACTTGTCTCCCCACACCCTAACACACATACTTGTCTCCCCACCCCCTCACACACATACTTGTCTCCCCACACCCTCACACACATACTTGTCTCCCCACCCCTCACACACATACTTGTCTCCCCACACCCTCACACACATAGTGTCTCCCCACCCCCTCACACACATACTTGCCTCCCCACCCGCTCACACACATACTTGTCTCCCCACCCCCTCACACACATACTTGTCTCCCCACCCCCTCACACACATACTTGTCTCCCCACCCCTCACACACATACTTGTCTCCCCACCCGCTCACACACATACTTGCCTCCCCACCCGATCACACACATACGTGTCTCCCCACCCCCTCACACACATACTTCTCTCCCAAACCCCATCACACACATACTTGTCTCCCCACCCGCTCACACATATACTTGTCTCCCCACCCCCTCACACACATACTTGTCTCCCCACCCGCTCACACACATACTTCTCTCCCCACCCCCTCACACACATATTTGTCTCCCCACCCCCTCGCACACTTACTTGTCTCCCATCCCCCTCGCACACATACTTGTCTCCCCACCCCTCACACATATATTTGTCTCCCCACCCCCATTGTTTGCCATTGACTGAAATCTCAGGGATGAAATAAGAGAAAGTGTATACCATAACGACCTTTGAACTATAACGACCTTTGAACCGACTCAACGCCTTGGCTTTAAAGATGGCCTTGTTCTTCAGTCTCACAACCAACAACTCACTCACGACAAAACACGATATGAGGCCAGCATTTGAGGATAGCTCGGCCACAACAAAACTAGAAGCAAGACAAAGATCACGGAGATAGACATACCAAGAACACATTATCATGGCAGGAAATGGTGTAGAAGATGTGAAGAACTTTACCTTCTTGGGCAGCATTACTGACATACTTGTTAATTTGAACCTGATTAGTAGACTTAAATCGGAATAGCTACGTCAGCAAAAAACACTTGACTTTAAAAAACGTTGCGAGCTTTGAATATCCAGGCATCATCACCCACAAAGATGCACTATGAAAGGACATTCTAAAAGTTCATTATTACTGTTCAATTTATTTAGGGCCCACTATCAATATTCTGATCATTGTGGCTCCTTTTTGCCTTTTTGCTTTTCTCCCGACAAATGTCAGGTTTGGCGCAGGGACACATTGCCTCCATTGATGAACTTTAAACTTTTCTTTAGCGCTTGTCACGTGATATGGAGGTAGCGTAATAATACAAACGATTTTAAACGTTGTGACATGACGATTTTCCAGCAAATCATAGAACGTGTGATGGGAGTTTGCACGTGTGAACTGACCCTTAAACCACGTGAACAGGTCTATGCCTTTATAGAGACTCGAATCAACGAATCTCAGTGCGTCAGCCGAGCGCGCATGCGACTTGATCATTGTGCTACAGAAAAGATAAATAGAGGTAAAAAAAAAGATTTAAAAAAAGCACGTTTTTATAAGCGGACTAAAAAGAAGAAAATAATTTTTTTAAATTTAAAATTTAAGATAAGTACTATGATGTAATATGACTAAAAACGTGGTGCGGGCGCTTCTCAGGCTTAACTAATTCAATTCACTCATTTTCTTACTCGTCATTTGTAAACCCTAATCATTTAGCCAAACGCCTAAAAAGCGCCCGCCGACGTTTTTAGTCATATTACATCATAGTACTTATTTTAAAAATATATTTTCTTCTTTTTACTCGCTTATAAAAACGTGTTTTTTTAAAATCTTTTTTTTACTTCTATTTATTTTATTCTTTTTAGTCTGAGTGTATGCTATGGTGAGTTTTGATGTATTGATTATGTTCAAATATAATACGCATTGCCCAACAAACATTTACAGACTGGAAATGACTGATCTCCCCTTGATGTTAAACATGGTTGATGTGGTCGGGGTTGGTGTGAACTCGGCACGTGAATGTAATGTAAACAAGAGCAGACGGATAATACACATGCTTATATATAGATAAACTAAAAAGTTCAATAATCTAATAACGGTACATTCGATCGATCTGAAATTTTGATACAATGCATTGTTTCCAAGATATATCTGTGGAAAATTTTTAGATCTCTAGCACCATCAGAAGTGGTTTAATTTTACGTTGGCAGATTAAAAAAATTGTGGACAGACAAACAGGAACGAAAGCAATTTAATAAAAACGTGGTAAAAAAAAGACATAGTTGGCATGGCCATACGCGGGGAAGGGGTTCGTGCGTTCGAACCCCTTTTGCGAATGTGTGCCCTTTTTTTGTAACAAAATAGATCTTGACATTATTGAGAGATTTTGGGATCCAACTACACAATATGATGGGGCCAGTGTTATGATGGGGCCAGTGTTGTGATGGGGCCAGTGTTATGATGGGGCCAGTGTTATGATGGGGCCAGTGTTATGATGGGGCCAGTGTTATGATGGGACCAGTGTTATGATGGGGCGAGTGTTATGATGGCGCTGCATCTATGTCAGGCGCTGTCTCAGGAGTTCTAGCGAGTATTCTGCAATAGGCCCCTTTGGTGGTATACACACACTGCAGCAATCACGCTTTAAACCTAGTGATCAGGCATGTGTGCAGACTTCCCGATGTGCGTAACATTATTGACAAATTTAATGAAACCTGCATGTTTTTTTTAACAACAGCCCAAAGTGTGAAGCCTTGTTGAAAAACGTCATAGAAACAAGTCTTCCATTTGACAGTGCTAAACGGAAGGCACTTCTAGGCTTGTGCAAAACAAGATGGGCTGAGCGCCACGAAGCTTACAAACATTTCTATTAATCGTATGTTTACATTTTTCACTCTTGAGATAATTTCACTGCCACGATGAAAACACAGCGACCAAGGATTTGATCTACTTGTGACTACAAATGGTGATTGGGACACGGACCGATTGCTTAATACAGAATAATACATCAGGGCGGAAGTGCCCGCTCACTAATGAATTTCCAGGAAAAAGGGAGTTTCCCTTTCTGCGTCACTCGCTATGCGAATCTTCGCTCGTTAAGGGAGCAACTTTTTCCATAAAAATGTTGCTCGTTATGTGAAAATATCGTTATGAGAGATGATCGTTATGAGAGGTTTACCTTATCATAACATGAAATGCCTTCGCGACAAGTTTGCGAACCCCCCATTAAAAAAGTCTGAGTACGGCCTTGGGTGGATTTGTGTGTATGTGGGGGGGAGGGTGAATATTCGCTGACACGAGGTTAATTCGCCAAACTACGTTTATCACGGAATCCACTGGGAAAAATAAAAAGAGAGTGGGGGGGGGGCAATAAAAACACACGGAGACGTGAGAACACCTGGATTCACCTTTAAATCAATGATATTATTCCACGTTCATTAATTTTCAATAAACTATCAACATTAGTAACTGTGTTATTGTAATATATTGACACATATTTTTAATAAACAGAAGGCCTCACATAGCGTTAGTAGCAGTGCTTTTTTATTATTATTAAACGCTTTTATTTATGTTTCACTGTTTTTACGTTGTATGTTGCATCCGTCAAATCTTGTAACGTAAAATTAAACCACATCTGATGGTCCTAGAGATCTCAAAATTTTACCTCAGATAGGTCTTGGATGGCACTGCATTGTATCAAAATTTTAGATCGATCAGATGTACCCTAATTAAATAAATGAATTTTTAGTTTATCTCAATATATAATCTGTATCAGTGCTATTCTTGACTTCCACGTGCGTGTCACCGGAGTTCACCACCAGCCATCGATGACCACATTCCAGGTGTTTAACAGCTCAGTAATACGAAACTAAATCTAAATTGACATGATAATACAAGAGAAACAGCTGGAGTTTTGATTATTCAAACATTCCCTTGATCAATTATGCCCCTTCTCACACCCACATCTTTAAAATAAAATACTTTTAAAAATCTTTTTTAAAAAAAGGACACGCTTTTATTTTATTTACATATAGAAAGTGCACTAAAAGAAGAAAAGAAAAAGATATTTACACGCTTTTATTTACATATAGAAAGTGCACTGAAAAGAAGAAAAGAAAATTTTCTATGATAACAGATAAATCCGTGAACCTATCCACTGCACATAAAAGCGTGGGACGCTCATCACAACTATCTATCATGTGCAAGTCTGCGAACATAAATACAAATTTGTATGAATATTAACAAACATTAAAAGTTTCACAACTTTGATCATAATTCATAAACATGCTACTGTCATATTTATTAGAAATATTTATCTATATGCAAAAGAATAGTTGCAAACAGAAATGAGTTGTGTAAATCTGAGAGATCTCAAAATTTGAGCGCCCCACACTTTTATCCGTTGAAACTCAGGCAAGAATCTTTCATCCCAACATTTTGAAATCCATTTTGCCAGATGCTTGGTGGATTTCTGATCAACTTTGATTCCATTGGTGTATGGTTAAACTGGGCCCAGTATCTGAGTCTCTTCAAGTACTCTCTAACTGTAAGTTATGATTGTGTGGAGATAACTAAAAAATGTGAATATTTTTTTCATAGCTGTTTTAGAAACACTGTTTGCAGTTGGTTTATTGTAATTCATTATCAGGCGGCAGATGCGTCACTAGGGTTGGTGTCACCCGGGGCGGCAGATCATGGTGTCACCCCCTAACGACTTAACCCATAGAACTCCTCCAAGTCTTCCAGTGCCAAATAACAGGAATATAGAAAATGCTACATTTTGGTGTCAACCCCCTCATGGTGTCACCCGGGGCGGCCCGCCCCTCCACACCCCGCCCCTAGTGACGCCACTGTCAGGCGGTGAAACCGGGTCTGTGCCAACGGTGATTTCTTATGGTTAACTTTGAAGTATACAATAGTTTACAGTGTCCTTTTAAAGTAGCGAAGATGTTAAAATTTAATTTAAACCTCTATTAACTGCTGTAGGTTTATATTATAAGGATCAATATTTTAACAACAGTAGGGACAAATGGTTGACATTAGTGCAAGCAATGGGTTGTCGGTGATACGTGCAATAGGTTGACAGTAGTAAGTGCAGAGTTTGTCAGTAGTAAGACTATTGGGTTTACAGCACTAAGCGAACCTGATGCGGTCCTCACCCCCACCCCCTAGTGACGCCCTGCTCCTAGATACTGACAATCAATTTTACAAATCTATTTCCCAAAATAAATAATATATATATATATAATCGCTATGGTTGTTTTACAACTCACGATTTGTGAGTGAGCAATGATATTCACTTATAAACATAACGTACAGGAATTTAAAGTCAAGTTTTAAAAGTTTATTAAAAATGTCGACATTGTTTCCATAGGCTCTGTACATCATTGAATTCAAAGGGAGACTATTTTGTGCCTATAACACGTCCTGGTAAGTTGCGTGGGTTTTGTTGTTACAAATCACAGGGAGAAAACTCTATAAAATACATGTATGTGGGGATAGTCATTGCAAGGGACATTATCCAATATTGCAATATTAGTACGTATGTTAAGCACAATGAGCTTCATAGAAATTCCGTGCATCAAATAAAACAATAATAATTCATAATGATATAAATTTCAAAGTCCACATTTTAAAAAAGGGACATGTTAATTGTGTAACATTCGGATCTTGCTAAGTCGAACTCAAAGGGACCTGGGGAAAAAAATCGACTTACAGAGCTTTCGAATTAAGGAAAATTGCGTAATAGGCGCGCAGAATTATGCCGGGACTTAACAATTAATCGGAATAGGGAGGTTTTCGACTTAGGGAAGTTGGACTCAGCGATGTCCGACTGAATTACTAAACAATTTTCAACCAATAATGCAATGATTTTCAGAAAAACTCATATTAAAGTTTAAGAAATTTATTATACCATTGGACAAATGATTGGTACAGTTAACAAAAGTTAGTACCGTATATTCATTAGGAAAAATGTGAGCTGTTGTTTTTCTTTCCACAGTCATACTGGAGATAACTACCTCTCTATGCAAGACATGAATTACCTTGAGTCATGGGACTTCTGGCAGAATTACGTCGCCTTGTCCCTGTACACAGTTTGTCTCTTGGTTCTGACGTACATTCAGCTAAGACGTATGAAGAAAACGACATGAGGGTCCCTTTTTATAACAAAGGATTTAGAACCGTTCTGTGATGTATTCGTAGGGAATCGAGAGAATACAAACAAATCGCGTGTGCCATCTTTTCAGTACCCCATTGAGGTCTAAGGTGGGAGAGACGTGGCAGAGATAGAGAGAAAGAGAGCACGAGAGTGAGAGAGAGAAATATGGGAAGGCTTTATGGCGACAGAAAGTATTTTTGTATAATGGCAAGAATAAATTACTTATATAACAAGTGCTAGGCCTTTATGATTTTTGAAAACTTAGTACAACATTGGTAAATTTGTGAACAAGTCAATAATGTAACCAGTGTATTACAGTAAGTTCAACAAACGCAAGTGAAGAATGATTGAGGTTGTAGAGGTAGGTTGCGGTGTGGGGAGTCCTCTACAGGAAAACCCCTTGGAGGTCAGTCGTTTTTGTCCAGCTTGTATATCATATGCCTTTTGCGTGTTTATTACCACTTTTTTAAAAACTTGCTTTCGTCCTGTTTGGCAAATTTCAAATCTTGTAAAGTAAAATTATCTCAAAATTTTACCACAGATAGATCTTGGATGACAATGCATTGCATCAAAATTACAGATCGATCGAATATACGTAATTAAATTAATGCATTTTAAAAAGTTTATCTCTATATAGCATCTGTATCCGTCTGTTATTGTTGACATCAACGTGCCACCGGAGCTCACCCCAGCCATCGATGACCCCATCCCCGTGCTTACAGCAAGGAAAGTTTCAGTCTGTAAATTTTTGTCGCGCTGGGTATTAAATTGAACTTAATCTATTCTTCAATAATCAATAATACGTATTATATTGAACATAATCAATGCTTAAATAATCAATATCAAAAGGAAGCGACAAAACTTACCATAGCATACACTTAGACCAGTGTTGCTCAAATTATTTTCTGTCATGCCACCCCCCCCCCTCCCTAGGAAGAAATAAAACATTTCGCGCCCCCGCGCGACTGTAAACTGTAAATAGTATCATTTGTCTTCAAAATTGTTGTATAAGTACACCTCTGCATAACGGTCAAACGAGCCCCCCTTTACGGAGCCTCACACCCCCCCCCTTGGGGGGCGCTCCCCACTATTTGAGAAACACTGACTTAGACTAAAAAGAATAAAATAAATAAAGGTTAAAAAAAGATATTTAAAACCACGTTTTTTATAAGTGGACTAAAAAGAAGAAAACAATTTAAAACTTGTAAGTTCAAGTATTTTCATTTAATATGACTAAAAACGTGGGGCGGGTGCTAATGAGGATTTACATATGCAGTTCACTCATTCTCTCACTTACAGATCTCTCTTTTGCCTTCTAAATTATACATCTTTATTTTTTATATCAAACACCCGCACAAGCCTCGTGAGCAGCACAGTTCCAGAAGCCTCTGTCCATTCTCATTAATCTTTCCCCTTCCAAAGAGACCAAGGCATGTGGGCCATGCTTCGTGGTCGCTCCCCACTCTAGCATTGAAATCTCCTAGGTCTTAGGTGGTAGATTGTCTCGTCTTTGTGGATGCTGGCTATTGCCTGCAAATCTTCATAGAATTGGTCCTTTTCTTCCGGGGTTGAACAGAGAGTTGGGGCGTACGCACTAAGAATGATTGCTGGGCCCACAGCTGTTCTGAATCTTAGAGTGACGATCCTCTACATACCTGATGATGGGGGTTCAATGGATGGTAGGAGGGTGTTCTTAAATACAAAACCTACACCATGCTGTCTTGGTCCGCCTGTAGGTCTGCCTTGCCAGAAGAAGGTGTAATTTGTTTGAAGGCATGCTATGTCAATCTTCAGTCTGTCGCGCTCTCTATCAATTATTCCTGTTTTCCGTATGTCGTTTATTTACTGCAGGTCATCAGTGATGCCGGGACACATAGTCCTCACGTTCTAGCTAGCGATTCGAAGAGCTGGGGTCTTCTTTTTCTTTTGTGTATTTCTTGGTGCAGGGCTTTTTGGCCCACTTGTTGAGTGGTACTCTATAATAATCAACACGCACCCAGTGGAGAAGGCAGACGATGACGGGATATCACTTATTTGACAGGGGGGCTGCCCAGTTTTAGGCGGAAGACTCTCCCACCGTCGGAAGCAGCCCCTGGTGCCTAGCTCTACGTCAAATGAGCTTTGGCTTAGAACCGGTAACTGCTGCTTCCTGTGTTTTTTCTACACCTTGCGGCGACGCTGGAGTGGCCTCTCCAGAGGTTATGCAAGCCTGAGCGGGTATTATGGAGAATTACCTGCTGCCCATACAGGATATCCCCCTCTCCCTTTCAATGGTATAACCAAGGGAACGACTTGCGTCGATGCAGCTTGGTGCCATTACAACCCGTAAAAACAAAGTTTTTGACTATATATCCCTGATATATGAGACATAACTAGAAATATTGATTATGCTCAATATGATAAGCACGGTGCGACAGACTAGCATAAACATTTACAGATCGGGAAAATATTATACAAGTATGTTCAATATAATACGCACCGCGCGACCGACTAACATAAACCTTTACATGCTACATTGAGATACATAGAGATAATATAAAAATCAATTAATTAAATTACAGTACATTAAATCGATCTGAAATTTTGACAGAATGCATTGTTAGGTGACAAAAGTCTTGTGCAAAATTTCAGCTCGATGGCATCCCGAGAAATGGGCCATTAAATCCCTTATATTAACTTCACCACCGTCTCTCTCTGTCTTGGGTTCGCGGTCGGTCGGGCGGAAAAACTAAAGTAAAAAATGACACACTTCCCGTAATGCTATCGAGCTGAATTTTTGCACATAGACTCGTGTCACCTAACAATGCATTGTGTCAAAACGTCAGATCGATCAAATTTACTGTAATTAAATTATTGCATTTTTAGTTTATCTCTATATAAGCAGCTCTACCCGTCTGCTTTGTTGACATCCAAGAGTTCACCCCGTGACCACATCACCGTGTTATTAAAACTTTGGGCGGGCGCTTATGAGGTGTTTGGAATTTAAAATCAATAGAGGTAAAAACGATTTAAAAAAACCACGTTTTTATAAGTGGACTAAAAAGAATAAAATAAATAGAGGCATGTACCGTAATTAAATTAATGCATTTTTAGCTTATCTCTATATAACTCAGCGTCTGTTGTTGTTTGCAATCACGTGTCCCGTGCTTGAGTTCACGCTACCCATCAAATACACACCTCCCCTCCCCTCCCCCGGTTTTACAGCAAGGGGAGATCAGTCAGTTTCAGTCTGTAAATGTTTGTCGCGTTTGAACATAATCAATACTTTTAATATATGTCTCATATATAAGGGACTTACAGTCAAAAACTTTGTTTTTACAGGGTCGTTTAACTTTTCACTTTTGTTTTTCCGCGGGACCATGTGACCACGACAGAAAAGACGGTGAAGTTAATATAAGGGATTTTAAAAAAAAGAGTTAGACTCACTTTTAAGATCATGCTGGCCTATGGGGCAAGTGAAGCAGTGTCCACAAATTTTCTGTAGCGATGGCAAACTAGGGGGATGGGATCTTGTGGCTAACACAATGCCACGCGTGCTTTATTTTATCCAAACTACTGCCAGGTACTTATCAGAGCTAAGTTGACTCAGGAACACCCATAGCAATAGCAAGGGGAAGAAGCAACTACCTTCACAGACATTGAACCCGCGACTCTCACTACGCCAGCCTAGCGCGCATGCCACTTGGCCACTGCGCCTCTCATTGAGCAAATTCAACACATGGAAAGGGATACATTTTTAAATCAGTTTCATCATCCATTCTCTTTCATATAATGACACATACCAGTAACATAACACTTAATGGTGGACTGCCAACACCCATAAAGTCAAGTTATGGAGGGAGACAAATAAAGATTGAAATAGTCTGCTGATTCCATATTTTTTGTTTTTAATAACTTTTTCAATATTCACGCTGGTTTAATTATTCTGACCTCAAGGATTAATGTCTAAAATTCTTGTTTTGGCATGATGAACTGCAGTCTAAAACTTCTCATGGGTAAAAATGATGTTACTTCTTAAAGAAAACAAAAATGAAAATAGCTACAGTCTAGTGCCTATTATTTTTAAAGTTTCAAGAGCCATTTTACTCAAGGAATTAATTTTTTAAATGATAGAATTCTCAGAAAAGGACTGACACTCTTTACATCAAGAGTATTTTTAATAATTACAAAATCTCCAAGATTTATTTCAAAATGACTCATCACAACTTACATCAATCAATCTTTACAAAAAAAGTTGCAAATATTTACATTATACAAAAAGATTTTACTGAATTTCTTGTGTAAAATTATTCATAACCACATTAATATTGCATTGGCTGCTTGTTTATATCATAATCAACTTTTCAAATTCTGAATTTACATAGATTTGAATTATTTTAGCTACATTGATAAACAAACAATTTTCAGGTAAAGAAGATAAAATTGTATGTTGATGAATAGAATGTTACAAAATATTTACACAAGGGTGACAGTGGGGATTTTCATAAATTGATTTTCAAAACAGACTTGGTAATAAAAGGAAACCAGAAAAATCATACAAAATATATTTACATTCATGATTTAGTGATGGCAAGTTCTGGTACTCTAATAACTAAAAAAATTATTGAAAATAACTTTATAAATATGTGCAAAATAATATCAATGAGATTTTCATTAAGTACATTATATTTGGTATTCAGATGCAAGTAATTAAAACTTATGAATTAAAAAACACACATTTTTGTGTGAAAAATTTAGTATGTTATAAATGTTATTGATTAAGCCATTATGTTCATCATGACAGCTGACCTTGTAGAATACTCAACAACCTGCTTCAGAGAAATTGTTTTAACAGAATTATAGTTTAATCAAATGCTTTTACAATGATGAAATTATTTTAAAACATTAATTAATATTAAAAATGTACAACAGTGTTAAATAATCTAAGGGTAAAATTGATGAATAAATGTACTTGTACTTTCATAAAATAAAATTCCTATAAGGATTCTGTACTTAATGTGCTTTTGCTTTTTTTGGTTAGTACTCTTATTTTAATAGCTGTGGAGTAACATGTCTTCAAATAAATTTAAAAAAATTAATAAAACTGAAATTTCTTAACTTGAAAAATAATTTAATGTTATATTACTGACAAAGACAAAAAAATGCTGGATAAAATATTTACACAACAGAAAGCAGTTTATCAAAGCTTTATGTCGTTTTCTTCATACGCCTCAGCTGTACGTATGTGAGAGTCAATAAACATACTGCATACAGAGCCAATGCAACATAGTTCTGCCAGAAGTCCCATAGTTCTGTATAGTTCATGTCTTGCTTAGACAGGTACGCATCTCCAGAGTCACTGTTTGAACAAAAATAATCATGCGGTTAAAAGATCTTACTAGAGAAAAATCGGGCAATAGCAGCACCAACAATACAATTGTTTAGATCTGTGGGTGATTTATTAATAGAAAAACTGTAAGCTATACAAAATTATACATTAATTTAAATAACTCCTAATTCAATCTTTCAGAATTTATTCAGAATTAATAACTTTAATGGTAGAAATAATAAAAATGGGTCAAGTTGCCAACAACCAAATTACGCTGAGATTTATATCAATCATTCAATATTCTAGTTGTCAATATGCGAAGTAATCATTAATCTTCTGTATATATGTGGCGCCTGTTATGCATAAGGCAAGATAATCTGGACCATAAAACTCCACAGTGTGTTTGATGATTGTCAAGGAATTTTTGCAAGCAGTTATGTTTAAATTAGACATATACAAAGTGTTAATTCATCCCGGTCTGAGACTCGCTTTGTGACGCCCTTTAGGAGGCCAAATCTACATACCTTGAAATAAAAGGGAAACATTTATGCTAGGGGCCAAAAATCGCCACCACCCCCTATACACCATAATTTAACTTTCGTTCACCACCAAATAAATATTCACAATTACACATATTATATTTTCCAGCCTATATAATTATGCTTTGCAATGATCACGTTTTCGAACACTTATTTCTGTCAGCAATCACCTTGCTGGCCACGGTACACGAGTCAACAGAATGTGGCGAGGCCTTCAAAAACAGCTTTAGAGACAGCGGACAAGTGAACTGTAAAAGTATTTCGCGGCTGACCAACTGCTTGGGCTCGAAGTACGTCAGAATGGGATCGCCCTTTGGACTTGACCTGAGTAAAACCATTGTTTCCGGTTATCCACCCGGCCCCAGTATCTTATTTATATGGAACAAAACCTGTTTAACAACTTTTACCATGTAATTTTGTTTATGTGTACCAAATTTCACGTTATTTGGTTGTCTGGGTATTGAGTTATTAGGGAACAGACAAACAGACAACAAATGCGTCTTATATGTATGACATTTTGGCCCCCGGCCCCCCAGTTAGTGTTAAAAATTTTTTCGACTGCTACCATCGCAGGAGGGTACTCCACAACTTTCCAAAGTTCATGTTTCTACCTACAAAGAGAGATGAGGAACTAGTGTTGATTCAGTTCTATATAGCTCATATTAGGAAAAAAACGGTTTTGGGCCCCCGGCCACCCATGAGTGAAAATTGTAAAATTATTTTTCGCCAATTATCGTCATAAGAGTGTATTCAGCAAGTTCCCAAAGTTTCATGCTTCTACATTCATGGGAAATTGAAGAATTAGTGTTGAGTCTGTTTTAAATATAAGAAAAAAAACTACATATAAAATTTTTACCTGTTACCATCGCCAAATGATACTTAACAACCACCGAAAGTTTCATGCTTCTACCTGCACAGGAAATAGGATCATTTTTATAAGCTCATATAAGGAAAAAACTACATTTTGGGTCCCCGGCCTCCAGTCTAATATATAAAGCTCAGGTTGTGTTTGTATCTTTGTATGTTTGTATGTTTTATGTTTGTATGTTTGTATGTTTCACTTTTCGACTTTCTGTTACACAGCCACGGAAAAACCAAATAACGGACAGGGACCAAATTTGGCAGGACGGTTCCTTTTACCCTGAAGATGGTTTTAAGATAGTTTTTGTAATTGTCCCTTTTGCCAGAATACCGTAAATTAAATAATCAGAAAATGCAGAGACAAAGAAAAAAATTTAACCTCATTTCTATATTGAACAACTTTACGCGGACGTTCAATTTCCGTTCAAATGGAGTTATTTTTGGTGAATTTTTTTCCCCCAATACTTTATTTTCAATACAATATATTATATTGTCTAATTACGGTGTGCACATTTTCGTGTACGCTTCTTAATTTGAGCTGTGCAGTACAATGCCGTGTCATTTTCTTTACTGGTACTTTCTATATATTATAGACACGTAAACATATTTAATTACAACTGCAACACGGTGCATTAGGTTTAATTGTTTACACGTTTAAATTTAATTGCTAATTTATTTTAATTATTTTCTGTTCCATAACTCGACATTTATTAAAAACCTATTTATGTAATAATTGTGACAGTATTTTTTTCAAGGCTTCATTTTTAGCGGTGCGCGTTCTAAAATCTTTTATCGCCTGATTACTGTGTCCTATTAATATAACATTTATATTTTGTTTGTCTTTTACATAAGCTATTGTCTTTTACATAAGCTATACACTTATACAATTTAACTTAGGTTACCGGACCTATTAACATAGTAGATTAAACTGAATAAAGTGATCGTGAAAACGCTTAATTATTTTGTTTTGCGAATTGAATTTGTTATGCACATTCCTTTGTTGTTGGATTAACATAGGCCATTTTAAAAATCAATTATTTTTATTGTTTCACATTCGTTTTTAACAGACATTTGATTTGTTTTATTTATTTTTAAAATGTGGATAATAATTTATTTATTTTTTAGAAATAAAATCTGTTGTTGGGCCATGAAAGTGACTCAAAAAAGAATTTCATTCCTTTATGATATTAATAATGTTATACCAATTGCATAAAGCAGTGAATTTTATTCGTAAATGTAGACAAAAATGACCCCCTTTCCAGTCCATGACGGATTATGGGGCAAGTGATGTAGCGTTCACAAGTTTTTAGTCACCACTCAAATATATAACAATTCAAATATTATTTCCATGTTAGAAAAACTATAAATAGATTACAAAGGTAGAGTTATTTTTGGTCCAGTTGTTATGAGCAGACATTTTATTAAGCCATTCATTATTTAATAAATCAAATCTTTTAAATAGTAAGGTAATATTAAAAGGCACTGCATTAAGTGAAAACAACTCACGAGGTAAAATGGTAAAAATTAAATAATTGTGTTTGTTGGTTTTTTCTCTCTCTTTTTTGTTTCTTAAAAATATTTAATATATTTAATTTTTTCTCCTTAAAATGGAATATCTCTGTTTCCCATAAGATTTTAACTAATAGATGAATCTGAAATATAACTTTGCAAATAAAAATTGTAATAACCAGCAACTAATACTGGGGAAAGGGATCAGCACACTCCCACTACGTAGTGCGGGTATATTTCTAGTATCTTATATATATATGGAACAAAATCTATTTAAGAACCTTTCTCGTGTCATTGTGTGTATGTGTACCAAATTTCACGTTATTTGGTTGTCTGGATCTTGAGTTATTATGGAACAGACAGACAGACAGACAACAAATGCGTCTTATATCTAACTAGGGGCAAGTACCCGGCTTCTCCCAGGTTTAAGAACAACAGCAACAAAAACAACAACAAAAACAACAACAAAACAAAACAAAACAGAACAACAACAAAAACAACAAAATCAACAACAAAACAACAAAAACAAAACAACAACAAAAACAACAAAATCAACAACAAAACAACAAAAACAAAACAACAACAAAAGCAACAAAAACAACAACAACAAAACAACAACTACAACAACAACAGCAACAACAACAAAGCAACAACAACATGAAGGACATAGTCGTCGCAGGGCAAGGGATGTGGACAACAACAACAACAACAGCAAAAACAACAACAGCAACAGCAACAAAAACTGCAACAACAACAAAAACAAAACATCAACAAAAACAACAACAACAAAAAACAACAACTACAACAACAAAAGCAACAACAACAAAGCAACAACTACAACAACAAAAGCAACAACAACAAAACAACAACTACAACAACAACAGCAACAACAACAAAGCAACAACAACAAAACAACAACTACAACAACAAAAGCAACAACAACAAAGCAACAACAACAAAACAATTATTTTATGGCGATAGTCGCCTTCTTGTTAATCTCGACACCAAAATGTTTATTATTTTGCGTCATTATTTTACGTCTTAATTTTCAATAACTTTTATATTTTTAAATCCCTTATATTAACTTCACCGCCGTCTCTCTCTCTCATCATCTCATGGGCTCGGCGGGCGGAAAAATAGAAGTCAAAAATGACCCACTTTCAATGATCCGATCGAACTGAAATTTGGCACACGGACCCGTCTTACCTAACAATGCATCGTATCAAAATTTCAGATCGATCGAACGTACCGTAATTAAATTAATGCATTTTTAGTTTATCCTTATATGAGGTATGTAATTTAAAATCACGATTTGTTATTGTTTTTTTGCCACGTGAAAGTTTGAGCATTGAGGCGACCCAACGAAACGACGGTGCGCTTTTGTTTACATTTTACGTGTCACTCTGAGCTCGGTCAAGCGAATCGGTGACCAGACTTTTCCCCTCTCCCCCTCCCACCCACCCCTCCCCCCCACCCCTCCCCCCCTAGGGTTATGATGCAAAGTTGAGTTAAGACAGATTCAGTCTGTAAATGTTTTGAAAATAATCAATACTGTTAGTTATGTCTCATATATAAGGGATTTATAGTCAAAAACTTTGTTTTTACGGGTTTGTTAATTATATAGCTCATATAAGGAAAAACTACATTTTGGTACCCCGGCCCCCAGTATCTTATATATATGGAACGAAACCTGTTTAATAACCTTTCCGGTATAATTTTGTGTACGTGTACCAAATTTCACGTTATTTGGTTGTCTGGATCTTGAGTTATTAGGGAACAGACAGACAACCAGACAGACAACAAATGCGTCTTATATGTATAAAGATATATAAAGCTCAGTTGGTGTTTGTATGTTTGTATGTTTCACTTTTCGACTTTCTGTTAGACAATCACGGAAAAACCAAATGACTGACGGGGACCAAATTTGGCAGGACGGTTCCTTTTACCCTGAAGGTGGTTTTAAGTTGGTTTTAGTAATTGTCCCTTTTGCCCGAATGCCGTAAATTAAATAATCAGAAAATGCAGAGACAAAGAATAAAAAATTTAACCTCATTTCTATATTGAACAACTTTACGCGGACGTTCAAATGCCGTTAAAGCGAGTTACTTTTGGTGACGTTTTTTTCCCCAATACTTTATTTTCAGCGCTGCGCATTCAAAATATATTATAATGTCTAATTACGTGCGCACATTTTCGTGTACGCTTCATAATTTGAGCTGTGTAGTACAAAGAATTGTCATTTTCTTTACTGTTACGTTCTATATATTAGATAGACACGTAAACATATTTAATTACAACTGCCACACGTTGCATTAGATTTAATTGTTTACACGTTTAAATTTAATTGCGAATTTGTTTTAATTATTTTCTGTTCCATAACTCGACATTTAATAAAAACCTATTTATGTAATAATTGTGTCAGTATTTTTTTCAAACTATTTAAACTTAGGCTACCGGACCTATTAACATAAGTAGATTAAACTAAATAAAGTGATACTGAAAACGCTTAATTATTTTGTATTGCAATTTGAATATGTTATGTTCATTCCATTGATGATGGATTAACATAGGCCATTTTTAAAATCAATTATTGTCATGGTTTCACATGCGTTTTTAACATAAAATTGATTTGTTTTTTTTTGTTTTTTTAAAATTAGAAATATAGCCCAAATTCTTTATTTATCTTTATTATATTTATATCATAGACGCTGTTGCAAATATTGTATTAATTACAATTGTGTTACGATGCAGTGTCGTAAATATATAAGAGCTTTTTTAGTGACGACAGGGGCAGAGATCTTTTGGAAAATGTCATGTCAACAAAGCAGTGGCCTTTCTTTAATGGATACAAACAAACAAACATAAAAATATTAACTAAGCCTTATATATTACATATGCGTTTAAATTATTTTAATTTTAAGTATTTTCACGATGCATTGTATTAATATTTTACATGCAATGAATAAATTGGGATTTTTTAAAATTTAATTCATAACTCGACATTTAATTAAAAACCATAGATGTAGCGAGTTTATTTTATGTTGAACGTTATGGCCTATGTCAAATAAACTTACACTTTAAAACAGTTTACTTAAGATTTATATACACGATACATTATAAACTTTCGATACCGAATTTATTAACAAAACTTGACTAAATTTAATGAAGTGATCCTGCAAACGCTTAATTAATATGAATTGCGAATTGAATATGTTTTTATGTTCATTCCTTTGTATTCAGAATAGCAAAGGCCATTTCTAAAATTGCCTTTTAATCATTTTTAAGATGCACTCATTAATAGACGGTTGAATCTTTTTTTTTCATTTTTATTTTATTTTTCAGATATAAAATCTGGTGTGTGTGTGTGTGTGCATTGAATATAATTTAACAAAATATGATGCATTATCCGAAATAGGGAACACAAAAAAATGATTCCTTTTTGAAAGTATACACATTGCTTATGAACCTTAAATATAATTCGTAAAATATAGAGACATACAAAATGTTAAATATTATTTCCTTGTGAAAACTATTATGAATACGTCAAAAGGAGGAGTTATTTTGGTCCAGTACATTTACTTTATAACAAGACTTTATTTTATGCGGCCAGCTTTCTATATTGTCTAAATATGGTGTGCACATTTTTTTGATATCATCTTAATACGAACATTTAAAAAAAAATTATTTTAGAAAGTACATTTATAATTTTGTTTATTTGCGCTATGAGTCACTTAGCTTTTGCCTTTTAAAGGGATAGTGCCACGTGTTCTTTATCTCATAGACGTGGTTACAAATATTATATAACTTACAATTTCGATACGATGCAGTTTCGTAATTAGATATTAAATTTTTGAGTGACGAGGGTGGTAGAGCTCTTTCGGAAAACATATAAGTTATGTTAATTTTGTACAAGTGGGAATGAAATTGTAAATTTAGTTATTATGGTCGGCAAGAATCATTATTTAATAAGTCATATCTTTTGAATAGTAAGGTTATGTTAAAAGGCACTGCATAAAGTGAAAACAACTCACGCGGTAAAATGGCATATCTCTGTTTCTCATAAGATTTTAACTAAATAGTTGAATCTGAAATTTAACTTGGCAAATAAAAATTGTAATAACCATCACCTAATACTTGGATAAAGGGTCAGCACACTCCCGCTACGAAGTGCGGGTGTTTTTCAAGTATATATATAATTAGAGATAAAGAAAAATGCGACTTTAACCTAGGCCGAAATGAGTTTCATGACAAGAGGTTATATTGTTCTTTCTACGTCACCAATGGTGCGCCCAAGTAAAATTTATTAAAAATTATAATTTGGTGCCCCCGGCCCCCGACCATTTCCGTTTTATCAAATTTTACAATAATATAACGTTGTAAGCGTCATTTATGTGCACATGTACCTTGCAGCCGGGGACATATTCACATCACTGACTGACATTGTTACGACTTTGACCGGAAAACAGTACAGTGCTATAATAGTAATTTCATTGTTACAACCTTCCCTATTTCTATATTACAACTTGCCCTTTTTCTATGTTACAACTTGTCCTATTTCTTGTTACAACTTGTCCTGTTTCTATGTTACAACTTTACAACTTGTCCTATTTCTATATTACAACTTGCCCTATTTCTATGTTACAACATGTCCTATTTCTATATTACAACTTGTCCTATTTCTATGTTACAACTTGTCCTATTTCTATGTTACAACTTGTCCTATTTCTATGTTACAACCCTCCCTATTTCTATGTTACAACTTGCCCTATTTCTATGTTACAACTTGTCCTATTTCTATGTTACAACTTGTCCTATTTCTATGTTACAACTTGTCCTATTTCTATATAACAACTTGTCCTATTTCTATGTTACAACTTGTCCTATTTCTATGTTACAATTTCCTATTTCTATGTAACAACCCTCCCTCTTTCTATGTTACAACTTGTCCTATTTCTATGTTACAACTTGTCCTATTTCTATGTTACAACTTGTCCTATTTCTATGTTACAACTTATCCTATTTCTATGTTACAATTTGTCCTATTTCTATGTTACAACTTGTCCTATTTCTATATTACAACTTGCCCTATTTCTATGTTTCAACTTGTCCTATTTCTATGTTACAACTTGTCCTATTTCTATGTTACAACTTGTCCTATTTCTATGTTACAACCCTCCCTATTTCTATGTTACAACTTGTCCTATTTCTATGTTACAACTTGTGCTTTTTCTATGTTACAACTTGTCCTATTTCAAAATAACTTGTCCTATTTCTATGTTACAACTTGTCCTATTTCTATGTTACAACTTGTCCTATTTCTATGTAGCAACTTGTCATATTTCCATGTTATAACTTGTCCTATTTCTATGTTATAACTTGTCCTATTTCTTTATTACATCTTGTCCTATTTCTATGTTACAACTTGTCCTATTTCTATGTTATAACTTGTCCTATTTCTATATTACAACTTGTCCTATTTCTATGTTACAACTTGTCCTATTTCTATGTTACAACTTGTCCTATTTCTATGTTACAACCCTCCCTATTTCTATGTTACAACTTGTCCTATTTCTATGTTACAACTTGTCCTATTTCTATGTTACAACTTGTCCTATTTCTATGTTACAACTTGTCCTATTTCTATATAACAACTTGTCCTATTTCTATGTTACAACTTGTCCTATTTCTATGTTACAATTTGTCCTATTTCTATGTTACAACCCTCTATATTTCTATGTTACAACCCTTCCTATTTCTATGTTACAACTTGTCCTATTTCTATGCTACAACTTGTCCTATTTCTATGTTACAACTTGTCCTATTTCTATATAACAACTTGTCCTATTTCTATGTTACAACTTGTCCTATTTCTATGTTACAATTTGTCCTATTTCTATGTTACAACTTGTCCTATTTCTATATTTACAACTTGCACTATTTCTATGTTACAACTTGTCCTATTTCTATGTTACAACTTGTCCTATTTCTATGTTACAACTTGTCCTATTTCTATGTTACAACTTGTCCTATTTCTATGTTACAACTTGTCCTATTTTTATGTTACAACTTGACCTATTTCTATGTTACAACCCTCCATATTTCTATGTTACAACTTGACCTATTTCTATGTTACAACTTGTCCTATTTCTATGTTACAACTTGTCCTATTTCTATATTACAACTTGCCCTATTTCTATGTTACAACTTGTCCTATTTCTATATTACAACTTGCCCTATTTCTATGTTACAACATGTCCTATTTCTATATTTCAACTTGTCCTATTTCTATGTTACAACTTGTCCTATTTCCATGTTACAACTTGTCCTATTTCTATGTTACAACCCTCCCTATTTCTATGTTACAACTTGTCCTATTTTATGTTACAACTTGTCCTATTTCTATATTACAACTTGCCCTATTTCTATGTTACAACCCGCTCTACACTATACAACTGATTGTTGTGTCTTTATTTGGTAACAGGTATCTGGTGTGGCGTGGCTTGCATTGTGGTCACTGTCGTCCTTATTGTCGTCATTGTGGTCACTGTCGTCCTTATTGTAGTCATTGTGGTCACTGTCGTCCTTATTGTCGTCATTGTGGTCATCATGATCAGATGCCAGGTTGGAGGCTTGCTTCACAATCAAGTTGCCAGGAGCCAAGGATTCGATAACATCGACATCGCGACACAAGAATTTTTACGACATATTTTTCAAACGATTTTCAGGACAAATAATAAAGGTCTACACATGCAGGTATTATTTTTTTTGATTTGGATAAATCGCCATATCATTGTAATTGTTGCCTCCATACATAGTTCCTCAACTTATCTTATCAGATGCTCCTATTAGAGTTTTGAATGTTGATAACGTGTTGGTTTTATCCTTCTTAGTTCCCTTAGGTTCAAACTACGAATCGGCTAATAAAACAGCTAATTGCCTAGTAATCTAAAATACGCTTTTTTAGTCATCGTCTTTCAATAAATTATGATTTTTAAATCAATTCTTGCTGAGGCTTATTTTAAGTTTTACTATACTATAATAAACAAGCGGCTGGATTGTGAAGTCAATAGTACGCTCGCCTCACAAGCTGGTGGGCGTTGGTTCCAGCCCTCAATAAAAATGATGAATGACTAACGCTAAGGAAGTCCTCTCCTACACTGAAAGGGAGATGGACCTCGGATGGTTGGTCCACTAAGCTTCTAATGGACACTGTAGGACCACCCTACGACATTCGGTCATGGGACTAATAAGTTATACCATACTATTCTGGGTAGTAGTATACTCAGTAACCATTAAATTATCCCTAGTCTAGGGGTCGAAATCAAGTGGCAAGCCACTTGCGTCACGTAACGGGTGATGCTTTGAACAATAACAGAATTCGTTTTAAAGACATATATATTCAACATATGCATACTTATTTATTAGTTTATTTTTTTACAACTTAATAACTTAATAGGACATTTTCTATACAATGACTTTAAAATAATAATTACAAACATAACGTTTATTGCACTGATAAGTCATACAAATTTGGCTAATACAAATTAATTGTGTCTTGTATCACAAACTTAAAAATTAATTTAAATGTGGTTTATTTTTAACTTGTAAATTACTTCCCTTTATAACAAATATGTCCGTAATATGGCTGTAATGTAATGCTTTAAGGCGGGATAACTCCCAAGAAAAAGACCCCAAAAAAGTGATTTGGAACATGTTCATTTTCAAATAGAAAATACTGCCTTTATGGGAATGGGGAAAACTTTGTGACTTTATATTAGAGTGGGGGGTCTAAGTTTTGTGACAATGTGTAACGAAAAGGGGTTTTCACGTGGTGTTTGAAAGGCTGTCCGGCCCTACTAAAACGATCCAGATTTCGCAGTTTCTTTCAGTAAACAAATGTTATACTGACTTTCCAAGAACACACACATTACACTTCATATACTTCTAACTATTCCTGTCTCACTGGCTTTGAGACAAAGAAGCTTTTCGAAATTTAAAAAAAAACTAATTGAAACCTAAAAGCGGTCAACAATGAATCAAGACAGTGGCGTAGCTAGGAATTAGTAGGGGTTTTGGGGCCCGGGGGAGGGGCTTAACCTATTTGGAGGCCCCATATACATGGCGGTATCGTAATATTTAATGTAAAAAATTTCGTATACTAATTTGGGCCTTTCATATTGTGTCCCCCCTCCCATAGCTACGCAACTAATGCAAGATAGGCTCAGTAACTTAGCTATTATGTCAATAGAGAATGTTTTTGCTAAGGATATTGCCAATAATGAACTTATTTCAGATTTTGCAGCGGCCCAAGCTCGCAAAATTTGTTTGAGCGTTGTAAGAACAAGGTAGAAGTAGAAAATACAAGCAAACCAGCGCTATTGTATATAGTTTATAATGTTAGTTACATACATGTATATATATAAACTGTCAATTAGCATACCAAACAAAACATTTTAATTACAGTATTAACATCCTTTTCGAGTTTTTGGATCTTCAATTAAATGAACAAAACTGTAATTATTGATGTGTCAGTGCTGTTAAAGACTGAAATTTTGAATACTTTATTTTACCCCATTCTTTTAATATATGTAGAATTGCAATTTTTTGCAATGGCCTCCCTCCTCGTCTGCTGTCTTGTGCCTGGGCCCGCTCATAGTTTGCTGCCTTTGGCCCCGCGTACTCTAGATCCGGCCCTGGGGGGAGTGTTTAAGAAATGTGACGTCACATCAAAACGCACTGCTTTAAATAAAAGTTCCACTTAAATATGTGATTGCTTTCAATTTATATAGTGACATTTCAATTGCTTCACACGTGTTACGATATTAGATTGCAGTCTTACACTAAATTCATTGATAAATGACAAAAAAAGTAATTTACAACATGCTAATTTTCAATTAGAAAATACGGCATTTGGGGGGGGGGCGGTGTCAAAGCTTTGTGACGTAATATTGGAGGGGGGGGTCAAAATTTTTGTGACGAAGTATGACAAGGGGGAATGGGGGGGAGGTAAAAATCTGCCAAAATCGTGTGACATCTTTTTTGAACGATCCCTAATGTCTGTTCCTCATTATTAACACGTAAATTGATCTCTGAAACCACTAATAATTACATCAAAGCTATACAACTTTTGCTATTTACTACAGTTACAAAAATTATCATGTAAATATGTAAATACTTGATTTCTGATTTTTAAATATAGGTTGAACTAAATACTTGACGTGTTGGACTTACATTTGAAAATGGGAGCCTCTGATTCTAAATTAAATTTACTTCTAATTGGTAAAGCCGCAAATGGTAAAAGTCCTTCAGGGAATGCCATTGGGGGAGAAACGATTTTTCAAGCTTTCGGAGACACGACATCTGTCACAAGAGGAGTTAAAATGTGTACTCGTAATCGTTGGAAAATGGATTTGACTGTAATCGATACCCCAGGTGATGGATACATGAATGGATGAGTTAGAAGGTTGTTATTTTGCAAGGAATATAATGGAAAATGCTTTGATAGTTTGTAAAAAAAGGTTTTCATGCAATACTTATTGTGCTAAATTTGACAAACAGATACAGTGTAGAAGAGCAAAACGTTATAAAAACGTTGAAGGAAATATTTGGTCCATCCTTATTTCAATTTGTCGTGCTATTTACGCACGGTGATAATTTTGATCAGGAATATAACATCAGAGATGCAGAACAAAGTCAAACCAAGTTCTTAGAATGGTGTGAAAAAATAAAGGGTGACTTAAAATTGCTGCTTACTGCATGCAATCACAGAGCAGTTTTATTTCATAACAATGCTGATTACGCTGGAAACAGGGACATTTAGGTACTTGCATTACTTAAACATGTTGGGAATATCAAAAAGTTGTACACAACGACATACTTTGATGCCGCGCGCAAGAGCAGAGAACATTTAATTTTAACTCTTCACTTAAATCTGTTGAAAAAAAAGTGTGTCAAGTATAAGGGTCACTTAAACTGGAATTCAAACTAATAACCAATTAAAAAAAAACACTTTTATCATTTGCAAATGAACTTTTAAGTGGCATTAACATCAATGGAAATAAAAAAACCTTTCATCATTCCGCGAAGCAATCTGTTACGTCGAAAAAAAGCTTTAAAGATACTGATACAAACAAAGCCAAGCATGACCTGCTGATACAAGTGGACACAAGAATTAAATGCCCAACCATTGACAAGTTGCAACACGTCACCAGGGACATTGTAACACTTCTACATCCCGAGAGAAGCAAGTTAAATCTAAAGAGAAAAATACGGGAACTGTTACAGTATATTCAGGTTGAGGCACATGGAACAAAACTGTTGGATGATGAGAGAAAAATGGTTGAATTGTTTGAATCTGATGTTGTATGTTGGATGATGAGAGATAAATGGTTGAATTGTTTGAATCTGATGATGTAGATTATGACAAAAATAGAACTATTACAACTGAAATTGAATGATATATTTTAGTTATAATATATAAGACCTATCTTTAAAAAATTTCTTGACTGCTTTGTATGTAGACTCTTCCGTAGGAGGAATATAAACTTGGGTATTTTCATATTTTCATTAAAATTACGGTCTTTGTTTATTCTAAAAATATTCATATATGATTTATTTAAAAAAAAATAAAAATAAAACCTTAGTTGGCCATGTAAAAGAATAATCATAAGGTGCGTTTTTGTTTTTTTGCTAGAGCGTTTTGTTTGTATTTGAGAGGTCAGAGGTCACAGTTCAAAATTTTCCATCTTATGAACTCACAATTTTACAACGTTTTTATTAACTTGCTTTCGTTCTTGTCTCTCCGCAATTTTTCAAACTTGCCAACGTAAAATTAAACCACTTCTGATGGTCCTAGAGATCTCAAAATTTTACCACAGGTAATGCATTGTATCAAAATTTCGAATCGATCGAATGTAACATACTTAAATTAATGCATTTCTTATTTTATCTTTATATAGCATATGTATCCAATTGACATTGTTGACACCACGTGCCAGTTCACTCCAGCCATCGATGATCACTCCCTGAGTTTACATCAAGTCGAGTTCAGTCAGTTTCAGTCTCTAAACACGCGTTGCGTTTAAAGAACTAAGCTAAACACATATTCTGTAGGCCTGAGACTAATCTCTTAAGGCCTTGGCTAGTACCTGGGCAATCTGCTCCATCTGTTGAGCATTGCCATACAACATTGTCTTTACATGGGACTCTTCCGTCTCTCTCACCTCCCGGGCTATATCTAGCGCGGGGAAAGACGTCACCAGGTGTACGACCGTCTCAGAGGCTTGGCTGCAATGACGGCAGTTCGAGTCCCTGTTGTGGTCTAGCCTGTGAAAGTACGAGTTGGTTGGGCAGTGTTCTGTTCTCATCTGAGTCACTAAACTCTGGTGTTTGCGACTCAGGTTCCACCACTGGTCTGAAAGGCTTGGCCTGGGCATGTTAGCGAATACCCCCTGGCTGTCGTGTTGTCAGCCCACTGTCAGGGTATGAGAATCACTGCGAATGATTGTTGTGAGATTGTTGTGAGCCAGTGTGTGAGTCGGCTCAAGGCGTGCGTGACAAGAGTTCACTTGTGAATAAGGGTGTTAATTGTATTCACCCGGTATGCAAGTTAGAGAGCCGTGTCGTGGATAAATAGTGTGTGTGAGACAGACGTGTGAAGACAGACCAGTGCAGAGGTCCATAGTCCTTGTTAGGGCTAGACATTTAGTATAGAGCGTTGGCTCTGTTATAGCTGGTGACACATCGAGGTGGCTCGAGTGTCCAGCGTATTAGGGACAGAGGGTCCATGTATGCACTGGTAGGAGTGAGTGGACATTGTTGAATGGAGTACGTCATGTACCTGAATCAGATGCTGTACATAAATTGAGGAATAATAAAGGCTTGACGTATACGTGAACAAGAGTCGAGACTTAGTCTTCTTTTATCCAGAACCCAGAACGCAACACCCACTCCTGGTACCACTTGTTCCTGAAGTGGTCCTTTAGCCAGGTTTTAGCCCCAAGATAAGTGACTGGGTTCTCTGGTTGGGGCTGGGCAGCTCCTGTTTTGGCCAGGGAGTCTACATTTAAAGAACTCGTGAATGTTCATTCTCTTTTGGGTCGAGCCGTTAGGCTCTTAGGACACGGTTCATTTTATCGCAAGCGAGCCTCATCAAGCGGGCATCGCCGTAGAGGTAATCTTCTGCAGGTACCGTTACTTCACCCTCCAAATCCCCGCACAGCTCGGGGCACTTTTCGAGTGAGTGGGCCACCGTCTCTTCCGGGTGGCCACACAGCCGACAGGCCAGTTCCCTTCTAGTGTTAAACTTGTACAAGTAGCTTCGTATGGGACAATGCTCAGTTCTCATTCTAGTTATGAGCTTCTGATTGCTACGTCCAATTTTCCACCAGGAATCGCTTTTGCTCGGTCGCGGCCTATACTGGAATACTTTTCTGGCCGTGCTTCCAGACGCCCAGCCCTGAAGCCATTTCTCTGGGAAATGGTCCTTAAGCCACGATCTGACCCCCAGCTGGGTCATCGGGCGATCGGGATGGGGCTGAGCTGAGCCTTCTCTCGCCAACTTATCGACCCTGTCTGAATGAGGCTCGCCACTGTGTCCAGTGATGTACTGAAGGACTACTTTTCCGCCTCGTGCTAGGTTTACATTTCCATTTAAATTACGTTTAGTTTTATTTGTCTTGTTCAAATTTTCTTTTTAAAGACGTGTTTATTTTTATGAACTAAATTGATTTTAAAAAATTAAAAAAATTTCAAAAGAAGAAAAACAACAACAACAACCTTAGTATGAATTAATTATACATGTTGACACTTCACACACAACAAAATGCTCTGATGAAATTCTTAAGATGGTATTAAAACTGAATGAACCAGGTAATACTGTTTATAGAAAAAAGCTAGAATGCATTTTTTTATGTTTTAGATCCTAGTTGTCACCAAAAGAGCTTTGCTAAATATGATAAGAAATCCACAGACAAGTATCCTCAATGTAAGAAATAGATTTACACATATCTGAGAAAAAAAAAGCTAAATTTTAGTCATGGACAAGTCCTCTAAATTATGTATACTTTAATGGACGCGACCATATGGGCATCGATGACCTGTCTGTCACCGCCATGGTCTCTTGCACAAACAAACCCGGCAGGGTCAGTCTTGAGAATAGAATTATCCAAGAGTATGGGACCCTTGCACCACATGGGATGAATGTTGTGTTTGCGCTGACAACCTATTTTTTTCCCACACCCTCTCTCTCATTTCCTATATAAGTTAATACTACTCTCTTCTTACTATTGCTCTCTTTGGCTCTGGATTTCACCGCAGCTAAGATTTTATTTCTTTATATTCGTTTTATTTGTGTACTATTTGTTCGTCGAAGAAGGCTCTTTGCCGAAACGTTCACCGTTTTGTTACATCAGATCAGGCTGACTCATACCCCGTTTACATGTTATCCATTTATTAAATTTGATTGTTTTAGTAGTTTATAAGTTTATGGCTTTCTATTGCAATTCATTTGTTTGAATATAGTTATTTAGACTAAGTATATAAAAGTTATGGAATGGGCATTTGTGTCCCACATTTAAATCGACCTTTGTAACTTAATTTCTAAATGGATTGTTGTAAGTATAAGACTAACCATAAGCTCAATCACCATTTTCCAGGTTGCCACTGCTTTAGTTTTTGCCATCCTTATCAGCGCCATCTACTGGCAACTCGGGGAGGATCCAAGCCACGCCTTCAAAGACAGGTTTGCATTATTCATATTCGTTTAGAGTTTCATCATTTTTATTTTCAATAGCAGAAAAGTGTGAGGCATTTATTTGAAAAAAAATTGAACGGAACGTCTCACCATATGAGTAATATGTCTGTCACTGGAAATAATACATTAAAAATAGATACATAAACCCTTTTGTGACAATTGTTGAACTTCCCATCTATAAGAGTTACTTGGCGAAACGCACCTTAACAAGAAAGTTTAATATTTAAAAAAAATTATTGTAAAATCACAAGACATTATACTATATCCTGGATTAGGAAAGCATATCAAGATTTTATTGAGGCATCAATGAATCATATAATCTAATGTTGTTTTTTTACATTTTATTTTTATTTTTGCATATAGATAACCGTGTTAACAATATGGCCGGATATTGTTATGCTCTAAATAAATAGTTTGAAATAAATCTTCCACCTTTCCGGTTTTATCCTCCGAAATAAATTGTGTTACTTTAAGGCAGCCGCAAATAATCGTATCGTCTCACCAGGTCAGGTGTCTTGTTTTTCCTGATCATAAATCAACTCTTCATCAATATAACAGCAGTGGAGGTCTTCCTCCAGGAAAGGAGACTTTTCATGTAAGCTAACACTGACTCGTATCAACCTTGTCTGATTAGACTATATTAAAAATTGGATGCTTGTTGAAAACCACATCAACCGGTGGGTTGTGATGCTAGATTATTAAATTTGAAAGATTCTTGACTGTCGACTTTTGTCTAGTATATGAGAAAGATTGAATTAAGATTTTGTGTAAATGAATTATAGTTTAATTTTTATTTATTTTTGTGTTATTTGACAGTTATTAAAATATACATACTAAATTTTTTTAAATTTCCATAATTTCTTGAATGTATCAATACTCAATCATATCACATATGCTAGTATTTTGTCATATTCAACATGTTTAAATATAAGTCTTTTGTTATATTCAGCATGTTTAAAAATAAAAATCTTTTATTATCTCAGGCATGAGACGAGCAGCGGATTCTACAGAGTTTCAGTCTATTTTCTGGTCAAAGTCTTCTTTGATATCATACCACTCAGGATGATCCCTGCAATACTTTTGTCTGTCATAGTTTACTTCGCTGTAGGTGAGTCACACAAATTCCCATAACAAAACTGTGATCTGCGACTTCGAGTTTCTGTTTAGGAGTC
>CALYLW010000018.1:420929-715929 GCA_944989445.1 Ampullaceana balthica
CTTAAATACAATACAGTTGCAAGTAACGCTGATAAGCACACGGGGAAAAGTATTAAACACACTTGAATAACGAAAACAAAGCTGGAAAATAATTAACCAAATTTGAATACAAAAAAATTAGGCGGGAAAAGTATTAACCATCTTGAATACAGAATAAAAAGAACCCGTAAAAATCCAAGTTTTTAACTATAAATCCTTTATGTCAGAGACAGAGCTAAAAGAATGCTCATTATAATACGCAGCGCAAAACAATCCAAAAATACAAAATTTTAGTTATGTCTCGTAAAACGTGTTTAATATAATGCGCACCGATCGGGAATATGCTTATAAAAAGTATTGTCAATATAATACGCACCAAATCGCGCAACAGGAAAGTAATAATAAAAAGGTCGTTCAATATAATACGCACTGCGACACCCTATCTCAAAAATTTAACATGATACATAGAGATAAATAAAATAATATAAAAATCCAATAATTTAATTACAGTACCTGCGATCGATCTGAAATTTTGATACTTCGTTTTTATCATCGGCACGAGTCTGCCTGCAAAATTTCAGCTCGCTAGTTTACGAGGAAGTGGGTTGAAAAATCGATTCAAAGTTTTTTCGACAAGCAAGCAAACAAGCAAGCAATCAACCAGACACCACGAGTTAATATAAAGGATTTAAACAGTTACAGGGGTAAAATAGATCTTGATTTCCATGCCAGGTCTCCACCAAGGTGCTGAGAACTTCTTCCTGTTCACACTGTGTCTGTTCTGCACCACAATGGCTGCCGCTAGTTTGTGTTTCCTCATGAGCTCCACAGTACGTGTGTTTGCCGTGGCACAGCTACTTCTTGCCCTGTGTTACGTGCTTATGATGGTAAGGACAACAACGTGTTTGAAAATTTGTGGAATATATAGGGACTAATTTTTTTATGTTGAGAACGGGACATGATGTGTAATAATTTTTTTGTTTGAAATAATATTTTAAAATAATTTTTTTTAGCTCTAATTCATTATGCTGAAAAGCCAAGCACGAGAAACGCTTTTAAATAAATTCTCTAACATTATGTTGTAACAAAAAACTATGGCATTGATATAAGCAATACTCTAACTCAGCGATACCCGAAGTTAGGACTAGACCTCCCTTAACATGGAAAACTGGCAGCATCTTGTCTCTTCCACTCCCTCGCACACATACTTGTCTCCCCACACCCTCACACACATACTTGTCTCCCCACCCCCTAACACACATACTTGTCTCCCCACACCCTCACACACATACTTGTCTCCCCACCCCCACACACACATACTTGTCTCCCCACACCCTAACACACATACTTGTCTCCCCACCCCCTCACACACATACTTGTCTCCCCACACCCTCACACACATACTTGTCTCCCCACCCCTCACACACATACTTGTCTCCCCACACCCTCACACACATAGTGTCTCCCCACCCCCTCACACACATACTTGCCTCCCCACCCGCTCACACACATACTTGTCTCCCCACCCCCTCACACACATACTTGTCTCCCCACCCCCTCACACACATACTTGTCTCCCCACCCCTCACACACATACTTGTCTCCCCACCCGCTCACACACATACTTGCCTCCCCACCCGATCACACACATACGTGTCTCCCCACCCCCTCACACACATACTTCTCTCCCAAACCCCATCACACACATACTTGTCTCCCCACCCGCTCACACATATACTTGTCTCCCCACCCCCTCACACACATACTTGTCTCCCCACCCGCTCACACACATACTTCTCTCCCCACCCCCTCACACACATATTTGTCTCCCCACCCCCTCGCACACTTACTTGTCTCCCATCCCCCTCGCACACATACTTGTCTCCCCACCCCTCACACATATATTTGTCTCCCCACCCCCATTGTTTGCCATTGACTGAAATCTCAGGGATGAAATAAGAGAAAGTGTATACCATAACGACCTTTGAACTATAACGACCTTTGAACCGACTCAACGCCTTGGCTTTAAAGATGGCCTTGTTCTTCAGTCTCACAACCAACAACTCACTCACGACAAAACACGATATGAGGCCAGCATTTGAGGATAGCTCGGCCACAACAAAACTAGAAGCAAGACAAAGATCACGGAGATAGACATACCAAGAACACATTATCATGGCAGGAAATGGTGTAGAAGATGTGAAGAACTTTACCTTCTTGGGCAGCATTACTGACATACTTGTTAATTTGAACCTGATTAGTAGACTTAAATCGGAATAGCTACGTCAGCAAAAAACACTTGACTTTAAAAAACGTTGCGAGCTTTGAATATCCAGGCATCATCACCCACAAAGATGCACTATGAAAGGACATTCTAAAAGTTCATTATTACTGTTCAATTTATTTAGGGCCCACTATCAATATTCTGATCATTGTGGCTCCTTTTTGCCTTTTTGCTTTTCTCCCGACAAATGTCAGGTTTGGCGCAGGGACACATTGCCTCCATTGATGAACTTTAAACTTTTCTTTAGCGCTTGTCACGTGATATGGAGGTAGCGTAATAATACAAACGATTTTAAACGTTGTGACATGACGATTTTCCAGCAAATCATAGAACGTGTGATGGGAGTTTGCACGTGTGAACTGACCCTTAAACCACGTGAACAGGTCTATGCCTTTATAGAGACTCGAATCAACGAATCTCAGTGCGTCAGCCGAGCGCGCATGCGACTTGATCATTGTGCTACAGAAAAGATAAATAGAGGTAAAAAAAAAGATTTAAAAAAAGCACGTTTTTATAAGCGGACTAAAAAGAAGAAAATAATTTTTTTAAATTTAAAATTTAAGATAAGTACTATGATGTAATATGACTAAAAACGTGGTGCGGGCGCTTCTCAGGCTTAACTAATTCAATTCACTCATTTTCTTACTCGTCATTTGTAAACCCTAATCATTTAGCCAAACGCCTAAAAAGCGCCCGCCGACGTTTTTAGTCATATTACATCATAGTACTTATTTTAAAAATATATTTTCTTCTTTTTACTCGCTTATAAAAACGTGTTTTTTTAAAATCTTTTTTTTACTTCTATTTATTTTATTCTTTTTAGTCTGAGTGTATGCTATGGTGAGTTTTGATGTATTGATTATGTTCAAATATAATACGCATTGCCCAACAAACATTTACAGACTGGAAATGACTGATCTCCCCTTGATGTTAAACATGGTTGATGTGGTCGGGGTTGGTGTGAACTCGGCACGTGAATGTAATGTAAACAAGAGCAGACGGATAATACACATGCTTATATATAGATAAACTAAAAAGTTCAATAATCTAATAACGGTACATTCGATCGATCTGAAATTTTGATACAATGCATTGTTTCCAAGATATATCTGTGGAAAATTTTTAGATCTCTAGCACCATCAGAAGTGGTTTAATTTTACGTTGGCAGATTAAAAAAATTGTGGACAGACAAACAGGAACGAAAGCAATTTAATAAAAACGTGGTAAAAAAAAGACATAGTTGGCATGGCCATACGCGGGGAAGGGGTTCGTGCGTTCGAACCCCTTTTGCGAATGTGTGCCCTTTTTTTGTAACAAAATAGATCTTGACATTATTGAGAGATTTTGGGATCCAACTACACAATATGATGGGGCCAGTGTTATGATGGGGCCAGTGTTGTGATGGGGCCAGTGTTATGATGGGGCCAGTGTTATGATGGGGCCAGTGTTATGATGGGGCCAGTGTTATGATGGGACCAGTGTTATGATGGGGCGAGTGTTATGATGGCGCTGCATCTATGTCAGGCGCTGTCTCAGGAGTTCTAGCGAGTATTCTGCAATAGGCCCCTTTGGTGGTATACACACACTGCAGCAATCACGCTTTAAACCTAGTGATCAGGCATGTGTGCAGACTTCCCGATGTGCGTAACATTATTGACAAATTTAATGAAACCTGCATGTTTTTTTTAACAACAGCCCAAAGTGTGAAGCCTTGTTGAAAAACGTCATAGAAACAAGTCTTCCATTTGACAGTGCTAAACGGAAGGCACTTCTAGGCTTGTGCAAAACAAGATGGGCTGAGCGCCACGAAGCTTACAAACATTTCTATTAATCGTATGTTTACATTTTTCACTCTTGAGATAATTTCACTGCCACGATGAAAACACAGCGACCAAGGATTTGATCTACTTGTGACTACAAATGGTGATTGGGACACGGACCGATTGCTTAATACAGAATAATACATCAGGGCGGAAGTGCCCGCTCACTAATGAATTTCCAGGAAAAAGGGAGTTTCCCTTTCTGCGTCACTCGCTATGCGAATCTTCGCTCGTTAAGGGAGCAACTTTTTCCATAAAAATGTTGCTCGTTATGTGAAAATATCGTTATGAGAGATGATCGTTATGAGAGGTTTACCTTATCATAACATGAAATGCCTTCGCGACAAGTTTGCGAACCCCCCATTAAAAAAGTCTGAGTACGGCCTTGGGTGGATTTGTGTGTATGTGGGGGGGAGGGTGAATATTCGCTGACACGAGGTTAATTCGCCAAACTACGTTTATCACGGAATCCACTGGGAAAAATAAAAAGAGAGTGGGGGGGGGGCAATAAAAACACACGGAGACGTGAGAACACCTGGATTCACCTTTAAATCAATGATATTATTCCACGTTCATTAATTTTCAATAAACTATCAACATTAGTAACTGTGTTATTGTAATATATTGACACATATTTTTAATAAACAGAAGGCCTCACATAGCGTTAGTAGCAGTGCTTTTTTATTATTATTAAACGCTTTTATTTATGTTTCACTGTTTTTACGTTGTATGTTGCATCCGTCAAATCTTGTAACGTAAAATTAAACCACATCTGATGGTCCTAGAGATCTCAAAATTTTACCTCAGATAGGTCTTGGATGGCACTGCATTGTATCAAAATTTTAGATCGATCAGATGTACCCTAATTAAATAAATGAATTTTTAGTTTATCTCAATATATAATCTGTATCAGTGCTATTCTTGACTTCCACGTGCGTGTCACCGGAGTTCACCACCAGCCATCGATGACCACATTCCAGGTGTTTAACAGCTCAGTAATACGAAACTAAATCTAAATTGACATGATAATACAAGAGAAACAGCTGGAGTTTTGATTATTCAAACATTCCCTTGATCAATTATGCCCCTTCTCACACCCACATCTTTAAAATAAAATACTTTTAAAAATCTTTTTTAAAAAAAGGACACGCTTTTATTTTATTTACATATAGAAAGTGCACTAAAAGAAGAAAAGAAAAAGATATTTACACGCTTTTATTTACATATAGAAAGTGCACTGAAAAGAAGAAAAGAAAATTTTCTATGATAACAGATAAATCCGTGAACCTATCCACTGCACATAAAAGCGTGGGACGCTCATCACAACTATCTATCATGTGCAAGTCTGCGAACATAAATACAAATTTGTATGAATATTAACAAACATTAAAAGTTTCACAACTTTGATCATAATTCATAAACATGCTACTGTCATATTTATTAGAAATATTTATCTATATGCAAAAGAATAGTTGCAAACAGAAATGAGTTGTGTAAATCTGAGAGATCTCAAAATTTGAGCGCCCCACACTTTTATCCGTTGAAACTCAGGCAAGAATCTTTCATCCCAACATTTTGAAATCCATTTTGCCAGATGCTTGGTGGATTTCTGATCAACTTTGATTCCATTGGTGTATGGTTAAACTGGGCCCAGTATCTGAGTCTCTTCAAGTACTCTCTAACTGTAAGTTATGATTGTGTGGAGATAACTAAAAAATGTGAATATTTTTTTCATAGCTGTTTTAGAAACACTGTTTGCAGTTGGTTTATTGTAATTCATTATCAGGCGGCAGATGCGTCACTAGGGTTGGTGTCACCCGGGGCGGCAGATCATGGTGTCACCCCCTAACGACTTAACCCATAGAACTCCTCCAAGTCTTCCAGTGCCAAATAACAGGAATATAGAAAATGCTACATTTTGGTGTCAACCCCCTCATGGTGTCACCCGGGGCGGCCCGCCCCTCCACACCCCGCCCCTAGTGACGCCACTGTCAGGCGGTGAAACCGGGTCTGTGCCAACGGTGATTTCTTATGGTTAACTTTGAAGTATACAATAGTTTACAGTGTCCTTTTAAAGTAGCGAAGATGTTAAAATTTAATTTAAACCTCTATTAACTGCTGTAGGTTTATATTATAAGGATCAATATTTTAACAACAGTAGGGACAAATGGTTGACATTAGTGCAAGCAATGGGTTGTCGGTGATACGTGCAATAGGTTGACAGTAGTAAGTGCAGAGTTTGTCAGTAGTAAGACTATTGGGTTTACAGCACTAAGCGAACCTGATGCGGTCCTCACCCCCACCCCCTAGTGACGCCCTGCTCCTAGATACTGACAATCAATTTTACAAATCTATTTCCCAAAATAAATAATATATATATATATAATCGCTATGGTTGTTTTACAACTCACGATTTGTGAGTGAGCAATGATATTCACTTATAAACATAACGTACAGGAATTTAAAGTCAAGTTTTAAAAGTTTATTAAAAATGTCGACATTGTTTCCATAGGCTCTGTACATCATTGAATTCAAAGGGAGACTATTTTGTGCCTATAACACGTCCTGGTAAGTTGCGTGGGTTTTGTTGTTACAAATCACAGGGAGAAAACTCTATAAAATACATGTATGTGGGGATAGTCATTGCAAGGGACATTATCCAATATTGCAATATTAGTACGTATGTTAAGCACAATGAGCTTCATAGAAATTCCGTGCATCAAATAAAACAATAATAATTCATAATGATATAAATTTCAAAGTCCACATTTTAAAAAAGGGACATGTTAATTGTGTAACATTCGGATCTTGCTAAGTCGAACTCAAAGGGACCTGGGGAAAAAAATCGACTTACAGAGCTTTCGAATTAAGGAAAATTGCGTAATAGGCGCGCAGAATTATGCCGGGACTTAACAATTAATCGGAATAGGGAGGTTTTCGACTTAGGGAAGTTGGACTCAGCGATGTCCGACTGAATTACTAAACAATTTTCAACCAATAATGCAATGATTTTCAGAAAAACTCATATTAAAGTTTAAGAAATTTATTATACCATTGGACAAATGATTGGTACAGTTAACAAAAGTTAGTACCGTATATTCATTAGGAAAAATGTGAGCTGTTGTTTTTCTTTCCACAGTCATACTGGAGATAACTACCTCTCTATGCAAGACATGAATTACCTTGAGTCATGGGACTTCTGGCAGAATTACGTCGCCTTGTCCCTGTACACAGTTTGTCTCTTGGTTCTGACGTACATTCAGCTAAGACGTATGAAGAAAACGACATGAGGGTCCCTTTTTATAACAAAGGATTTAGAACCGTTCTGTGATGTATTCGTAGGGAATCGAGAGAATACAAACAAATCGCGTGTGCCATCTTTTCAGTACCCCATTGAGGTCTAAGGTGGGAGAGACGTGGCAGAGATAGAGAGAAAGAGAGCACGAGAGTGAGAGAGAGAAATATGGGAAGGCTTTATGGCGACAGAAAGTATTTTTGTATAATGGCAAGAATAAATTACTTATATAACAAGTGCTAGGCCTTTATGATTTTTGAAAACTTAGTACAACATTGGTAAATTTGTGAACAAGTCAATAATGTAACCAGTGTATTACAGTAAGTTCAACAAACGCAAGTGAAGAATGATTGAGGTTGTAGAGGTAGGTTGCGGTGTGGGGAGTCCTCTACAGGAAAACCCCTTGGAGGTCAGTCGTTTTTGTCCAGCTTGTATATCATATGCCTTTTGCGTGTTTATTACCACTTTTTTAAAAACTTGCTTTCGTCCTGTTTGGCAAATTTCAAATCTTGTAAAGTAAAATTATCTCAAAATTTTACCACAGATAGATCTTGGATGACAATGCATTGCATCAAAATTACAGATCGATCGAATATACGTAATTAAATTAATGCATTTTAAAAAGTTTATCTCTATATAGCATCTGTATCCGTCTGTTATTGTTGACATCAACGTGCCACCGGAGCTCACCCCAGCCATCGATGACCCCATCCCCGTGCTTACAGCAAGGAAAGTTTCAGTCTGTAAATTTTTGTCGCGCTGGGTATTAAATTGAACTTAATCTATTCTTCAATAATCAATAATACGTATTATATTGAACATAATCAATGCTTAAATAATCAATATCAAAAGGAAGCGACAAAACTTACCATAGCATACACTTAGACCAGTGTTGCTCAAATTATTTTCTGTCATGCCACCCCCCCCCCTCCCTAGGAAGAAATAAAACATTTCGCGCCCCCGCGCGACTGTAAACTGTAAATAGTATCATTTGTCTTCAAAATTGTTGTATAAGTACACCTCTGCATAACGGTCAAACGAGCCCCCCTTTACGGAGCCTCACACCCCCCCCCTTGGGGGGCGCTCCCCACTATTTGAGAAACACTGACTTAGACTAAAAAGAATAAAATAAATAAAGGTTAAAAAAAGATATTTAAAACCACGTTTTTTATAAGTGGACTAAAAAGAAGAAAACAATTTAAAACTTGTAAGTTCAAGTATTTTCATTTAATATGACTAAAAACGTGGGGCGGGTGCTAATGAGGATTTACATATGCAGTTCACTCATTCTCTCACTTACAGATCTCTCTTTTGCCTTCTAAATTATACATCTTTATTTTTTATATCAAACACCCGCACAAGCCTCGTGAGCAGCACAGTTCCAGAAGCCTCTGTCCATTCTCATTAATCTTTCCCCTTCCAAAGAGACCAAGGCATGTGGGCCATGCTTCGTGGTCGCTCCCCACTCTAGCATTGAAATCTCCTAGGTCTTAGGTGGTAGATTGTCTCGTCTTTGTGGATGCTGGCTATTGCCTGCAAATCTTCATAGAATTGGTCCTTTTCTTCCGGGGTTGAACAGAGAGTTGGGGCGTACGCACTAAGAATGATTGCTGGGCCCACAGCTGTTCTGAATCTTAGAGTGACGATCCTCTACATACCTGATGATGGGGGTTCAATGGATGGTAGGAGGGTGTTCTTAAATACAAAACCTACACCATGCTGTCTTGGTCCGCCTGTAGGTCTGCCTTGCCAGAAGAAGGTGTAATTTGTTTGAAGGCATGCTATGTCAATCTTCAGTCTGTCGCGCTCTCTATCAATTATTCCTGTTTTCCGTATGTCGTTTATTTACTGCAGGTCATCAGTGATGCCGGGACACATAGTCCTCACGTTCTAGCTAGCGATTCGAAGAGCTGGGGTCTTCTTTTTCTTTTGTGTATTTCTTGGTGCAGGGCTTTTTGGCCCACTTGTTGAGTGGTACTCTATAATAATCAACACGCACCCAGTGGAGAAGGCAGACGATGACGGGATATCACTTATTTGACAGGGGGGCTGCCCAGTTTTAGGCGGAAGACTCTCCCACCGTCGGAAGCAGCCCCTGGTGCCTAGCTCTACGTCAAATGAGCTTTGGCTTAGAACCGGTAACTGCTGCTTCCTGTGTTTTTTCTACACCTTGCGGCGACGCTGGAGTGGCCTCTCCAGAGGTTATGCAAGCCTGAGCGGGTATTATGGAGAATTACCTGCTGCCCATACAGGATATCCCCCTCTCCCTTTCAATGGTATAACCAAGGGAACGACTTGCGTCGATGCAGCTTGGTGCCATTACAACCCGTAAAAACAAAGTTTTTGACTATATATCCCTGATATATGAGACATAACTAGAAATATTGATTATGCTCAATATGATAAGCACGGTGCGACAGACTAGCATAAACATTTACAGATCGGGAAAATATTATACAAGTATGTTCAATATAATACGCACCGCGCGACCGACTAACATAAACCTTTACATGCTACATTGAGATACATAGAGATAATATAAAAATCAATTAATTAAATTACAGTACATTAAATCGATCTGAAATTTTGACAGAATGCATTGTTAGGTGACAAAAGTCTTGTGCAAAATTTCAGCTCGATGGCATCCCGAGAAATGGGCCATTAAATCCCTTATATTAACTTCACCACCGTCTCTCTCTGTCTTGGGTTCGCGGTCGGTCGGGCGGAAAAACTAAAGTAAAAAATGACACACTTCCCGTAATGCTATCGAGCTGAATTTTTGCACATAGACTCGTGTCACCTAACAATGCATTGTGTCAAAACGTCAGATCGATCAAATTTACTGTAATTAAATTATTGCATTTTTAGTTTATCTCTATATAAGCAGCTCTACCCGTCTGCTTTGTTGACATCCAAGAGTTCACCCCGTGACCACATCACCGTGTTATTAAAACTTTGGGCGGGCGCTTATGAGGTGTTTGGAATTTAAAATCAATAGAGGTAAAAACGATTTAAAAAAACCACGTTTTTATAAGTGGACTAAAAAGAATAAAATAAATAGAGGCATGTACCGTAATTAAATTAATGCATTTTTAGCTTATCTCTATATAACTCAGCGTCTGTTGTTGTTTGCAATCACGTGTCCCGTGCTTGAGTTCACGCTACCCATCAAATACACACCTCCCCTCCCCTCCCCCGGTTTTACAGCAAGGGGAGATCAGTCAGTTTCAGTCTGTAAATGTTTGTCGCGTTTGAACATAATCAATACTTTTAATATATGTCTCATATATAAGGGACTTACAGTCAAAAACTTTGTTTTTACAGGGTCGTTTAACTTTTCACTTTTGTTTTTCCGCGGGACCATGTGACCACGACAGAAAAGACGGTGAAGTTAATATAAGGGATTTTAAAAAAAAGAGTTAGACTCACTTTTAAGATCATGCTGGCCTATGGGGCAAGTGAAGCAGTGTCCACAAATTTTCTGTAGCGATGGCAAACTAGGGGGATGGGATCTTGTGGCTAACACAATGCCACGCGTGCTTTATTTTATCCAAACTACTGCCAGGTACTTATCAGAGCTAAGTTGACTCAGGAACACCCATAGCAATAGCAAGGGGAAGAAGCAACTACCTTCACAGACATTGAACCCGCGACTCTCACTACGCCAGCCTAGCGCGCATGCCACTTGGCCACTGCGCCTCTCATTGAGCAAATTCAACACATGGAAAGGGATACATTTTTAAATCAGTTTCATCATCCATTCTCTTTCATATAATGACACATACCAGTAACATAACACTTAATGGTGGACTGCCAACACCCATAAAGTCAAGTTATGGAGGGAGACAAATAAAGATTGAAATAGTCTGCTGATTCCATATTTTTTGTTTTTAATAACTTTTTCAATATTCACGCTGGTTTAATTATTCTGACCTCAAGGATTAATGTCTAAAATTCTTGTTTTGGCATGATGAACTGCAGTCTAAAACTTCTCATGGGTAAAAATGATGTTACTTCTTAAAGAAAACAAAAATGAAAATAGCTACAGTCTAGTGCCTATTATTTTTAAAGTTTCAAGAGCCATTTTACTCAAGGAATTAATTTTTTAAATGATAGAATTCTCAGAAAAGGACTGACACTCTTTACATCAAGAGTATTTTTAATAATTACAAAATCTCCAAGATTTATTTCAAAATGACTCATCACAACTTACATCAATCAATCTTTACAAAAAAAGTTGCAAATATTTACATTATACAAAAAGATTTTACTGAATTTCTTGTGTAAAATTATTCATAACCACATTAATATTGCATTGGCTGCTTGTTTATATCATAATCAACTTTTCAAATTCTGAATTTACATAGATTTGAATTATTTTAGCTACATTGATAAACAAACAATTTTCAGGTAAAGAAGATAAAATTGTATGTTGATGAATAGAATGTTACAAAATATTTACACAAGGGTGACAGTGGGGATTTTCATAAATTGATTTTCAAAACAGACTTGGTAATAAAAGGAAACCAGAAAAATCATACAAAATATATTTACATTCATGATTTAGTGATGGCAAGTTCTGGTACTCTAATAACTAAAAAAATTATTGAAAATAACTTTATAAATATGTGCAAAATAATATCAATGAGATTTTCATTAAGTACATTATATTTGGTATTCAGATGCAAGTAATTAAAACTTATGAATTAAAAAACACACATTTTTGTGTGAAAAATTTAGTATGTTATAAATGTTATTGATTAAGCCATTATGTTCATCATGACAGCTGACCTTGTAGAATACTCAACAACCTGCTTCAGAGAAATTGTTTTAACAGAATTATAGTTTAATCAAATGCTTTTACAATGATGAAATTATTTTAAAACATTAATTAATATTAAAAATGTACAACAGTGTTAAATAATCTAAGGGTAAAATTGATGAATAAATGTACTTGTACTTTCATAAAATAAAATTCCTATAAGGATTCTGTACTTAATGTGCTTTTGCTTTTTTTGGTTAGTACTCTTATTTTAATAGCTGTGGAGTAACATGTCTTCAAATAAATTTAAAAAAATTAATAAAACTGAAATTTCTTAACTTGAAAAATAATTTAATGTTATATTACTGACAAAGACAAAAAAATGCTGGATAAAATATTTACACAACAGAAAGCAGTTTATCAAAGCTTTATGTCGTTTTCTTCATACGCCTCAGCTGTACGTATGTGAGAGTCAATAAACATACTGCATACAGAGCCAATGCAACATAGTTCTGCCAGAAGTCCCATAGTTCTGTATAGTTCATGTCTTGCTTAGACAGGTACGCATCTCCAGAGTCACTGTTTGAACAAAAATAATCATGCGGTTAAAAGATCTTACTAGAGAAAAATCGGGCAATAGCAGCACCAACAATACAATTGTTTAGATCTGTGGGTGATTTATTAATAGAAAAACTGTAAGCTATACAAAATTATACATTAATTTAAATAACTCCTAATTCAATCTTTCAGAATTTATTCAGAATTAATAACTTTAATGGTAGAAATAATAAAAATGGGTCAAGTTGCCAACAACCAAATTACGCTGAGATTTATATCAATCATTCAATATTCTAGTTGTCAATATGCGAAGTAATCATTAATCTTCTGTATATATGTGGCGCCTGTTATGCATAAGGCAAGATAATCTGGACCATAAAACTCCACAGTGTGTTTGATGATTGTCAAGGAATTTTTGCAAGCAGTTATGTTTAAATTAGACATATACAAAGTGTTAATTCATCCCGGTCTGAGACTCGCTTTGTGACGCCCTTTAGGAGGCCAAATCTACATACCTTGAAATAAAAGGGAAACATTTATGCTAGGGGCCAAAAATCGCCACCACCCCCTATACACCATAATTTAACTTTCGTTCACCACCAAATAAATATTCACAATTACACATATTATATTTTCCAGCCTATATAATTATGCTTTGCAATGATCACGTTTTCGAACACTTATTTCTGTCAGCAATCACCTTGCTGGCCACGGTACACGAGTCAACAGAATGTGGCGAGGCCTTCAAAAACAGCTTTAGAGACAGCGGACAAGTGAACTGTAAAAGTATTTCGCGGCTGACCAACTGCTTGGGCTCGAAGTACGTCAGAATGGGATCGCCCTTTGGACTTGACCTGAGTAAAACCATTGTTTCCGGTTATCCACCCGGCCCCAGTATCTTATTTATATGGAACAAAACCTGTTTAACAACTTTTACCATGTAATTTTGTTTATGTGTACCAAATTTCACGTTATTTGGTTGTCTGGGTATTGAGTTATTAGGGAACAGACAAACAGACAACAAATGCGTCTTATATGTATGACATTTTGGCCCCCGGCCCCCCAGTTAGTGTTAAAAATTTTTTCGACTGCTACCATCGCAGGAGGGTACTCCACAACTTTCCAAAGTTCATGTTTCTACCTACAAAGAGAGATGAGGAACTAGTGTTGATTCAGTTCTATATAGCTCATATTAGGAAAAAAACGGTTTTGGGCCCCCGGCCACCCATGAGTGAAAATTGTAAAATTATTTTTCGCCAATTATCGTCATAAGAGTGTATTCAGCAAGTTCCCAAAGTTTCATGCTTCTACATTCATGGGAAATTGAAGAATTAGTGTTGAGTCTGTTTTAAATATAAGAAAAAAAACTACATATAAAATTTTTACCTGTTACCATCGCCAAATGATACTTAACAACCACCGAAAGTTTCATGCTTCTACCTGCACAGGAAATAGGATCATTTTTATAAGCTCATATAAGGAAAAAACTACATTTTGGGTCCCCGGCCTCCAGTCTAATATATAAAGCTCAGGTTGTGTTTGTATCTTTGTATGTTTGTATGTTTTATGTGTTTGTATGTTTGTAGTTTCACTTTTCGACTTTCTGTTACACAGCCACGGAAAAACCAAATAACGGACAGGGACCAAATTTGGCAGGACGGTTCCTTTTACCCTGAAGATGGTTTTAAGATAGTTTTTGTAATTGTCCCTTTTGCCAGAATACCGTAAATTAAATAATCAGAAAATGCAGAGACAAAGAAAAAAATTTAACCTCATTTCTATATTGAACAACTTTACGCGGACGTTCAATTTCCGTTCAAATGGAGTTATTTTTGGTGAATTTTTTTCCCCCAATACTTTATTTTCAATACAATATATTATATTGTCTAATTACGGTGTGCACATTTTCGTGTACGCTTCTTAATTTGAGCTGTGCAGTACAATGCCGTGTCATTTTCTTTACTGGTACTTTCTATATATTATAGACACGTAAACATATTTAATTACAACTGCAACACGGTGCATTAGGTTTAATTGTTTACACGTTTAAATTTAATTGCTAATTTATTTTAATTATTTTCTGTTCCATAACTCGACATTTATTAAAAACCTATTTATGTAATAATTGTGACAGTATTTTTTTCAAGGCTTCATTTTTAGCGGTGCGCGTTCTAAAATCTTTTATCGCCTGATTACTGTGTCCTATTAATATAACATTTATATTTTGTTTGTCTTTTACATAAGCTATTGTCTTTTACATAAGCTATACACTTATACAATTTAACTTAGGTTACCGGACCTATTAACATAGTAGATTAAACTGAATAAAGTGATCGTGAAAACGCTTAATTATTTTGTTTTGCGAATTGAATTTGTTATGCACATTCCTTTGTTGTTGGATTAACATAGGCCATTTTAAAAATCAATTATTTTTATTGTTTCACATTCGTTTTTAACAGACATTTGATTTGTTTTATTTATTTTTAAAATGTGGATAATAATTTATTTATTTTTTAGAAATAAAATCTGTTGTTGGGCCATGAAAGTGACTCAAAAAAGAATTTCATTCCTTTATGATATTAATAATGTTATACCAATTGCATAAAGCAGTGAATTTTATTCGTAAATGTAGACAAAAATGACCCCCTTTCCAGTCCATGACGGATTATGGGGCAAGTGATGTAGCGTTCACAAGTTTTTAGTCACCACTCAAATATATAACAATTCAAATATTATTTCCATGTTAGAAAAACTATAAATAGATTACAAAGGTAGAGTTATTTTTGGTCCAGTTGTTATGAGCAGACATTTTATTAAGCCATTCATTATTTAATAAATCAAATCTTTTAAATAGTAAGGTAATATTAAAAGGCACTGCATTAAGTGAAAACAACTCACGAGGTAAAATGGTAAAAATTAAATAATTGTGTTTGTTGGTTTTTTCTCTCTCTTTTTTGTTTCTTAAAAATATTTAATATATTTAATTTTTTCTCCTTAAAATGGAATATCTCTGTTTCCCATAAGATTTTAACTAATAGATGAATCTGAAATATAACTTTGCAAATAAAAATTGTAATAACCAGCAACTAATACTGGGGAAAGGGATCAGCACACTCCCACTACGTAGTGCGGGTATATTTCTAGTATCTTATATATATATGGAACAAAATCTATTTAAGAACCTTTCTCGTGTCATTGTGTGTATGTGTACCAAATTTCACGTTATTTGGTTGTCTGGATCTTGAGTTATTATGGAACAGACAGACAGACAGACAACAAATGCGTCTTATATCTAACTAGGGGCAAGTACCCGGCTTCTCCCAGGTTTAAGAACAACAGCAACAAAAACAACAACAAAAACAACAACAAAACAAAACAAAACAGAACAACAACAAAAACAACAAAATCAACAACAAAACAACAAAAACAAAACAACAACAAAAACAACAAAATCAACAACAAAACAACAAAAACAAAACAACAACAAAAGCAACAAAAACAACAACAACAAAACAACAACTACAACAACAACAGCAACAACAACAAAGCAACAACAACATGAAGGACATAGTCGTCGCAGGGCAAGGGATGTGGACAACAACAACAACAACAGCAAAAACAACAACAGCAACAGCAACAAAAACTGCAACAACAACAAAAACAAAACATCAACAAAAACAACAACAACAAAAAACAACAACTACAACAACAAAAGCAACAACAACAAAGCAACAACTACAACAACAAAAGCAACAACAACAAAACAACAACTACAACAACAACAGCAACAACAACAAAGCAACAACAACAAAACAACAACTACAACAACAAAAGCAACAACAACAAAGCAACAACAACAAAACAATTATTTTATGGCGATAGTCGCCTTCTTGTTAATCTCGACACCAAAATGTTTATTATTTTGCGTCATTATTTTACGTCTTAATTTTCAATAACTTTTATATTTTTAAATCCCTTATATTAACTTCACCGCCGTCTCTCTCTCTCATCATCTCATGGGCTCGGCGGGCGGAAAAATAGAAGTCAAAAATGACCCACTTTCAATGATCCGATCGAACTGAAATTTGGCACACGGACCCGTCTTACCTAACAATGCATCGTATCAAAATTTCAGATCGATCGAACGTACCGTAATTAAATTAATGCATTTTTAGTTTATCCTTATATGAGGTATGTAATTTAAAATCACGATTTGTTATTGTTTTTTTGCCACGTGAAAGTTTGAGCATTGAGGCGACCCAACGAAACGACGGTGCGCTTTTGTTTACATTTTACGTGTCACTCTGAGCTCGGTCAAGCGAATCGGTGACCAGACTTTTCCCCTCTCCCCCTCCCACCCACCCCTCCCCCCCACCCCTCCCCCCCTAGGGTTATGATGCAAAGTTGAGTTAAGACAGATTCAGTCTGTAAATGTTTTGAAAATAATCAATACTGTTAGTTATGTCTCATATATAAGGGATTTATAGTCAAAAACTTTGTTTTTACGGGTTTGTTAATTATATAGCTCATATAAGGAAAAACTACATTTTGGTACCCCGGCCCCCAGTATCTTATATATATGGAACGAAACCTGTTTAATAACCTTTCCGGTATAATTTTGTGTACGTGTACCAAATTTCACGTTATTTGGTTGTCTGGATCTTGAGTTATTAGGGAACAGACAGACAACCAGACAGACAACAAATGCGTCTTATATGTATAAAGATATATAAAGCTCAGTTGGTGTTTGTATGTTTGTATGTTTCACTTTTCGACTTTCTGTTAGACAATCACGGAAAAACCAAATGACTGACGGGGACCAAATTTGGCAGGACGGTTCCTTTTACCCTGAAGGTGGTTTTAAGTTGGTTTTAGTAATTGTCCCTTTTGCCCGAATGCCGTAAATTAAATAATCAGAAAATGCAGAGACAAAGAATAAAAAATTTAACCTCATTTCTATATTGAACAACTTTACGCGGACGTTCAAATGCCGTTAAAGCGAGTTACTTTTGGTGACGTTTTTTTCCCCAATACTTTATTTTCAGCGCTGCGCATTCAAAATATATTATAATGTCTAATTACGTGCGCACATTTTCGTGTACGCTTCATAATTTGAGCTGTGTAGTACAAAGAATTGTCATTTTCTTTACTGTTACGTTCTATATATTAGATAGACACGTAAACATATTTAATTACAACTGCCACACGTTGCATTAGATTTAATTGTTTACACGTTTAAATTTAATTGCGAATTTGTTTTAATTATTTTCTGTTCCATAACTCGACATTTAATAAAAACCTATTTATGTAATAATTGTGTCAGTATTTTTTTCAAACTATTTAAACTTAGGCTACCGGACCTATTAACATAAGTAGATTAAACTAAATAAAGTGATACTGAAAACGCTTAATTATTTTGTATTGCAATTTGAATATGTTATGTTCATTCCATTGATGATGGATTAACATAGGCCATTTTTAAAATCAATTATTGTCATGGTTTCACATGCGTTTTTAACATAAAATTGATTTGTTTTTTTTTGTTTTTTTAAAATTAGAAATATAGCCCAAATTCTTTATTTATCTTTATTATATTTATATCATAGACGCTGTTGCAAATATTGTATTAATTACAATTGTGTTACGATGCAGTGTCGTAAATATATAAGAGCTTTTTTAGTGACGACAGGGGCAGAGATCTTTTGGAAAATGTCATGTCAACAAAGCAGTGGCCTTTCTTTAATGGATACAAACAAACAAACATAAAAATATTAACTAAGCCTTATATATTACATATGCGTTTAAATTATTTTAATTTTAAGTATTTTCACGATGCATTGTATTAATATTTTACATGCAATGAATAAATTGGGATTTTTTAAAATTTAATTCATAACTCGACATTTAATTAAAAACCATAGATGTAGCGAGTTTATTTTATGTTGAACGTTATGGCCTATGTCAAATAAACTTACACTTTAAAACAGTTTACTTAAGATTTATATACACGATACATTATAAACTTTCGATACCGAATTTATTAACAAAACTTGACTAAATTTAATGAAGTGATCCTGCAAACGCTTAATTAATATGAATTGCGAATTGAATATGTTTTTATGTTCATTCCTTTGTATTCAGAATAGCAAAGGCCATTTCTAAAATTGCCTTTTAATCATTTTTAAGATGCACTCATTAATAGACGGTTGAATCTTTTTTTTTCATTTTTATTTTATTTTTCAGATATAAAATCTGGTGTGTGTGTGTGTGTGCATTGAATATAATTTAACAAAATATGATGCATTATCCGAAATAGGGAACACAAAAAAATGATTCCTTTTTGAAAGTATACACATTGCTTATGAACCTTAAATATAATTCGTAAAATATAGAGACATACAAAATGTTAAATATTATTTCCTTGTGAAAACTATTATGAATACGTCAAAAGGAGGAGTTATTTTGGTCCAGTACATTTACTTTATAACAAGACTTTATTTTATGCGGCCAGCTTTCTATATTGTCTAAATATGGTGTGCACATTTTTTTGATATCATCTTAATACGAACATTTAAAAAAAAATTATTTTAGAAAGTACATTTATAATTTTGTTTATTTGCGCTATGAGTCACTTAGCTTTTGCCTTTTAAAGGGATAGTGCCACGTGTTCTTTATCTCATAGACGTGGTTACAAATATTATATAACTTACAATTTCGATACGATGCAGTTTCGTAATTAGATATTAAATTTTTGAGTGACGAGGGTGGTAGAGCTCTTTCGGAAAACATATAAGTTATGTTAATTTTGTACAAGTGGGAATGAAATTGTAAATTTAGTTATTATGGTCGGCAAGAATCATTATTTAATAAGTCATATCTTTTGAATAGTAAGGTTATGTTAAAAGGCACTGCATAAAGTGAAAACAACTCACGCGGTAAAATGGCATATCTCTGTTTCTCATAAGATTTTAACTAAATAGTTGAATCTGAAATTTAACTTGGCAAATAAAAATTGTAATAACCATCACCTAATACTTGGATAAAGGGTCAGCACACTCCCGCTACGAAGTGCGGGTGTTTTTCAAGTATATATATAATTAGAGATAAAGAAAAATGCGACTTTAACCTAGGCCGAAATGAGTTTCATGACAAGAGGTTATATTGTTCTTTCTACGTCACCAATGGTGCGCCCAAGTAAAATTTATTAAAAATTATAATTTGGTGCCCCCGGCCCCCGACCATTTCCGTTTTATCAAATTTTACAATAATATAACGTTGTAAGCGTCATTTATGTGCACATGTACCTTGCAGCCGGGGACATATTCACATCACTGACTGACATTGTTACGACTTTGACCGGAAAACAGTACAGTGCTATAATAGTAATTTCATTGTTACAACCTTCCCTATTTCTATATTACAACTTGCCCTTTTTCTATGTTACAACTTGTCCTATTTCTTGTTACAACTTGTCCTGTTTCTATGTTACAACTTTACAACTTGTCCTATTTCTATATTACAACTTGCCCTATTTCTATGTTACAACATGTCCTATTTCTATATTACAACTTGTCCTATTTCTATGTTACAACTTGTCCTATTTCTATGTTACAACTTGTCCTATTTCTATGTTACAACCCTCCCTATTTCTATGTTACAACTTGCCCTATTTCTATGTTACAACTTGTCCTATTTCTATGTTACAACTTGTCCTATTTCTATGTTACAACTTGTCCTATTTCTATATAACAACTTGTCCTATTTCTATGTTACAACTTGTCCTATTTCTATGTTACAATTTCCTATTTCTATGTAACAACCCTCCCTCTTTCTATGTTACAACTTGTCCTATTTCTATGTTACAACTTGTCCTATTTCTATGTTACAACTTGTCCTATTTCTATGTTACAACTTATCCTATTTCTATGTTACAATTTGTCCTATTTCTATGTTACAACTTGTCCTATTTCTATATTACAACTTGCCCTATTTCTATGTTTCAACTTGTCCTATTTCTATGTTACAACTTGTCCTATTTCTATGTTACAACTTGTCCTATTTCTATGTTACAACCCTCCCTATTTCTATGTTACAACTTGTCCTATTTCTATGTTACAACTTGTGCTTTTTCTATGTTACAACTTGTCCTATTTCAAAATAACTTGTCCTATTTCTATGTTACAACTTGTCCTATTTCTATGTTACAACTTGTCCTATTTCTATGTAGCAACTTGTCATATTTCCATGTTATAACTTGTCCTATTTCTATGTTATAACTTGTCCTATTTCTTTATTACATCTTGTCCTATTTCTATGTTACAACTTGTCCTATTTCTATGTTATAACTTGTCCTATTTCTATATTACAACTTGTCCTATTTCTATGTTACAACTTGTCCTATTTCTATGTTACAACTTGTCCTATTTCTATGTTACAACCCTCCCTATTTCTATGTTACAACTTGTCCTATTTCTATGTTACAACTTGTCCTATTTCTATGTTACAACTTGTCCTATTTCTATGTTACAACTTGTCCTATTTCTATATAACAACTTGTCCTATTTCTATGTTACAACTTGTCCTATTTCTATGTTACAATTTGTCCTATTTCTATGTTACAACCCTCTATATTTCTATGTTACAACCCTTCCTATTTCTATGTTACAACTTGTCCTATTTCTATGCTACAACTTGTCCTATTTCTATGTTACAACTTGTCCTATTTCTATATAACAACTTGTCCTATTTCTATGTTACAACTTGTCCTATTTCTATGTTACAATTTGTCCTATTTCTATGTTACAACTTGTCCTATTTCTATATTTACAACTTGCACTATTTCTATGTTACAACTTGTCCTATTTCTATGTTACAACTTGTCCTATTTCTATGTTACAACTTGTCCTATTTCTATGTTACAACTTGTCCTATTTCTATGTTACAACTTGTCCTATTTTTATGTTACAACTTGACCTATTTCTATGTTACAACCCTCCATATTTCTATGTTACAACTTGACCTATTTCTATGTTACAACTTGTCCTATTTCTATGTTACAACTTGTCCTATTTCTATATTACAACTTGCCCTATTTCTATGTTACAACTTGTCCTATTTCTATATTACAACTTGCCCTATTTCTATGTTACAACATGTCCTATTTCTATATTTCAACTTGTCCTATTTCTATGTTACAACTTGTCCTATTTCCATGTTACAACTTGTCCTATTTCTATGTTACAACCCTCCCTATTTCTATAGTACAAGTTGCCCTATTTCTATGTTACAGCATGCCCTGTTTCTATGTTAGAACTTGCCCCAATTCTGTAGTTACAACCCGCTCTACACTATACAACTGATTGTTGTGTCTTTATTTGGTAACAGGTATCTGGTGTGGCGTGGCTTGCATTGTGGTCACTGTCGTCCTTATTGTCGTCATTGTGGTCACTGTCGTCCTTATTGTAGTCATTGTGGTCACTGTCGTCCTTATTGTCGTCATTGTGGTCATCATGATCAGATGCCAGGTTGGAGGCTTGCTTCACAATCAAGTTGCCAGGAGCCAAGGATTCGATAACATCGACATCGCGACACAAGAATTTTTACGACATATTTTTCAAACGATTTTCAGGACAAATAATAAAGGTCTACACATGCAGGTATTATTTTTTTTGATTTGGATAAATCGCCATATCATTGTAATTGTTGCCTCCATACATAGTTCCTCAACTTATCTTATCAGATGCTCCTATTAGAGTTTTGAATGTTGATAACGTGTTGGTTTTATCCTTCTTAGTTCCCTTAGGTTCAAACTACGAATCGGCTAATAAAACAGCTAATTGCCTAGTAATCTAAAATACGCTTTTTTAGTCATCGTCTTTCAATAAATTATGATTTTTAAATCAATTCTTGCTGAGGCTTATTTTAAGTTTTACTATACTATAATAAACAAGCGGCTGGATTGTGAAGTCAATAGTACGCTCGCCTCACAAGCTGGTGGGCGTTGGTTCCAGCCCTCAATAAAAATGATGAATGACTAACGCTAAGGAAGTCCTCTCCTACACTGAAAGGGAGATGGACCTCGGATGGTTGGTCCACTAAGCTTCTAATGGACACTGTAGGACCACCCTACGACATTCGGTCATGGGACTAATAAGTTATACCATACTATTCTGGGTAGTAGTATACTCAGTAACCATTAAATTATCCCTAGTCTAGGGGTCGAAATCAAGTGGCAAGCCACTTGCGTCACGTAACGGGTGATGCTTTGAACAATAACAGAATTCGTTTTAAAGACATATATATTCAACATATGCATACTTATTTATTAGTTTATTTTTTTACAACTTAATAACTTAATAGGACATTTTCTATACAATGACTTTAAAATAATAATTACAAACATAACGTTTATTGCACTGATAAGTCATACAAATTTGGCTAATACAAATTAATTGTGTCTTGTATCACAAACTTAAAAATTAATTTAAATGTGGTTTATTTTTAACTTGTAAATTACTTCCCTTTATAACAAATATGTCCGTAATATGGCTGTAATGTAATGCTTTAAGGCGGGATAACTCCCAAGAAAAAGACCCCAAAAAAGTGATTTGGAACATGTTCATTTTCAAATAGAAAATACTGCCTTTATGGGAATGGGGAAAACTTTGTGACTTTATATTAGAGTGGGGGGTCTAAGTTTTGTGACAATGTGTAACGAAAAGGGGTTTTCACGTGGTGTTTGAAAGGCTGTCCGGCCCTACTAAAACGATCCAGATTTCGCAGTTTCTTTCAGTAAACAAATGTTATACTGACTTTCCAAGAACACACACATTACACTTCATATACTTCTAACTATTCCTGTCTCACTGGCTTTGAGACAAAGAAGCTTTTCGAAATTTACTAATTGAAACCTAAAAGCGGTCAACAATGAATCAAGACAGTGGCGTAGCTAGGAATTAGTAGGGGTTTTGGGGCCCGGGGGAGGGGCTTAACCTATTTGGAGGCCCCATATACATGGCGGTATCGTAATATTTAATGTAAAAAATTTCGTATACTAATTTGGGCCTTTCATATTGTGTCCCCCCTCCCATAGCTACGCAACTAATGCAAGATAGGCTCAGTAACTTAGCTATTATGTCAATAGAGAATGTTTTTGCTAAGGATATTGCCAATAATGAACTTATTTCAGATTTTGCAGCGGCCCAAGCTCGCAAAATTTGTTTGAGCGTTGTAAGAACAAGGTAGAAGTAGAAAATACAAGCAAACCAGCGCTATTGTATATAGTTTATAATGTTAGTTACATACATGTATATATATAAACTGTCAATTAGCATACCAAACAAAACATTTTAATTACAGTATTAACATCCTTTTCGAGTTTTTGGATCTTCAATTAAATGAACAAAACTGTAATTATTGATGTGTCAGTGCTGTTAAAGACTGAAATTTTGAATACTTTATTTTACCCCATTCTTTTAATATATGTAGAATTGCAATTTTTTGCAATGGCCTCCCTCCTCGTCTGCTGTCTTGTGCCTGGGCCCGCTCATAGTTTGCTGCCTTTGGCCCCGCGTACTCTAGATCCGGCCCTGGGGGGAGTGTTTAAGAAATGTGACGTCACATCAAAACGCACTGCTTTAAATAAAAGTTCCACTTAAATATGTGATTGCTTTCAATTTATATAGTGACATTTCAATTGCTTCACACGTGTTACGATATTAGATTGCAGTCTTACACTAAATTCATTGATAAATGACAAAAAAAGTAATTTACAACATGCTAATTTTCAATTAGAAAATACGGCATTTGGGGGGGGGGCGGTGTCAAAGCTTTGTGACGTAATATTGGAGGGGGGGGTCAAAATTTTTGTGACGAAGTATGACAAGGGGGAATGGGGGGGGGAGGTAAAAATCTGCCAAAATCGTGTGACATCTTTTTTGAACGATCCCTAATGTCTGTTCCTCATTATTAACACGTAAATTGATCTCTGAAACCACTAATAATTACATCAAAGCTATACAACTTTTGCTATTTACTACAGTTACAAAAATTATCATGTAAATATGTAAATACTTGATTTCTGATTTTTAAATATAGGTTGAACTAAATACTTGACGTGTTGGACTTACATTTGAAAATGGGAGCCTCTGATTCTAAATTAAATTTACTTCTAATTGGTAAAGCCGCAAATGGTAAAAGTCCTTCAGGGAATGCCATTGGGGGAGAAACGATTTTTCAAGCTTTCGGAGACACGACATCTGTCACAAGAGGAGTTAAAATGTGTACTCGTAATCGTTGGAAAATGGATTTGACTGTAATCGATACCCCAGGTGATGGATACATGAATGGATGAGTTAGAAGGTTGTTATTTTGCAAGGAATATAATGGAAAATGCTTTGATAGTTTGTAAAAAAAGGTTTTCATGCAATACTTATTGTGCTAAATTTGACAAACAGATACAGTGTAGAAGAGCAAAACGTTATAAAAACGTTGAAGGAAATATTTGGTCCATCCTTATTTCAATTTGTCGTGCTATTTACGCACGGTGATAATTTTGATCAGGAATATAACATCAGAGATGCAGAACAAAGTCAAACCAAGTTCTTAGAATGGTGTGAAAAAATAAAGGGTGACTTAAAATTGCTGCTTACTGCATGCAATCACAGAGCAGTTTTATTTCATAACAATGCTGATTACGCTGGAAACAGGGACATTTAGGTACTTGCATTACTTAAACATGTTGGGAATATCAAAAAGTTGTACACAACGACATACTTTGATGCCGCGCGCAAGAGCAGAGAACATTTAATTTTAACTCTTCACTTAAATCTGTTGAAAAAAAAGTGTGTCAAGTATAAGGGTCACTTCGAGTTTCTGTTGAGGAGGCTTAAATACAATACAGTTGCAAGTAACGCTGATAAGCACACGGGGAAAAGTATTAAACACACTTGAATAACGAAAAAAAAAGCTGGAAAATAATTAACCAAAAAAAATTAGTCGGGGAAAAGTATTAACCATCTTGAATACATAAGATTTTATCGAAAAAGTATTAACAAAACTTATATACCGGGAAAATTATTAACCAAACTTGAATACAGAATAAAAAGAACCCGAAAAAATCCAAGTTTTTAACTATAAAATCCTTTATGTAAGAGACAGAGCTAAAAGAATGCTCATTATAATACGCAGCGCAAGACAATCCAAAAATACAAAATTTTAGTTATGTCTCGCAAAACGTGTTTAATATAATGCGCACCGATCGGGAATATGCTTATAAAAAGTATTGTCAATATAATACGCACCAAATCGCGCAACAGGAAAGTATTAATAAAAAGGTCGTTCAATATAATACGCACTGCGACACTATATCTAAAAAATTTAACATGATACATAGAGATAAATAAAATAATATAAAAATTCAATGATTTAATTACAGTACATGCGATCGATCTGAAATTTTGATACTTCGTTTTTATCATCGGCACAAGTCTGCCAGCAAAATTTCAGCTCGCTAGCTTTCGAGCAAGTGGGTTAGGAATCGATCCAAAGTTTTTTCGACAAGTAAGCAAACAAGCAAGCAATCAACCAGACACCACGAGTTAATATAAAGGATTTAAAAAGTTACCGGGGTAAAATAGATCTTGATTTCCATCCCAGGTCTCCACCAAGGTGCCGATAACTTCTTCCTGTTCACATTGTGTCTGTTCTGCACCACAATGGCTGCCGCTAGTTTGTGTTTCCTCATAAGCTCCACAGTACGTGTGTTTGCCGTGGCCCAGCTACTTCTTGTCCTGTGTTACGTGCTTATGATGGTAAGGACAACAACGTGTTTGAAAATTTGTGGAATATATAGGGACTAATTTTTTTATGTTGAGAACGGGACATGATGTATAATAAAAAAAAATTAAAAAATATTTTAAAATATTTTTTTTAGCTCTAATTCATTATGCTGAAAAGCCAAGCACGAGAAACGTTTTTAAATAAATTCTCTAACATTATGTTGTAACAAAAAACTATGGCATTGATATAAGCAATACTCTAACTCAGCGATACCCGAAGTTAGGATCTAGACCTCCCTCAACAGGGAAAACTTGCAGCATCTTGTCTCTTCCACTCCCTCGCACACATACTTGTCTCCCCACACCCTAACACACATACTTGTCTCCCCACACCCTCACACACATACTTGTCTCCCCACCCCCTCACACACATACTTGTCTCCCCACACCCTCACACACATACTTGTCTCCCCACACCCTCACACACTCTCAATACTCTTACTCAGCGATACCTTAAGTTAGGACTAGACCTCCCTTAACAGGGAAAACTGGCAGCATCTTGTCTCTTCCCCTCCCTCACACACATACTTGTCTCCCCATCCCCATTTTTTGCTATTAACTGAAATCTCAGAGACGAAATAAGAGAAAGTGTATACTATAACGACCTTTGAACTATGATGACCTTTGAACCGACTCAACGCCTTGGCTTTACAGATGGCCTTGTACTGCAGTCTCACAACCAACAACTAACTCACGACAAGACACGATCTGAGGCCAGAATTTCAGGATAGCTATGCCACAACACAAGTAGAAGCAAGACAAAGATCGTGGAGATAAATATACCAAGAACAAATTATCATGGCAGGAAATGGTGTAGAAGATGTCAAGAACTTTACGTTCTTTGGAAATATTACTGACATACGTGTTAATGTGAACCTGATTAGTAGACTTAAATCGGAATAGCTAAGTCAGCAAAAACACTTGACTTTAAAAAAACGTTGCGAGCTTTGAATATCCATACACCATAACCCACAAAGACGCACTATGAAAGGACATTCTAACAGTTCATTATTACTGTTCAATAAGACACACTATACATTAACAAATTGTGCAATGAAAACAACAAATTTAAGCTTTATTGCAGTCCCATTCTATATTACTGTTCAATAAATGGAGGACACACTATCAATATTCTGATCATCAGGGCTCCTTTTTGTCTTTTTGTTTTTCTACCGACAAATGTCAGGTTTGGCTCAGGGACACATTGCCTCCATTGATGAACTTTCAACTTTGTTTTTAGCGCTTGTTCACGTGATATGGAGGTAGCGTAATAATACTAACGATTTTAAACGTTGTGACATGACGAAATTCCAGCAAATAATCCAGCAAATCATAGAACTTGTTATGGGAGTTTGCACGTGTGAACCGACCCTTAAGCCACATGAACAGGTATATGTCTTAATGGAGACTCGAACCAACGAATCTCAGGGCGTCAGCCGCGCGCGCATGCCACTTGATAATTGTGCTACAGAAAAGAAAAAGACGTAGGTGGATTTTGGGGGGGGGGATATTCGCTGACACGAGATGAATTCGCCAAACTACACTTATCACGGAATCCACCGTGGAAAATAAAAAGTGAGTTGGGGGGGGGCAATAAAAACACACGGAGACGTGAACAAAAGAACACCTGGATTCACCTGGAAATCAATTATATTATTCCACGTTCATTAATTTTCAATAAACTATCAACATTAGTAACTGTGTTATTGTAATATATTGACACATATTTTTAACGAATAGAGCTGTCTTGCATAGAATTAGTATCAGTGCTTTTTTCTATTTAAAAAAGGTACCGGAACGCAGCGTGAATTGGCATTCTAGGCAGTAATAAAAATAAGTAAGTAGAAAAAAGTTGCCGGAACGCTTTCCCGGTGCGTTACGCGGGGGGAAAATCACTGGTCAGTGGTATTTTTAATCCGCTGAAACTCAGGCAAGAATCTTTCATACCAACATTTTGAAATCAATTTTGCCAGATGCTTGGTGGATTTCTGATCAACTTTGATTCCATTGGTGTATGGTTAAACTGGGCCCAGTATCTGAGTCTCTTCAAGTACTCTCTAACTGTAAGTTATGATTGTGTGGAGATAACTAAAAAATGTTAATATTTTTTTCATAGCTGTTTTAGAAACACTGTTTGCAGTTGGTTTATTGTAATTCAATATCAAGCGGTGAAACCGTGTCTATGGAAACGGTGATTTCTTACGGTTAACTTTAAAAGGACACTGGAAACTATTGAATACCTTTAAGAAGCGAAGATGTTTAAATTTAATTTAACCCCTATTTAACTGCTGTCGATATTGTAACAGAAGTAGGGACAAATGGTTGGCATTAGTAAAAGCAATGGGTTGTCAGTGGTAAGTGAATTAGGTTGACAGTTGACAGTAGTAAGACTATTAGATTTACAGCACTAGGCGAAGTTGATGCGGTCCTCACCCCCACCCCCCTAGTGACGCCCCTGCTCCTAGATACCTAAAATCAATTTTACAAATCTATTTCCCATAATAAATAAATAATATATATAATCCAAAAAGGTGGTTGTTTTACATCTCACAATTTGTGAGTGAGCAATGATATTCACTTATAAACATAACGTACAGGAATTTAAAGTCAAGTTTAAAAGTTTAATACGTCCATTATTCAAAATGTCGACATTGTTTCCATAGGCTCTGTACTATGTACATCATTGAGTTCATAGGGAGATTATTTTGTGCCTATAACACGTCCTGGTAAGTTGCGTGGGTTTCGTTGTTACAAATCACAGGGAGAAAACTCTATAAAATACATGTATGTGAGGATAGTCATTGCAAGGGACAGTATCCAATATTGCTATATTAATACGTATGTTAAGCACAATGAACTTGCTAGAAATTCCGTGTATCAAATAAAACAATAATAATTCATAATGATATAAGCTTAGTGATTATGTTACATTCGGACCTCGCTAAATGCAACACACAGGGACCCGGAATAAAAAAATCCAACTTACGGAAAATAGCGTAATAGGCGAAGAATTTGGCCGGCACCCAACAATTCATATGATATAGAGATATTTTCGACTTAAGTAAGTTCGACTCAGCGATGTCCGACTGAATTACTAAACAATTTTCAAACAATCATGCTATGATTTTCAGAAACACTCAGATTTAAATACAAGTTTAAGAAATTTATTATATCATTGGACCAATGATTGGTACAGTTAACAAAAGCAGGTACCATATTCATATATACATTAGGAAAAATGTGAGCTGTCGTTTTTCTTTCCCCAGTCATACTGGAGATAACTACCTCTCTATGCAAGACATGAATTATCTTGAGTCATGGGACTTCTGGCAGAATTACGTCACCTTGTCTCTGTACACAGTTTGTCTCTTGCTTCTGACGTACATTCAGCTAAGACGTATGAAGAAAACGACATGAGGGACCTTTTTTATAACAAAAGATTTAGAACCGCTCTGTGGTGTATTCGTAGGAATCGTGAGAAAACAAACAAATCGCGTGTGCCATCTTTTCAGTACCCCATTGAGGTCTAAAAGAGGCGTGGCAGAGATAGATAGAGAGAGAGAGTGAGAGAGATAGACAGAGAGAGAGAGAAAGAGAGAGAAGGGGAGAGAGGTGGAGTGGCTTTATGGCGACAGAAAGTATTTTTGAATAATGTCAAGAATAAAGTACTTATGTAACAAATGCTAGGCCTTTATGATTTTCTTCACTTCATACAAAGTACAAAATTATTATGTTTGTGGACAGAGAAATAATAAAACCAGTGTATGTTCAACAAATGCAAGAATGATGGTTATAGGACGGAGCTGTAGTCAGAAAATCTTTGCTATGTCATTGAAAAAAGTGAAATAAAGTTGTATTGTGAGCAGGGGGGCGTATAGGTTATTTTTCAAATGCTAAAAGTGTAAAACTGCCTGCTTTCCAGAAACATGTAGCTTTATGATGCTGTGTGCCAGTATGTCACAATTAATACTCATTATTCAGAACTAATAATTAATCTATTGTTATACATGTATTTATTTTACTGAAAATGTTTGTGAACAAAGACTGAAATTGTATTCATTGGCATTTCTATTTCCAAATATTGTTCTACTGCCAAGAACGATATTTGTCTGGCCAGCATGATGTGTGCTTTTTTATTGTTCATCCACTAAAACCAAGATTATTTTACCCCAACTAATGCCAGGTACTTATCAGAGCTGAGTTGACTCAGGAACACCCATAGCAACGGGAACAAGCCTCTACATTCACAGACATTGAGCCTGCGACTCTCACTACGCCAGCCGAGGGCACATGCCACTTGGCCACTGCGCCTCTCATTGAGCAAATTCAACACATGGAAAGGGATACATTTTTAAATCAGTTTCATCGTCCATTCTCTATCATATAATGACACATACCAGTAACATAACACTTAATGGTGGACTGCCAACACCCATAAAGTCAAGTTATGGAGGGAGACGAATAAAGATTGAAATAGTCTGCTGATTCCATATTTTTTGTTTCCAATAACTTTTTCAATATTCATGCTGGTTTAATTACTCTGATCTCAAAGATTAATGTCTAAAATTGTTTAGACAGGAAGGCTTCTTGTTTTGGCATGATGAACTGCAGTCTAAAACTTCTCATGGGTAAAAATGATGTTACTTCTTAAAAGAAAACAAAAATGAAAATAGCTACAGTCTAGTGACTATTATTTTTAAAGTTTCAAGAGCCATTTCACTCAAGGAATTACTTTTTTAAATGATAGAATTCTCAGAAAAGGACTGACACTCTTTACTTCATCATATTTTTAATAATTACAAAATCTCCAAGATTTATTTAAAAATGACTCATCACAACTTACATCAATCAATCTTTACAAAAAAAAGTTGCAAATATTTACATTATACAAAAAGATTTTACTGAATTTCTTGTGTAAAATTATTCATAACCACATTAATAATGCATTGGCTGCTTGATTATATCACAATCAACTTTTCAAATTCTGAATTTGCATAAATTTGAATTATTTTGGCTACATTGATAAACAAACAATTTTCATGTAAAGAAGACAAAATTGTATGTTTATGGATAAAATGTTACAAAATATTTACACAAGGGTTACAGTGGGGATTTTCATAAATTGATTTTTCAAAACAGACTTAGTAATAAAAGTAAACCAGAAAAATCATACAAAATATATTTACATTCATGATTTATTGATGGCAAGTTCTGGAACTCTGAAAAACTTGAAAAATTATTGAAAATAACTTTACAAATATGTGCAAAATAATATCAATGAGATTTTCATTAAGTACATTATATTTGGTATTCAGATGCAAATTATTTAAAATGTTGAATAAAAAAAACACACAATTTTTTGGGTAAAATGAAGTATGTTATAAACGTTATTGATTATTGAACATCATGTTCATGACAGCTGACCTTGTAGAATACTCAACAACATTCTTCAGAGAAATTGTTTTAACAGAATTATAGTTTAATCAAATGATTTTACAATGATGAAATTATTTTAAAACATTACTTAATATTAAAAATGTACAACAGTGTTAAATAATCTAAGGGTAAAATTGATGAATAAATGTACTTGTACTTTCATAAAATAAAATTCCTATAAGGATTCTGTACTTAATGTGCTTTCGTTTGTTTTTTGGTTAGTACTCTTATTTTAATAGCTGTGGAGTAACATGTCTTCAAATAAAAATAAAAATAAAACTGAAATTTCTTAACTTGCAAAAATAATTTAATGTTATATTACTGACAAAGACAAAAAATGCTGGATAAAATATTTACACAACAGAAAGCAGTTTATCAAAGCTTTATGTCGTTTTCTTCATACGCCTCAGCTGTACGTATGTGAGAGTCAATAAACATACTGCATACAGAGCCAATGCAACATAGTTCTGCCAGAAGTCCCAAAGTTCTGTATAGTTCATGTCTTGCTTAGACAGGTACGCATCTCCAGAATCACTGTTTGAACAAAAATAATCATGCGGTTAAAAGATCTTACTACAGAAAAATCGGGCAAATAACAGCACCAACAATACAATTGTTTAGATCTGTGGGTGATTTATTAATAGAAAAATCTCTAAGCTATACAAAATTATACATTAATTTAAATAACTCCTAATTCAATCTTTTTTATTATTGAAAAATAAGCCAAATTTATTGTAAACATTTAGTGATTATTTGATCTGTATTTGAATATTAACTTTGTGTTATGGATAAGGGTTTGGCAGATTTAAATTCATTTATTTTTTTAATTATTCATAGCTAGACTGGCCATTCTGGTGTAGTTGGTCTTAAATAAATATATTTATAGCTAGACTGGCCATCCTGGTGTAGTTGGTCTTAAATAAATATATTTATAGCTAGACTGGCCATCCTGGTGTAGTTGGTCTTAAATAAATATATTTATAGCTAGACTGGCCATCCTGGTGTATTTGGTCTTAAATAAATATATTCATAGCTAGACTGGCCATCCTGGTGTAGTGGGTCTTAAATAAATATATTCATAGCTAGACTGGCCATCCTGGTGTAGTGGGTCTTAAATAAATATATTCATAGATAGACTGGCCATCCTGGTGTAGTTGGTCTTAAATAAATATATTTATAGCTAGACTGACCATCCTGGTGTATTTGGTCTTAAATAAATATATTCATAGCTAGACTGGCCATCCTGGTGTAGTGGGTCTTAAATAAATATATTCATAGATAGACTGGCCATCCTGGTGTAGTTGGTCTTAAATAAATATATTTATAGCTAGACTGGCCATCCTGGTGTAGTGGGTCTGAAATAAATATATTCCCAAACTGAAAAGAAAACCCACCCCATCCCAAACTTTTTTGTGTGTTGAGAAATGTTTTTTTGTTGTTTTTTTTTGGGGGGGGGGAGCAGATCATAATTTAATTTTACTTACCAAAGTGTCTCATTGGCACAAAATAATCTCCCTTTAAACTCATTGATGTAGAGGGCCTGCGAAAATACAATTTAATCCAAATCAAACACCATTGACATGTTCTACTCCATTCTTAGTCAGTAGAACTTAATACTTAAAAGAAGATTTGAGTTTTACCTTTTTTATGGCTAAATAACACTTATTAATTATGGCACACCCCAAACTGGTGTTAAGGTAAAGGTGATTTGTTATTTAAACATACCTTAATGTTCAACGTATACCTTTCTCACAATTCTCTAAAAATCTAAAGTTATTCCAACTGACGATTGGCTGATATTAAACTAAGCACCAGTACTTACAGATAAAGCATACTTGAACAGGCTAAGATATTGAGCCCAGTGTAACCAGTACTTACAGATAAAGCATACTTGAACAGGCTAAGATATTGAGCCCAGTGTAACCATGGACCAACAGAATCAAAATTGATGAGGAAACCTCCAAGCAACTGTTTAAACATAAAAAAATCAATGCCATATAGCCTATGGAAGCTTTTAGTTACAATATTAAGACCATGATTATTGGTGGAATACAATGATTTAACTACCCTTGAAAAAAATGAATGAAATAAAAATAATTGAGTGTTGCACGTTGATATGCATTCAAACATGAGACATTTGGCCAATTTTTATATATCTCCCTCAGTTGCATTCATTCTTATTGACTAGGTTGTGCTGCGGCGCAGTGGCGCCTGCGGCGCCCACTTTTTTTAGGGCGCCCACCTTTTTCAAAAGCCCAAGTAACTTATCTTTGTATGATAAATACGAAATATTCCTGAAATGTACACAAATTATTTTATAATTAACAATCCTCAAATCCTCTTTTTACATTATAAAATATGAGCTAAAACATTGACGTCATATAATATCCCTTAAAAAAGTACAGGAAGATCATAAATATTAACTATATAATAAATAATTATTTGCCCCCTGTCAATGTAAGGCTTTGGTAGTGAAAACCAGGCCAGCAAAATGTAGAAAGGTAAAAACTTATAACAAATCACAGCAATTTATAACATGACTTTTAAGGAGCATAGCATCTCATTATCTACTTCTCCTTACCATCATAAGCACATAACAGAGGGCTAGGAGTAGCTGTGCTACAGCAAACACTCTTACAGTTGAGCTGATGAGAAAACATAGGCCAGCAGCTGCCATTGTGGTGCAGAACAGACACAACACAAACAGGAAAAAGTGATCAGCCCCTGAGTGGAGACCTGGGGATGGAATAAAATCACAGTCATTATTATCTTTAACAAAATATGACTTTGGCTCTAAAAGTACTTGAATTATTTAATAAAATAATACTGTAGATAGTTTCGGTGGCTTTACAAAAAAGATTTTAAAAGAATAAAAATGTAAAGAAAAGTATTTGAAAAAATAGCCATGTATCAGTGAATCACAAATTATTTTTGGTGTGTTTCATGATATGACACTTACCAACAGCAAAGTAAACAATGACTGACAAGAGGCTCACGGGAATCATTCTCAGAGGTATGATATCAAAGAGTACTTTGACTAGGAAATAGACAGAGACTCTATAAAAGCCACTGATGTTTTCATGCCTGTAGACACAGAAATGGATACAATTTGAGATACAATTAAATAAAATGTGCATATTTCTCAAATCATCACTCTGGTATCTCTGTTTTGATATGTATAAGTTTGTCTCAGAATTTTAAAGCTGCAAGAGTTGAGACCAGAAACAGATTTACAGATTACTACACAAAAATTAAGATAAACTCATAAAATAATTGCTTTTTTCCTTTAAAAAAAATACTTTAGTGCACTTGATCGATGCTATATAGCATCGATAGGGCTTCCATGAGAGTTGAGGTTTTGCTAATACATCTGTAAAGATAATATTTTACAGGGCTGGTCATTTAGGCCATCAGTGATTGGAGGGTAGAGAGCATTAGGCAATGCTTTTTGTTGCATGAAAGTGCCTTTTTAGTAATGCTAATAAACCTTAAAATTTTTTTTTAAAATCACTTTCCCAGCAGTGTGTTTTGGTAAAGCCCGATATGAGTTTGAACTCAAGCATCTAAAATAAATCAGAGCAAAAACATCTAGTATGAGACTGCTCTCCATTGTCAACAATTAACCGCCTAAAAAATTAGGGATAAGTTAAATGTCAACTTACATGAATATTTTCCTCTCATTGATGAATACTTCAACAGCAGACATGTTGAAGAATAACTGATTCATGATGAGGAAAAATAAAACTCCAGATCTGACAAATAAAATAAAAAAACTACTTAAAAAATGGATTAAATTTATAACAAATTTCAACTAAGCTAAAACCCCCCTCCCCAACATACAAATCACAGATGTCTAGCATAAATTTAATTTTTTTTTAAAGTCATGTCATTATTTTTTTAGAGGTTATCTTCTAAATTAGGCACATTTTAAAAATAAGCCATTGCTTTAAATATCAAAACATGCATTTTAGTAACATTAAAAACTACATATATTCTGTGCTCTACAATGGACCCAGATTAATACATGAAGGAGTGTTTGAAACTAAGGGTTGGACTTACCCAGAAAAAATTAAAAATTAAATTTAGAAACAAACTTTTGTTCCAAAAATTTTAAAATTCATTCAGAGTGAGTAGACTCTAAATTAATATGAAGGTTGCTAACCTGTCTTTAAAGGCGTGGCTTGGATCATCCCCAAGTTGCCAGTATATGGCACTGATAATGATGGAAAAAACTAAAGTTGTGGCCAACTGTAAAAAAAAATTGTTCCATATATTTTTAAAAATGAATGATGTGTAATTTTTTATTATCAGTTTGCTATTAGAAAGAGAACTGCAAGGGCACAACATTTGTATTCAGTCTGCAGTTAACATATGACTAAGATAATGATTAAACAATTTCAGTACATGTAAATGCAAAATTAATGTAATTTAGGGGAGAAAAATCTTACAGTGAGGACACTTGTCTGTGGATTTCTAATAAGATTTATTGTAGCTCTTTTGGCCACTACCACGACCTGAAACATACATCACTTGTTATAAAACAAAAAATATATATATTTCATTTTCTTAGATGTTTGACACATTTTCTATTCATATTATGGTCTATGAAAAGCCTTTATTTGCTGTTGCATCTATATTTTTGTTTAAATAACAATTTTGATTACTGCCCGTGTTTAGACATTTTCCGAGAAAGAAAAGTGGGTCCTTAACATTATCAAATAAATATTTAAACTTATCTACATTGTTGTATTTTTAATAGTACTGGATATTTAAGCATAAAGTTAAATTCTTAAAAACATTTGAAGAGCTCAAGGGAAGAAACGGCTTTGTACTTTTTGTACTTTTGAGATATTCAAGCTTCTAAGTTCAAAATTATATAGATTTCTTATAAATTACCTAAATAGATTTGAATTTTTAATAGGGTCAGAGAAATAATGCTTTCATAAAATTTCATTCAGAGGATTCTATTTTTGATCCTCTATCAGATACAAGGGATAACTAAAAAAAAATTAAAATGTCACTTAAACTGTTTCTTTCATTGAGGTCTTCATTTTACAGAATGTACTACATTAGCATTGTTTTTCTCTTTCAATAAAATATAAAGTAAAGTAATATTTCTAGAAAAAATAAAGTCTTTCTTTTCTAGCCACATTTATTAAAAATTTCTTAAATAATGTTCCACTTCAATAATTTAGAACTTCATTTATAAATGTCTTACTTGATGGCCAAATGATGTAACATAATCAACAGCTTTGTGTTGTTCACCCTTGTGTCCCCCCTGAGCTTCAAATTTTTGATATATGCTGCCAACTTCTTCTTGAAGTCTGCTCAAGGAAAAGGATGAATAAAGATTTTTACTCTTAGGCTACTAATCAAAATACAGCCACCAAAAATTATGTAAGACTCTGAAGGAAAAATAAATAGTGCTATTTAATTAACACCTTGATGATTATCATTTAAAAATAACATATAAGAATGAGACAGAAAGAGAAACCTTTTGTTCCAAATTGAGTTTTTAAATCCTTCCACCAATTTTTCATGCTGACTTTGAGAAGCTAAAATGAAGAAGAAAAAAAAATTTGATGTTTAATTTAAAAAAAATAAAATGGAGTTTGGGGCTTGGTGATGCATCTTTACAAAAAATAAGTTTTCATTTTGTGATAAAATTGAAATCTACAATTTTTACAATGTTTGGTAATATTTATAGTATTTTGACACTAATGAAAGGTTTACTAATATAACAAATTAGAATTGACTTGTTCCATTTTCAATACATAAGGAAATTATAATTTAAAAAAAACAAACTATAACTTCTTATATTAAACTGTTGGAGCCTGGATACACTTTTTAAAATTACTCTTAGTTTGCACACAATTTCTGCCCAATTCTTCGCAGTTCCTATTATATGTTCCTATAAAAATATCACAATTTATCTTATCTTATCTATACAGACGCTCCTTCTATGCAGAAGATAGTTGCGTCCACAGACCATGACAGATGATCTGTTGGCAAGTGATGCAGCGTTCACAGGCCACGGCTTTGAGGGTTCCACGCATTACCCAGCCGCCTAACTACATGTAGTGTTAGGTACCCATTTGGAGCGGGGTGACTCAGGGACGCCCTAGGCCCCGGGAAAAAACCCTTGCCTTCACACGGATTCGAACCCGTGACCATCGGTACGACAGTCCAGTGCGCTGCCACTCGACCACCGCGTCCCATTTAAAAGAAAATGGTGGTACAAATTTAGCTAATTAATCTCACTGTGTAATTTAAGTATTATAAACTTTATAAAGGTCTTTTTTAAAAGTGAAGTACATAAAAGGCATCAGTTTAAGTAAGAAAATAAAAATAAATTTAGTAACATAATAAATTTTCAAATTTCCATTTTTTAACATTGTTTCTTATTCTTATTTCAAATGCTTTATTCATGTTTTTAGTTACAACAGTAAGAGAATCATTGAAGATTATATATATATATATATATATATATATATATATATATATATATATATATATATATATATATATACAGTGCTTTTTTTGTGACGGTACGCACCGGCACCTTTTTCAATGTGGGAAAAAATTGTTACTTTTCTTGTATTTTAACGTTTATTATTATTGGTTAATTATAAAATAAAATTGTTTTAGACATTAGTATCTTTGCAGTTGTGATTTAGCTTGCATCGAGGTGCGAACTGGTAGTTAAAAGTTAGGCAATCCATCGGTGAGTACCGGCACCTATTATTTTACAAAAAAAGCACTGTATATATATATATATATAATTATGCAAAAATCTTCATACATAGAAGATGACTCATGACATTAAAATTTATATTGGGATCCACAGAAATGGTTATTCAATATTGAACTTGTAAGATACAACATTGAAGGGGTCAAAACTGACATTGAGTTTGTTAGAAAAGGAACCAGTGAAATTAAACATTTGTTTATTGATACATGAAGTATATTTCATCTTACTTATTTAATGCAAAGGGTTTTTATAACTCAAGTTTTAAAAGAAATGTTTCTCAAATTTTGCAATTTAAACTAGAATGGACATACTGATGTAAAAGAGAAACATGTCCATATGTTTAAAGCTCTAACCAGGTTCCTTTCTCATTCCACCACAAGCACCACAAACCACCATCTTATGATTTCCTATTCAATTGTAATACATGTAATACCCACTTGAGAGACTTTGTTTTTGAAAAATAATACAACAGGAGGATGTTTTTTAAAATCATTACAATTGATGAATGGTTGTTTTTTTTTAAAATTTTTATAAGAGGGCTATTTAAAAACACCACGAATTATTGCAGACATCAAAATATCTCTTTTTTTAAGCTAATAAAAATATATGTTATGTCATAAAAATATTTAAAATTTGACATTCTTGCCTCTCTTATTCCCTTCACAATTCTCTTTACAGCTATGCAAGATCTATCTCAAGATCTTCCACAAGATCTTCCACAAGATCTATCTCAAGATCTATCTCAAGATCTATCACAAGATCTATCTCAAGCTCTATCTCAAGAATCTATCTCAAGATCTATCACAAGATCTATCTCAAGATCTATCTCAAGATCTATCTCAAGATCTATCTCAAGATCTATCTCAAGATCTATCTCAAGATTGATGAATAGAATCAAAGAAACTGTGTTACTTGTTTCATCACAAAATAAAAATTACCAGGTACAAATTTTATCCTTTAGCACAGGTACAAAAAAAGCTTTGGACATCCTCAAGCAGAAACAATTGTGTTTGCTGAATAAGTTTTTTTTTCTTCTTATTTTAATATAAATTGTGTAAACAAAGCAAATAAAGAATTGGAATATCTGAAAGTCTAAAAATTTTCTTACTTGGCAGTTCTTCATCAGCTACAGATATATCTGAAAGTGATCTCACTCATTAGGGATTTTGCTAACAATTTAAATTATTTATACAACCTTCCACTAAACTGAATGACAGCTACAGAGGATAATATGGTATGAATAAAGCATTTAAATGGCATTCACATTTTCAAATACATTTTCAGTGTTTTGTTTTTTAAGAGCCTTTATGTCATGATAGTGGCTACAGGAAATGTATGGCAATGCTTAAGTAATCTATACATGACTTGTAATGAACAATTAAGTTGAATGAAAAGAAAACTACATTAATTTATTATTATTATATTTTGTTCCAATAGTTGCGACCTTCTGAATGTATATGAACCTTTAATGAGAAATTCAACTGTTGTTAGACATTAAATAAAAATATAAAAGTGCCTATAATGACAAAATTATTTGCTGAAAATAAATATATGTTGATCTCTCCTTTGACTTTAGCATTTTTCAAAGGAAATCCTGTTAACGGTGATGTGTGAAACCCTGCATATTTCATAGAGATGCATGAATTTAAAAATATTTTAAAATTGTCATCAACTTACTTTCAAAGTCAGATTCCACTTCCTTTTCAATGCTCATGCCATTAGCAGCAAAAGTTGTTGGGTCTCCATTGATGACATCCAAAAAGAAATCAGGTGGATTGTTGTGCTCTTGACAGATGTAGCCTGATGGATGAATGATAGAAATCACACTGAAAGTTACACTTGGTTTGCTTAATAGACCAATGTACATTATTGAAAATCAACATTTTAAGTAAACTTAATTTTTAAAAAAATATCACAATGAATTAAAAACATTCAAATCTAAAAACATGAATTAAAAATGTTAATTAAATCTTTTTTAATTTACTAATCATTATGAAACTTTTAATCATGCAAATTCTACAAGATATTGCTACCATGGAAATGTATGATTTGAAGGAAGATTTATTAACTAATGAAAGCTAAATAACCACACTGATCAGTTTGTTTTGTTTGGGTACAACAATAATTCTAACCTTGTGAAGAGAAGAACTCCAACGCTTCCTCCGATGGTCCATGATACACTGTGTGACCTTGAGATAAGAGCATCAAACTGTCAAACAGGCGATAGATGGAATAACGGGGCTGGTGGATGGAGAAAATTATGGTCCTTCCTCTACGAGACAGTCTAAGGGGGAAAAAAAGCACAATGAAATGAGCTCAGTGAACATTATTCATCTAAGTTATAGTGTCCTAAAGATGTCATTTAAACTAAAAAATATATTTGGATTCCAGTTTAATAACAAACTAATAATATCTTAACAGTAGCAGTTCCTTTAAAATATATCTATACTTTAAAATATTTCTATACTTTAAAATATTTCTATTTGATACATTACTTTTAAAGAAACCCACTTTGCTGGTTAAAAAAATTAAAATAACAATACATTTTTAAAAATTTCTCAATGTAATTTTAATTTTTGTAAGTAAATCTGTACCAATAAAAAATCTGAAACCCATGTGTGTTATTGTCTGAAAGGTTTATGTCCAAACTGCTTTAGCTGAAATTAGAGGTGGTATAGGACTGGAGTGGGGCACAACTTCAAAAGTTAAGTGCTAAATTTAAAATAATAGTTTTAAAAATATACAAAAATAAAATCTGCAGAGTGAGTTCTGTACTAGAGAAGGATTTGAAAAACATCTTTTAAAGACTTTCTTTCTACTAAAAAAATCAATGAAAGGTTTTGGCATAAAAATTAATATCCCCAATAGACTTTCTCACAAGTGATTTCAAGTCTGCTGGCTCTGACCTGTTAAAGTATAGCTTAGTCAGATCTTCTTTGCTATGCTAGCTTCAAAATTAGCGGTCTACGGATATATTGGCTAGCGGATATATCAGCACCAACATCAGGATATCGGCAATATCGGTATTGGTAGCATGTATAGGTCCAGATATTGACGTCGCCGATATTTCATAATAAAAGACATTTTAACCAAAAAATAAAATATAATTCAGAATAAAAAATTATCATTTAGATTAAGGTTGTAAAAGACAGCTCCTTTTTAAAGGCCAGTTAACCGTACTTCCTTATTTTTACCATCAAGGGAATGGATCAAATTTTAGCTGTCCGATTGGACATCAAATCGCATGTGATGTACAGACGCTAGTTGGTGTTCAGTTCTCTGACAGGATCCCGTCAAAATAGCCAATAATTTAAATTTAAAATAAAATAATAATAAATTGTTTAAACAAAGAAGGAAACCGTAATGATTAATATTCAATATTTTATTTTTTATGTATAAAAGACATATTTGCACAAATGTTGTCATGTAAGTTTTTTTGGAGGACCAGTTAACCTTTAAAAAAAGACTATTTACTGCCCGGTCTGTATTTTTCCTAATTTTTTGAGAACCAACAAGAGAATGTATAAATTTTGCTTGGCGCTGTCTGATGGTGACATCAAAGCGCACATGACGTTATTGCCCGCTTGTGTTTCAGCTCTCATGCGCTGTGCTCCTTTTCCAATGCACAGGAAATAATTTTTTGGAAAACCAAATTTTATATCAATGCGGTAATGTTAAGTCAAATGCCTTTGACGTGCACGCACTTAGCAGGAAAACTTACGATATAAGACCGAAGTTGAATTTGAGGACCAATAAAATGTCTGGTATCTTTCCTCTTGTAATATAAATAAATATAGTAACACTCATGGCCTTGACCGTTATTAACATTTTGACTGACATTACCGCTGTGGGTTATTTCTTGTACTATTCTTCGGCAACTAAATCTAAGCCAATTTTTTTTTAATCGTTCACTAGCCAAACTCCACTAACAGTGATGACATGTATTGGTGTATTATTTATATACCGAATATTAAGTAAACGCTTTGATGTCACGTTTGCTCGCGTATCGGCTCTGGTATTCTGCCATAACACAACAATTACACAAAAAATTAACTACGGGTAATAAGCTAATACCTACTATTTGAAAAAAAACGTTACCTGGACCTGTGTAATCAACACAGACTTATAATTCAAATGAAGTTGTACGATTTGTTTCTTAATTTACTTTTGTCTTAATTAAACCAGTAGCCTAACATATAAAATATAAATGATTACGAGTCATAAATTTAAGAAAGACGTCATCACATATGACCAATGGTTTTTGCCCTAACAAATACTCATATCGGCAAAAAAAAATATCGGTATCGGCAAAAATGCATATCGGTAGACCCCTATTAAAAACAAGGACAAGTCTGAAAAAGCTTTATGCTCTGTCATTTCAATTCAACAACCAGAGGACCGCTGATCAAAACAAACCTTTTCAAAAACATCAGGACTGTGTTTGCTGTGTTGGCATCCAGTCCTGTAGTGGGCTCGTCTAAAAATAGCACAGCAGGGGAGATAATAAGCTCCATGCCTATATTGCATCTCTTTCTCTCTCCTCCTGAAATTCCTCTGATGAACTCGTTTCCAACCTAAGTTTGAAGGAAACATTCTAAATTTAGGAGAAGATGCATATTAAATTTAAGATAAAATTATTTTTAGTGTACAGTTGTTTTTTTTTATATTAGGATTTGCTAAATAACATTTAAAGGTGATTGATGTTTCTAAATTATTGTTAAAATTCAAAGTTAATAAGTATTTGAAACAAATGTAATCTAAAAGGAATAAAGTATTAACTGAGATCATTTTTGCTCTATAACTCTATGACTGCTCACATGTTCATGATACCTTGGTGTCCGCACACCTCTCCAGGCCAACTAACTGTAGTATAACTACATCTTACCTTGGTGTCAGCACACCTCTCCAGGCCAAGTTCTTTGATAACCTGGTTGATTCTCTCCTTCCTCTCACTGGCCTTGACCGATGTGGGCAACCTTAAGGCAGCAGAGAAGGCAAAGTTCTCTCTGACAGACAGAGTTCCCATCACAACGTCGTCCTTTATTTTAATTTTTAAAAAGAAGGAATTTCTTATGTCATAATCTAAGAATTAAAAAAAAATAATTCTGATATCTAAAACATCCCTTAAAGAGGTATTTAATGTATGCCATTCAACTGCATTAATACCTGCACTACATATCCCACCATACATTTGAAGTTTTTTGGAACAGGTTTGCCATCCAGAAGAAGTAGTCCAGATACACCTTCTGGATCTTTCCTGCCAGCTAACACATCAAGAAAGCTGAAAAAATGTAGCAAAGTTTAGATGAATTTTTAGCCATAAATACATCTCACACACATCTCACACACACACATCTCACACACATCTCACACACACACATCTCACACACATCTCACACACACACATCTCACACACATCTCACACACATCTCACACACATCTCACACACACACATCTCACACACATCTCACACACACACATCTCACACACATCTCACACACATCTCACACACACACATCTCACACACATCTCACACACATCTCACACACATCTCACACACATCTCACACACATCACACACACACACATCTCACACACATCTCACACACATCTCACACACATCTCACACACATCTCACACACATCTCACACACATCTCACACACATCTCACACACATCTCACACACATCTCACACACACACATCTCACACACATCTCACACACACACATCTCACACACATCTCACACACACACATCTCACACACATCTCACACACATCTCACACACATCTCACACACACACATCTCACACACATCTCACACACACACATCTCACACACATCTCACACACACACATCTCACACACATCTCACACACACACATCTCACACACATCTCACACACATCTCACACACATCTCACACACACACATCTCACACACATCTCACACACACACATCTCACACACATCTCACACACATCTCACACACACACATCTCACACACATCTCACACACATCTCACACACATCTCACACACACACATCTCACACACACACATCTCACACACATCTCACACACATCTCACACACATCTCACACACATCTCACACACATCTCACACACATCTCACACACATCTCACACACATCTCACACACATCTCACACACATCTCACACACATCTCACACACATCTCACACACATCTCACACACATCTCACACACATCTCACACACATCTCACACACATCTCACACACATCTCACACACATCTCACACACATCTCACACACATCTCACACACATCTCACACACATCTCACACACATCTCACACACATCTCACACACATCTCACACACATCTCACACACATCTCACACACATCTCACACACATCTCACACACATCTCACACACATCTCACACACATCTCACACACATCTCACACACATCTCACACACATCTCACACACATCTCACACACATCTCACACACATCTCACACACATCTCACACACATCTCACACACATCTCACACACATCTCACACACATCTCACACACATCTCACACACATCTCACACACATCTCACACACATCTCACACACATCTCACACACATCTCACACACATCTCACACACATCTCACACACATCTCACACACATCTCACACACATCTCACATACATCTCACATACATCTCACATACATCTCACACACATCTCACACACATCTCACATACATCTCACATACATCTCACATACATCTCACATACATCTCACAAACATCTCAAAAGTGAAGTGTAGAATAAATTCATTTTTCAGGTTGACTATTTTTATTACCACATAAACAAGTGTCCAGAATTTTATGACTTACGATGATTTTCCTGATCCTGTTGGTCCTAAAATAGCTGTCATGCCTTTTTTGAATATTCCTCTGTTTGATTAAAGAAAAACTTTCTTCAATATTATTGTGGAAAAAAAGATTTCAATTAATTTTTATTTCATTTTTATTTCGTCAAAAATAAATTAAATTGTCAAATTGAGTTGTTAAATAATTACCAGTGACTTTTCTTTTTAAAACAAAATTTAAAACTTAACAAAACAATGTTTGATGATAATCAATGATATACTTTCTACATACGAGACATTGAACAATATTTGTTTATCTGTTTTCCCCCGGCAGCACTTTGTGGACACCTGCACCGTGTAGTTGATGTTGTGAGCAGAGAGGACAGAGGCTTCAGGACCTTGATGAGCGTGGCCATTTTGTGTCTTCCCATTTGAAAATGTTTCCATATCAATGGCGGCCATATTCATCTTATGGCTGTCCATTAATACAGAGGGATGAGGTTTGACTGACAGGGTTGAGATTTAAGTGAGCACCCACAGGAAAATTCTTGGAATAGAAATTCTGGAGAAAAAAATTGAATGATTACTTTACATTAATATTAAAACTATGAAACAATATTATGTTTCTTGTTGTTATAAGTATAAGACAAGACATGTTAAATTTAAAGCTGTCAAAATCAAAGCTACAAAGTCAGTGACTTTTTAGAACACTACACAGGCACAACAAATAATATTGATGAAATAATTTTTTTGAAAATTCAATGTTTGAATTCCACAATAAAATAAATACATCATTAATAATAATAATAATAATAAATTGATTATTTATATAGCGCTTTATCCCAGTAAGGAACTGGGCTCACAGCGCTTTACATGAAAGAAATAACATACCTATAAGTATTAAATTAACTTTCATATCATAACATACACAGTGCATTATACATAAGCTACGTTAATCATTTACAAGAAATGTAGTTTCATTAATTTTGAAAATAAATTAATTTTGAATTAATGTGTCTTAAGTGCAGTCTTGAAGGACTTGGTTGTTTGAATACTACGTAAGTATAATGGTAGAGAATTCCATTGTTTGGCTGCACAAAAAGAGAACGACCTTTCACCAAATGTTTTGGTGCGTGTGGTAGGAACAGAGAGAACGCGTGTGTCTGCAGAAGATCGTAGCTGGCGAGTGGGTGAGTAGACCGACAAAAGTTCAGTAAGATACGATGGGCATGCGTCCGAAAAGAAGTTGTGGCAGAGAACGGCCAGTTTGTAGTCAATACGGGCTTGTATAGGCAGCCAATGAAGTGAGCGAAGAAGTGGAGTAACATGGTCATGTTTTTTTGCCTTGAGCACCAGTCTGGCAGCTGAATTTTGAACTTTCTGTAGTTTTTCAATGCATTGTTTTGGCGCACCTGACAGAAGAGAATTGCAGTAATCCATACGAGCCAGTACAAGAGCACAGACTAGAGTTTTTGTTGCACTAACTGTTAAGTAATGACGGATTGAGCTGATCTGACGAATTACTGCTTGAACCATGATATCCAGATTGATGTATAGTTTATTTTACTATACCAACGTGGAGTAGCTAGTTAAATATTAGCATACTTCCAATGTCACTCATTCATTGTGTTTTAATTTAGTTAACTTATGTGCTTTTTGGTGCACAATATTTTCCCCCCTTTTTCTGGCTGGTGTGCATTTGAATTAATCTTAAATTTGTTCCACCTGGAAGCAGGGCATGTACCAACGGTGGCCAAACCGCGGATTGCAAACCGCATGCGGCTCTTCTGTGTTAACATTGCGTCTCACGTACAATTTATTAATGCTATCCTATAAGGATTACTGGAAGATTTCCTGGGCAGATTTAATGACCCATATTGCTTCATTTAAAAAATATATATATTCTAAGATTGCTTTCAGCTATTACAGATCTGGCCCTGCCTGACATATACAGATGCCCATGTGTAAATCATGGATCTTCCAGATTTTCAATATGGGTTCAAAAAATGTCTACAGCCATTTAGAGCAGTGCTTCTCAAAGTAATGGTCCGCGGACCAGTGCCGGTACATGGGCAATCTGCCACTTGTCCGTTGGCCATCCGACGCCGGTCTGCAGAAGTTATCGAGAAAGGACCGAAAAATCTAATTATAATCCTCCATTTTAATCCATTAATACTAATCATATGTCGATTTTTCAGCAAATAAGCGAATAAAATCAATTTGAGATGATGGAATGATAAGCTGCGTGAATCCCACTGGATTTTGATTGAGCCAAGAATGGATATGTAAAATAATCCATCTCTAAAGAAAGGCAAACAACGCTTTTACTACTACTACTACTACTACGAACAGGAAAGTCTCTATTTTCATTGCTGTAAAAATAATATAAACTTAAATCAGCAAGAATTTCCTTGTTCCTTACAAAACTTTTACTCATGAGAGAGTGGCAGGTAAAAGCAATGCTACAAGCATAGAACTTAAGATCAGTTTAATACGTCTGTCCTATGAGATTTTGAACCTCAATATGCAGTGGAAAACATGTCCATTGTACAGATCTAACTTTTGATAAAAACTCGACTTAAAAAGCTTAGGCATTGTATCGCTGAAACGGAGATAACAATTTTTATCTAATTTAGTCATAAAGTATTATAGCGTTTTCTTTTCTTCCAAAGTAAGGCACAATATCTGATTCAAAGTGATAAACCCTAGAGTTTATATTTAAACAAATTGATTTTTTTTTAAAATTGCTTGTCACATGAAAATAATAATTTGGTTAACTACCCGTGAAACTAATAAGTTAGTTGAAAAAAAATCTTATGAAATCGACGTCTTGTTAATAAAACCAAATAAAAACAAAAAAACTGGAACTCACGGACCTTAAAGAAATTTAAATACTGCATTCTGTTAGATGAGAAAATAAAATAAAACATTAAATAAGTCTAACAGCCAGCAAACAGTCGAATTCATGGACAGATACAACAAAACTTCAAACGCCACGTGATTTTGAATGGGTAAATGTCACTTGGTATGTGTGGAAACAAGGCCAGGTTTTGAAATGGAGAAGTGGGTGAAATGCTTTTATAACCCTTGAAGATGTGAGTTGTATAACAAGCCGAACTGTGGGCAGACATTGTTGGGCTCGTGTTTGTTTTATTGTTCACAATGCCTGGCGATCGATGTTTTATCTTAACCCAGGGGTGGGCAAACTTTTTCTACGGAGGGCCACGGTGAAAACTTTGTTATATGGGAGTCGCATATATATGTTGTCTACTTCAATTACAATTTACAACGTATATAAATATAAAATAACGATAACAACCATGTATTTGTCATTTTATTTCACTTTCACACTCTATTACACATGCGTGTTACATCTTAAAATACGAACTGAGCAGTTTATAATTTGATAAGATTTTACTATTCATAATTATTTCAAATAAAGTTTAATGTTACCTGTCATAATAACTACGAAGAAGAGGGAACGTAATTTACATTCATGCTGAATACAGAGTACAATTTTAATTAAGGAAAATTATTTAACTGTTTTCAATTTAGGAAAATGTCCAACTGTGGAACCAAATACTGGGTGTGATTCGCATGACTGCATTCATTTAGAGGTCCAGTCAGTCAACATCACTCTGTTCTTTGACTTGTTTATTTTCATATAAGAAAAAGTTTGCTCACAGATGCATATGGACTCAAATAGTGACAAAAGTTTTGCAATTCTTTTTTAAAGTGTGGAAATGTCGCTGATGGGAAACATCCAAGAAACTCCAGCAGAAGAACTGACTTGTACTTCTCCTTCAGGTCATAATCTGCTTGTGGGTCAAGCAGCTCTAAACTATATATCCTCTGGGGCTGCATAAGCTTCTGCACTAACATGGCGAACTGAGTATATTGAAGAGAAGGTTCCAGGTTCTTGAAGTCTCGGAACCTCCTTTAAATTCAACAGCCAAGTCATCCAACTGAGCCTTTTACTTGTTAGCCATTTCACCAGAAATTGTTTTCTGTTTCTGGCAAAGGGAAATGCAAAAATCAGTTTTCAGCTACTTCCATTGAGAACAGGGTGAGTTTTGCCTGAAGTGATATAAAATGCACGTATATTTCATGTACACACCTATTGCCTTGAAGTTGACATTCAGCTCATTCAAATTTTCCATAATGGCAAACATGAAATCTGACTTTCACTCTTCATTAACAATGGCAAGTCACAAACAAAACCCTTCATCTCCAGGAACATAACTATTTCTTCCCTGGGATCACACACTCGCCTCAATATTTTGACCAGGCTCAGCCAGCGGACACTGCTGTGATGGAAAGTATCATAATATTCAGTTTCCAAATCTTCAATCAGTGCCTCAAATTACAGCGGAGAGGTAAGAGTGTATGGTCAGGGTGTTCTTTAATTTTATTTTTCATCAACTTCACCAGTCCTACGTTTTTTCCAGTCAAAGCACGTGGTGCTCCATCGATTTAAAGAGTCGTGTTCTTGTAGACATCAGAACCTCTAGAACTGGTCACGACATTAAGCGCTTTTTTTTTAATGCACAATCAATGGGAGTGTGCAGTGTTTAAGACAAATGCAAGAATACTGTCTGAATAGAATTTTTTTTTAAAAACGGTTGTTGATCACACACGAAAGCAATACGCTAACAGACCAAATGCTTAACACATAATAATATATCGGGCGGAAGTGCCGGCTCACAAATGAATTTCCAGGAAAAATGGACTTACCCTTTCTGTGTCACTCGTTATTAAAAAAAAATAATTTGCTCGTTATGCAAAACACCTCGTTATGAGAGGTGCTCGTAATGAGAGGTTTGGCTGTATTCGAAAAAAAATGGCCGATAATGGTTTAACGAGATATTTAAATTTACTTTTTTATATTTTGCCACCTGATTCCTCTGAGACAGTGAGAGCGAGAGAGAACTCGAAATATATTTTGAACTATTAGAAATAGGTGTGCGAGGGAAGGGAAGGGGGGTGATAGGTACGATCACTCCAATCTCACAGGGCGTCAAAATTGTAATTTTTTATCCGGAACGTTCACTAATAAGACTTGTATTAAACACCATCCCTCTCCATGTTGTTGGCAAACATGTACATAGATTTCCCTCTTGTTGGTGCATAGACTTGTATTTAACTACATTATTTTCAATATTGTTGGTGCATAGACTTGTATTTAACTACATTATTTTCAATATTGTTGGTGCATAGACTTGTATTTAAATACATTATTTGCCCTCTTGCTGGTGCATATACTTGTATTTAACTACATTATTTTCCCACTTGTTGGTGCATAGAATTTTATTTAACTACATTTTTTTCCCTCCATTTGTTGCATAGACTTGTATTTAACTACATTATTTTCAATATTGTTGGTGCATAGACTTGTATTTAAATACATTATTTGCCCTCTTGCTGGTGCATAGACTTGTATTTAACTACATTATTTTCCCACTTGTTGGTGCATAGAATTTTATTTAACTACATTATTTTCCCTCCATTTGTTGCATAGACTTGTATTTAACTACATTATTTTCAATATTGTTGGTGCATAGACTTGTATTTAACTACATTATTTTCAATATTGTTGGTGCATAGACTTGTATTTAAATACATTATTTGCCCTCTTGCTGGTGCATAGACTTGTATTTAACTACATTATTTTCCCACTTGTTGGTGCATAGAGTTTTATTTAACTACATTATTTTCCCTCCATTTGTTGCATAGACTTGTATTTAACTACATTATTTTCCCTCCATTTGTTGCATAGACTTGTATTTAACTACATTATTTTCCCACTTGTTGGTGCATAGAATTTTATTTAACTACATTATTTTCCCTCCATTTGTTGCACAGACTTGTATTTAACTACATTATTTGCCCTTTTATTAGTGCAACCATGAAGAATGTTATCTTTTCTTTTTGATCTGTTGCTTTAGTATTAGTTTACAAAGTGTACACTTCAAATCCCCCCTCCCCAACATTACCTACTCCACACCACCCCTAAATACAAACAATCCAATTTTCACTCTCGCTTCAGCTTTCCACAGCACCGACACCGCGTCATCAACTCGGATACACGGGGAATACTGAATCGACTGAGTGCAGGTCACGTGATGTCAACAGAGCGGTTAGCGGTTGTCAAATTAAAATTGACACACCCAAACTCAGGATATTTGCTGAAAGTATTTATTTAAAGGTAAAATTAAACAACCAGTAAAAACAAAGTTATTGACTATAAATCCCTTATATATGAGACATAAATAAAAGTATTGATTATGTTCAATGTAATACGCACCGCGCGACACACTAGCATGAACATTTACAGACTGAACGTGACTAAACTCCGTTTGCTGTAAAACATGGAGATGTGGTCATCGACAAACTAAGTAGTCACATAGGGGCACACAGAACTATAAGTTTTATTGATATTTATTGTGATCGATTGTGGGATTTAATCCGAGATATAAAATTTGATCAACTTACACAAAAGTTCTGAGTCCCCCTGTGTAACTACTTAGTTTGTGACTAAAAAATTATTTTCTGCTTTTTCATGCGAGATTCTAAATTCCTCACTGCAGCTGGGCCTCATCTTTTTAAATAAGTTTTTTTTTGTTCATTTTATTTTCTAATTTTACGCGTTAACAAAAGATTTGTCAAACTTAATTTCATCCATGAAAATTTAAACTCTTTAAACAGCTCTGTAAAAACAAAGTTTTTGACTATAAATCCCGTATATACGAGACATAACTAAAATGTATTTATCATGCTTAAATGCGACAAACATTTACAAACTGAGATGGCCTTAAATACCCTTTGTTGTAAAGCGGAGGGGCAGGGAAAAAGTTTTGGTCACGGATGGTTGAACTTAACTCAGCGTGACGCGTAAAATGTCAACAAAAGCTGGTCGCTACATATAGAGATAAACTAAAAATGCATTAATTTAGTTACGGTACATTCTATCAATCTGAAAATTTAATTGCTTTATCCGCCCCACAAGCCAGACATACTGTGAAAATTTCAGCTCTCTAGCAAGTCAGAAAACGTGTTTACGAGTGTTTTGAAAAAGTTGACGACAGATCCGGAAGCGTTGAATCGTTGACGACATATACAGATCTGGAATCCTGCACGAGTTAATAGGATAGGGGCCTCAAAAAGAAAATCCGTTAAGATATTTCCTAACAAAATACCTGGATAGACCTCAACGAAATTAGTCCAACTGAATGCGCCGGGTGTTTCCATTGATTTCCACATTAAATGACAAAGCATATTCTATGAACTTTTTTTTAAAAAAAGTTGTTATTATGAAAGGGGAAGGGTGGGTGAGTATCTATTAATAAAATACCTTACCTTCCTCTGCCCCTTACATTAAAAAGTAGGTCACGCCTAGGCTCAAAGTACGTTAGTACCCAGTTTGTCAAGCGCCATTAAATAGTTTTTATTTAAGCACCGACGACATAGGTGTTTATGTAAGGTGCTGGGAGAGATAAGAAAGTTTGGTAACACCCAGGTATGTAAGCCTGGGTGTCCGTGAGTCTTATTAGAGCCACGTGGTCAGTTCACCTTCACATGTGGTGTAACACAGTGCTGTGATGTCATTGTGGAAATATTGACACGGGAGCCGGAGCGACACGTCCCGTTCAGTGGCACAGGTTAAAACAGCAAAGTAAAGCGACGTAATGGTGGAACTACTGATACGCGTTCGGAACGACACGCAAAGTCTTGATGAGTAGGGGGTATAAAACTACTTTGAAAACGCCAGAAACATTATGAGCATTCACTTTAACTACTCCCAGCTTCCTTCGTTGTTCACGGCGCCAGTATTTAGGCGGCCAAAGAGCGTCAAAATCGTGACACCAGTTACCAACTCTCAAAGTCTGGATGATGGCATTTACAATTTTTTAAACCTCTTGCACTATACTTGTGATAAGTGAGCAATATTGTTATGCTATCTGTGTAAAATTACATCTTAACGGGGCGGGGGCGGTGTGGTGGCAATAAAAAATATTTGGTTATTCGGTAAGGAAATCTGGCTCTTATCAAAATCTTTGTTTGACACTTTAGAAACGAGACTGCGATTAGGCTAAGTTGAGACGAATCTATAAAACGTGAAGTGGGTTTTATTGCTTACAATCTATCGTAACTCTGTTTTAGTTCTCAAACTGTGTTGGGTGAGTACAGGTTGGTTGGTCTAAGCATGCAGATTCCTTGGAAAATGTCACCTTAATAATGAGGAACTCTTCGACACGCTAGGGCCGAAATGATGTGAGAATCACTGAACGTCTCAATTCTAAATACACATGAACTTGTTAAAGCAACCATTCAACCGTGTCACGCACGTTTTTCGGTCGCGTGTTTGAAATTGATCTGGTTAAAGAAGTCTTTACGACATTTAAACCCCGACTGTATGACGTGAATAAGACTAATAAAAAGACTTAAGAAAATGAACTGCACTTAAAAACAACTTATTGGGAACCGTGAAATAAACCAAAGGAGGCCTGTGTGAAATAAACCAAAGGAGGTCTGTATGAAATAAACCAAAGGAGGCCTGTGTGAAATAAACCAAAGGAGGTCTGTGTGAAATAAACCAAAGGAGGTCTGTGTGAAATAAACCAAAGGAGGTCTGTGTGAAATAAACCAAAGGAGGTCTGTGTGAAATAAACCAATATTTATTTAAGGAGTTACTATCAATTATAACGAATAACAACTAACAAAAATACATAAGAACAAACTATTTCTTTCAATTTCTCACGGAAGACTATTGAAAATGTTTGTGTGAATGTGTATTAGTATTTGCGTTTTTCTTACAAATCACAAACTATAGCAAAAGTTACACGAGTTTGACAAAAGGCTTGAGTTCGAAATTTTTTAGCCAAATCAAAATGCCTTTGTAACTTTGTAGCACACTCACACTTTTAAGCAATAATTGATACAACTCGGAAAGAAATAACACAATGACAATCCAATACATTATAAATACACAAGTAAAAACTCACAACCGGCAAGATCATCTTTCTTAACTCTTCAGTGTCTTGAGTACATCTGTACCACGGGCAGTGGCAGTAAAAGCAACAACAAACACATGACTTACCAACGACTTGGATTCGTTCGCTATTTCCCAATAATCCTGTCGTCTTGTGGCTTGTGTCCGATAAGCGAAATCTGCTTCAAGTTCTCTTATCAGTGAGATTTGGCCTTTTTTTTCCACCGTTAAGTGGTGTTTTATGCAACGACGTTTCATAAGATGAACATCAGGAAAGGTTGTTACAGATTTCGACCTAAATAGTCACAGACCTCTGAAATCGAACCAAAGATATCCACCAATGGGAGAAAAGCGCTCGCTCCGCATGGTTGGTGGACACGGGTCCTTGTGGTAGGTGGGGAGTGGTGGGGGTAAGGGAGGGAGGCCGCTGGGTATGAGCGACTGGTCAGGCGTGAAAAAAAGGACTTGAAAAGAAAGGAATCTGTGTCATCCGGGTGTCCAGGAAAAAGAAAGTCCAACTACCTGATGTGTAAAATGAACGAGCACACGGAAAAATCTTTGTGAGTCGCGAGTGTCAAAAAGGAAATGCTACAGCCGCCATTTTGAAATATTGACTTGTAGTGGAATGTTATGAAATGGAGAGAAAAATTAACTACCAGCTGTTAGAAGGGATGGTGTCGGGAATAAAGACGTTTAGTTTAAAGGGAATTTCTCTCGGAATCAGTGACATTTGAAATAAGTCAATTCACTTTGAGTAAAGGGAACTAATTTGGAAATAATGACTTACAAAATTGCGACTCTTGAAGGAATGAAGATGTAAGCAAGGTCGTAAACGTCACAAAATATTAAAAGCAAAGCTTACGAAAGTACCCCAAACCTTCCCAACGGCCCTTTACACCAGTTAGCGGACAAATGAACTTGGCCTCGACTTTTTTACACAGACGACAGTTCTTCATATTTCTTTGTAATCTATCGCTTTATTCTTTATTGGAACAAAGTTTCGCACTGTCATGATACGCTAGACCGGTGCGTCCCAAAATGGTGTTACACAGACCGGTAGAGAACTCCAGATAAAATGTTTCGTAAACACCGGGGGATCTCACAACTTATTTCTGGTAGCCCCAGTATCTGACATAGATAAAATCCATTCCAGCCAGTGGCGGTTATCTAGAGCACTGTGGAATTGCATCACTACAATTTATTAATAAAATGGACCATAACCATTAAGTTTTCCTTCTTCCCGTCCGGAATTCGGGCGTGGAATGGGTTGCCTGAAGAATCCAGGAAAACCAACACTTTATCAACATTTAAATCTCTAATAAAAATGCAGGACTAAACACAAACCATAGATAAGCGTAGGACGCAATAATCTTCTGTATAGAAGGAGCGTCTGTAAACAGATAAGATAAGATAAGATAATTCATAACCTTACAGCCATCGTTATTTATCTAATTGATTTGGAAGGTGGGAGAGTGAGCTAAAAAATGTTCTTGTACGAAGCTGTATACAGTGGGACCCCGGCATACGTCCTTAAGCCGTCCCAGACCATTGGACGTACACCAAAAAGAACGTATACAATACGCATTTTTACCATAAGAAATAGAGGGTAAATGATTAATCTGTTCCCATGATAAAAATCATATTATTATTTACATATTTATACATTTATTGAAGTAGTTGTACTGGACTGTCGTACCGATGGTCACGGGTTCGAATCCGTGTGAAGGCAAGAGTCCCTGAGTCACCCCGCTCCGAATGGGTACCTAACACTACATGTAGTTAGGCGGCTGGGTAATGCGTGGAACCCACAAAGCCGTGGCCTGTGAATGCTGCATCACTTGCCAACAGATCATCTGTCATGGTCTGTGGACGCAACTATCTTCTGCATAGAAGGAGCGTCTGTATAGATAAGATAAGATAAAATAATTTAAACACTGCTTAATACTAAAAATAGATGCATAAAAATAACTTAAGTAAAATTTGTTTCTGTTTTCCTGTTATCCAGATCAAAAGCAATTTTTCAACATGCTCTAATGTCCCTGATCTTTGTTTTGTAATCGATTTCATTTTCCCATTTAATAGAGTCTTTGGTTTTCACAATCATAGAAATCGTCAATCTTGGCAATCTTCAATTAAGTCCCGGACAAGCACGCCAATTTCATCTTATATAACAATCTCTTTTTTTTCTTCAAATCAATGGTGATCCTATCCATTTTCCTTGCTTGGCTTCTCTCAATAAATTTCTTAGAACTCATGATAAGTGAATTCACTAAAAAAATTAAGAGAAAAAAACCCCACAAAATCACGTGACACTTGCGCGAATAGTTCACTGTATGGCAGCAACTGCCGTACTAACACACTAAATACGGTTTATATGTGTGGAGGGCAAAGCTTTGTGACGTCATACTTGGGCCCCGGGGGGGGGTAACTTTTTGTGACGAGGTGTGACGAGGGGGGTTATTTGCCAAAATCACGCGACGTCATTTATGGACAATCCAATGTACGTTCTAACACGCGGGTCGTATTCCAATTAAAGTTGTATACCAAGAAAATGTTCCGCGTCCAAACAGGGCGCATACCAAGTTAGACTTATTCCAAAGCAAACGTATACCGATTACCGAGGTACCACTGTATTTCAAAGTTCTAGTCTTGTTGTTCAAATTGTCACGCGTGCGCACTTGGAAGTTATATTGATCGTCGTGACAGCATTGGAGGCTGTGTTTATTTTTTATATTAGAGAGTACGCCTTCTGTCTTGACAGCATTGGAGGCTGTGTTTATATTTTATATTGGAGAGTAAGCCTTCTGTGCAGTGCTGTTAACTCAATGTACCAAATTATCCCAGGCAGGAGTAAAAAAACACCCCAAATTAGACTAAAAATTCCCACATGCATTAAATTCTGTTGGCGAAGCAATCTCAAATATTCCCATATTTAAGGCCAAATCCTCATAAATTCCCATTTCTATAAATTTGTCTGATTTGGCTTTTAAAAAAATCCCACTATTTGGGAAATTTCCCAGGAGTTAACAGCACTGCTTCTTTGGTGCATGATAAAGTATATCGATTTTGAATATGAGATTTTTGTAAAATGTAGATGAGGGTGATCGCTGTATTTAAATGCAATTAGCATATGGAATTATATAATTGTTCTGGCATGTAGTATGTAGCTCGTTTTGCAGAATATCAAAAAAATGTTTTAACAATATTTCTGACGCAGCGACCACCGAGTAGCCACTGTTTCCGTTCATAACACTGCAAGTGCTTGGCAGAGTGGAAGAATTACTGTGTTCAGTGGCATCAGTGGCATCAGTGGCATCAGTGGCATAGGAAATGAGGATCTGGGAGAGTGAGAAGGGAGTGACACCTCTTTCATTAAAAAAATGGATGGAATGAGTTTTTTCGTTGAAATCTTGTTTGTAAAATTTCTCACCCACCCGTGTCAAGAACCGTAGCTACGCCACTGTGTTTTTTGTTGGTTAATTTTCGTCAAGGATTGACACGGCCGTCATGCATATCGTAAAGGTTATAGGCGGAGCCATGAGATCGTTAGCTGCGCGGCGCCGTTGAGTCAATGTTAGGAAATCGATGCGCTGCGTGCTGTATAGACGTGCACACAAGTCAATGCCACCAATTGTATTGTGTTAAGATTTTTTCTTTGCTCTATGCATTATTTTTCCAAAAAATATTTACTCCTCATATTTGTTTTAAAAAAATAATTAAATTTCTCTTCTTCATTTACAAATATGTAATGAAAATAAAAACATGCATACAAATATAAATGTCAGGTTAACTTCAAATTCAACTTACTGCACTAATTATTGACCAGTGTTAGGCATATCTATTTCATAATAACTTCTCTGGAATTCCCTTGATGTAGATCCTGATATAAATTGACGTTATCCAGTGTGGGATTAAGCTCATATTGGAATATTTGTCAAGAAATAGGACCACAATCTGGAAACATTTTGTTGTTACTTGTCTGTATTTATATCAACATTCATCTAATTTATATAAGTTACTTGTCTGTATTTATATCAACATTCATCTAAGTTGTATAAGTTACATGTCTATTTTAATAATCTTTCTTCAACTTATTATTGATCAACTTCTTTAAAAAACCCTATTAAGAGTTTAAATTCGATAAAAAGTTTTATCTCGTGTAGCATTTTATTTTATTACAATTAGGCAGATCATCCAGCACAAGGTCCTAGTTTTCAGCTAGTCATGTCCTATAGTTATGTCTTATAGTCATGTCCTATAGTCATGTCCTATCGTCATGTCATATAGTCATGTCCTATAGTCATGTCATATAGTCACGTCCTATAGTAATGTCATATCGTCATGTCCTATAGTCATGTCCTATCGTCACGTTTTATCTGCCTCATTTTTTGTTTAAAATGAATAAACTTCATCACAATGCGTAAATCCTTGCACCTTCTCCAGCCTAAAAAAAACCTCTCAAATAAAGATATTAAGGTTCTCTCTCTTATAGTTAACGTTTGAACACAAACCCATTTAAGTTATTGTATACTTTAATTATAAATAAGACATGTGAATACGTCACTATTTTGGTTTATTTGTTATACTGACAGCGATACACTTTTTTATTTTTTTTTATTTTACATATTTCCTCCTTCTCTACCACTAAAAAAATAATTTTCAAAAACTTCCTTAGACGCTAATTATTTTAACTTTGCTTGTGTCATGGGATGGAATCTTGCATCTTAAATTTTGACCAACTTCCTGATGTGTAATTAAACTAAAAATGTATCCACTTCTCCAACCCAATGACGTAAAACCTCTTTACTTGAGAGTGACATCAGAGAGTAAACTTCACTGAACCTTGTGTGACATCTACATTGAATCTGAATTTTTAAAAAAATCGTGATATTCTGCAAGCGAGATGACATGGTGTAACTTTACCAATGGGGAAAAAAACAAGATAAATTATTTTTATTTTTGTTGTCCTCTAGTGATCTCTCTACCTGGATTGTCCCAGTATCTCACATTTTAATATCGACTCACTTCCATGAAGCAAGGCTTTGTAAGTTTATCCCCGCCCCCTCCCCCACAAAAAACAACAACAACAAACAAACAACAACATTAAAAACTAAGATCATTAGAAGATCACCAGTTACCTTGACTTAAGTTTGAGTCATGGGCCGTCCATAAATGACGTCACGCACCTAGGGGGGAAGGGGTCCACACATTTGTGACGATGTGTGACGAGGGGGAGTGGGGATGTTTTGAGAAATGTGACGTCACACCAGAACTCGCAATTTTATATAAAAGTTCCACTTAAATATTTGATTTCCTACAATTTATTTTATGACGTTTAACATGGCTTCACGCATGTTACGATATTAGAGTGCAACCTTACACTAAATACGTACTTAAATTTAAAAAAAGATTTGAAACATGATCTTTTTCAAATAGAAAATACAGCTTTTAAGGGGGGGGGGCGCAAAGCGTTGTTACGTCATATTGGAGGGGGGAGGGCTAATTTTTGTGACGAATGGCGACGAGGGGGAAAAGGGGGGGGTAAAATCGGCCAAAATCGCGTGACGTTATTAATGGACGGTCCCTAACTCATCTTAGGAAGAGTTTTAATTTCGAACGGCACCAATAGGTATTCCTCACTTGCTGATATGTGAAATTAAAACAAGCAGACATACATCTGTGGCTATTCTCTTTAAAAAACGTAGACTTTTCTCTACCGAACTTCCATGTCTGTTTGATTTTAAAGACACATTTAAGTAGCTTGCTCCTTAAAAAGACAGAGGTACGCGTAAATAATTTACATAATTCATCACTCTATCAAGAGGAATAGGTAAGATGTGTATGATTTTATTGTACGTTACACGTAGTCACCTTTAGCATCTCACAATCTAATGAAAGTTTCCTCTATTCCATAAAGTTTCAACTTAGATAAGGTAACGAAATGCCAGATTTTACTTAGTAAGAAACAATGTGATATTAGGCTTAACTGTCTAACAAAAAATACTTTCAGTAGCATTGTTTTGTATTTTTGTAACGTAAGCCTTTGTGGCAATATTTTTAAATTTCAAGGCAAATGAGAAGTTGTGGTGTCTCATGATAATTATATAACCTAGGGCTCAGTTGCTACTACTTATTATCAAACTTTGCCAATAACTTGGATGATTTTCTATAACATTTATTTACTGCTAAAAAAAATATTCAAAAAAGGCAGTGCAATTTCTGACTGACGAGAAAATAAACTATCAACAAAGGAATTATTTTCTCGCCACATACTTGTAGAGCTGTCTTTGTTTTTTCCTAGTTGCCCCGTCCTTCTTCTGCAACGAAGCACTCATCGTTCTAAAAGTTTCAAACCGAAAATGAATTATCATTAGAAATGCAACTGTAACGAACTATCTGTCTGTCTGAAAACAGGGAGATTGTGTGACTTTTCCGCTGTCTATGAATATTTCATCCCCTTTTATTTACACACAATTGTATAGCAACACACAAGTTGTGGTCTGCACACGCTGCCACTCCAACCACTCACCTTGCTACGCCTCTGACTGGGAGATTAAAAATTTATTGTTTGAGTAGTCATGGGCCAATAATTTTAAATGTGACTAATTTCTAAATTTTAACACACAACATAATATATCTAGAGTAGGGTGTTCACATTTATTTTTATAGATCTGCATCTAAAGGAATAGGCGATATGCGTTAATTTCTTCAAATTTTAAATGTTTGCAATGCAATTCTTGAAAATAATATCATTCTCACCTAACCAGGTTCGACAACCCTCTTTGGTACGAACTCCTTTGCAACGAAGATAAAATAAACTGTTATTATCAACAACGACAGTGCAATAAAGTTTCGCCACTTAAAACAAAACTTTTGGACTTGTTAGGCCAACAGCCAAAATTTAGAATAAGGAACTAATAAAACAGGTAGAGGCACCTCATTTAAACAGTGAAAGTTTCCTAAATCCAATCTATGGTGAATATTTAAAAGCCGAAACAATATCAAGGATTTACGTGTGTATCCCAATTTCAGGAAACTACCATTTCAGAATTTCATTTGGCTTTGGATTCAGCAACTCTAGTAGTTGCAGCAAAGGAAAACCCACGCCCAAATTTTATTTGACGTCTTCATCTCGTTCTACATTACTTCCAATACTGAAAACAAATAATGTTTTTACAATTATTTTGAAATTGTTAAGTTTAAGTACGTTTTTACATTTAAAAATTAGTGAATCTTCCTTTCCTGAAAATAAACAGACCATTAAACGTCAGATCATAGGCATAGGACTAGGTGGAGTTGGTCAGCTACTACTACTAAGACTACTTCCATCACTTTCACACAGCATAATCTCACAATCTGATGCACAACCACTGTCTTCCGCCAGCTATCCCGTTAATTATTTGTTAAACTTTAAACCACAGCCGTCTCAGAGTTAAATAAGATTTAATGGTAACTTCGATGACCAATCAAACAAACAGTCTCCTTCAAGTTCAAGTAACCCTTCAGGATTTTGTACAAAGAGATCATATTCAAGCCACGATAATTTTGAGGACTGTAAAATCGACTTACAAACCATATCAGAATCTAAAGCCATGTTTCAACCAGAAGAAAAAAACAAAGAAAAGAGGGAATTACCTTGTAATATCTTGTCAGACCACTTAACTGTACATGGAGCTCACATCACAGAAGTCCATGAAGTTCCGATGAGTGTCCTTATACGACCCATTCCTTCCATATTGGATGAGGAAAAAGTAGCATCATTGATGGAAACTATTGAAGTTAGTAAATGGTTCTTTTCATAAATTTTTATAAATTCCTTGTAGTTGATTCATATCATTTAACTTTTGAGGGTTGTAATTAGGGCTGGTACTGATTAAACAAATTTTTGTTTCATTAATTGTGAAAAAATTGAAGCGATTAATCAACTAATTTCGCTTAATTATATTTTTATAAAGCATATATAGATCCCGTTGAGTTACGATTCATTATTTCGCGAACTTGGTTAAGTCTCGTTAATTCCATGGCTCACAAATTTTGTGACATAACTTACGAAAGCAAATTTGTCCTGCTATGCAAGAAATAAGGAAGAAAACCTTTTTGTTTACATATGCACATCTAAATAAATAATAATAATACGAGGGTTGGGAATAGTATGTAAGTAACAAAAAATATAAATCAATATACATAATTTGCAATCTCTGTCACGTCTGTAGTGTCTGTCCATGACGCTATGCGAGGTAACTCCCGATAAAAAAAAAGAAGAAAATATAGATGTAAAAATTTTGCTTTCGAGATTAACAAAATGTGTTTCTGGCCATAAAATATTGTGAAGAGACGTCATTATTTGAGTTTTTATTAATGTGTGTAGGGAACGAAGTAAAAAGAGTAGGGCTGTTATCGATTAATTTTAATTTAATCGTTAACTTTTGAAAAATTAATGATTAATTAATCGATAATTAAGATTAAAGCCAAAAATAGAAATTTATGACGTCATTAAACTGAACATTTCAAGGGAAGTAACAAAAACAGGTAATTGACTTTTTTTATTTTATTGAGTTAGAAAAATAAGAATATTTTGAACTATATTTTATGAAAATGTGTTGATACTTGATCGGATGTTTGTGCTGAAGGTGGTACGTCAGTGATGTATTTGATCCTTTAAAAGAGAATTGTTTATGGCAGTGAACACAGTAAACATTTTCACCATCTTCGACTTTGCCATCCGCAGTTAGCTTAAAAACAAGATATTTGCTCAACCCCCTTTCATTTTTTTGACGTATGCCGGTCCACATAAATTAATAAAATAAACTATAATATTACGCGGGAGAAGTTTGTACGTAAAAAAATATATATATTATTTTTTTTTATTAATAATGAATTATTTATTAATAAAATTTTTAAAAAATATTATAAATATTTTCTGTAATTTTAATCGAATTTTTATCGATTAAAACAATTTTAATCGATACATTTTTTTAGCGATTAATCAAGAAATTGATCGTTAATTTCCGCAGCCCTAAAAAAGAGCCATGTTTTTTTATTTGATGTGATTAATATTATTATTATTTTTTGTGTATGTGTCCATGTAAATATGATGTACGTAATTATAAATTTAATTTTTTATATTAATGTATAACATTTGTTTTTCGCTTTATGAAATTTACAATTGGTTTTCGTTTGGTTGTCAAGTTTCGATGCGTTTTGAATTACAAAGCCATTATTTAGTACTGCAAATGAAATTTGTCAACTTATGCTTCAGTTTAGCATTTGTTTTTTCTTTTATACACTTTGAGATTGCATATGTGTATGTTTAAAAAAATTACATATTTAAAAATCGAACTCCTCCCAACAATAGTTTTTGTTTGATTGTTATTTACATGTAATATTTTAATGCGTCTTTGACTAATTTTGAAAAAAAATCATTGCTTTTAATAAAGAACTGGAAGGGGTGCTGACTTGACAATAATGAAAACGTTTATTTCAATTCCTAAAAAACGTGTTTATTAAATTGTATATACGATTAACTGTTGATACTTTAATATTTTCTTTTGTCCAGTGCTAAACTTTACTTCAAAGGTTTCATGCAAAATAAATAGTTTTTAGTTATTAACATGTGTAAATATTACATTTTTTTTAAACATGTTTTGGTAATGTGATAATAATGTATGGACAAATGGGCAAATAAACTGACAAGTCATAATCATCAATGAAGCTTAAAGGCTTCAAATCACAGATGTGCTTGATGTGGATCACATTACAGTCACATAATTTATTTTTAACTCACTGTTCTGTATTATTGGTGCACTGATAATTGGTGCGAACTATTCAATGCTGCAAGTTAAGGCCCGGCTGACTCCTCAGGAATATTTGTTAACACTTCGAACTTCAAACTTCTTTGCTGCAGTATCAATGTATGATGTGTGTAATTCACTATGCATATACTATTATCATGATTATATCATTATTATTCATGCAATCTTATATAACGCGAAGCCTAAGCTTGGAGGTTTTCTCATAACACATATTTTCTTATATATAATCAAAATATATACTATGCTATGTCAGTTCGTAACGCTAGATTTTAGAAAGCGCACCGCTAAAAAATATAGCCTTGAAAAAAATACAGCCAAAAAACCACCAAAAAAAACGCTTTTTTCAAACGTCCGCATAAAATTGTTCAATATTGAAAAGAGATTTAATTTTTCTCTCTTGGTCTCTACATTTTCTGAATATTTACTATGCGGCTTTCAGGCAAAAGGGACAATTACAAAAACTCAAATATATCTATTTTGAAAACTTCCGTCATTTTTGACGGGTAATACACTAGTTATTAATAAATTGGAAAAAAAAATTATTAGTATTAGAAATATTTTCTTAAATTTTAATAGAATTTTAATAGATCAAATTAATTATAATCGATAAAAATTTTTTAAAGATTAAACGATTAATTCGTTAATTTCCACAGGGCTAGTTGTAATAAAATGATTTAAATCCATGTAAAGTGGAAATTTTCTTTTATTTGGTACACATTTCAATCTGAAAATTTATTTTATCACTCAAGTTGTATTTCATTTTTGCAATAAATACATTTTTTAAGCATTTTGTAGTGAAATTTTTATAAATATAAATAATTATTTAAATCTAGAGATATCTCAACAGGAATGCACCAGTATTTAATTTTAAAAAAACAACAACCTACTGTTATCATTAATTCTAATAGTATTTGTTACTTTCAAAATGTCATTTTAAGACATTTTGATGGTAACCTTAAATGTTCTAATTTTGAGTATTACCTTAAATTTTAATTCAAATTTTTAGTTTCCATTTTGGAAAAACAGGTGGCTCAAAACAGAAAGCAGAATGGGGTCATATAACACTAAATAGTTAATTGTAACTTTGAAATGACATAAGTGCCATACCTTTCAAGGTTCATTTAACAAAAATTATGTTCATGCTTTTATTATTTATTTGCTAACACATTCTGAAATGATTAAGTCCACAGAGACCAGGGACAATGTCCCACCCATTGAGGTGCTATGGATCACTGGTAGAAAAGGAGGAGATTACTATTATTCATTTGGAGGATGTCACAGATATGAAGCTTACAAAAGATTAAAAAGGGAAACAATTCCATGCAAGCTCTTCAAATCCACAGTTGAGGATCTGAGGACTTACTTGGGAGGGTCAACTCCAGACTTATTGTAATGTTTGTAACTAATGGATTAGTTTAATTTATGCATACCAAGATGAATTGTAAAATGGTTATTAATTCTTTATTGTTTAAATCCTAACTAGGTATCCCTTATTGTTATTTATTTGTTTTAACACTCCACTGAATATAAATAAATAGATTAAGTTTGACAATAATTATTTATGACATTTTTGACTAAAGAATGTTTACAATGAATTACAGTCAGTAAGGTTAGACTGTGATAGCTTAATTTTTATGCGGATGTTTAGGCAAAAATTTAACACATGTTCCCAAAATTATAATAAATATATGAACTAGATTAAACTGTAAAATAAAATTTCTTTCTGATACATTAGAAACTCTGGTTTACGATTAAAAATTTTAATTTTATGACATTTTAATAAATTATATATTTAAATATGCAAATGCTATATAAAATAAAATAATATCAAAGTATTTTTGTTGTTGTTATTTCACTTTGTTCATCAAATGTCATCACAGCATTCTGTTATTTAGAGTTATCAGTTTGAATCTGGTATGTAAGTTCATCTTTTTATTAAAATACAGTTACAAGTTGAAGAAACAAGACTTGATCCTGTGCATTTCAGTTTTAAAAATCATTTATCTTGTTGTACAGTGTCATATACACATTAAAGAAGTTACAACTGTTGCTTTAAGTTAAATGTACAATATATACACTCTAAATGTTATCAGATAAAATAGGATTTATTAGTCCTCAAAACCATGGATTACATAAATTTAAATGACACAAAATCCAACCCTAATGGTTCTAACTTGAGCATATAAATTCATAAAGTAATATTTGTAAACCTACATCAGTGGATGATGCACCATTAAATCTACTTTTCCCTCACACTTTTCTGTGGTCAGTTCAAAGAAGGCTTTTAAAATATTTCTAGCATTTAGAACCAATAAAATTTACACTTGTTCTAGTGAGTTAAGAATAATGACATCTTCCAAGCCAATTACAATCTATTAATATAATTCTCTACATCACCCAACCATGCGGGACACCACACACGCTCGCCGACTCTCTAACCTTCCTCCCACCCCCTTCACCAAAGCGAGTATGTGCAAACGAGCCTGACGAATGACTCTCGCTGGGGTCGACCAATGTCTCGAGACCAACAATGGTCCTTGCGTTCACTTGCATTGTTCCTTCACAGAATAACGTGAGATTTGTAGAGTACTGGTTATCACGTCCGCATTATATGGGGAAGGTCTTGGGTTCAAGCCCCAGTGAAAACAATGTTTTTTAAAAAAATTATAAAATGTCTGTTTGTGCCCGTTTTTTTACCCCTTTATTGCAAACAGGGCTGACCCTCGCTAGGGTCGGCCAATCACAGTTTATGGTTGGCAAGCTAATGTGTTTAAGGGTGCGAATGTCTGGAAACCAACAATGAGTCGGCTATTCAAATCGACGTTCGCTCGCGTTGTTTTGATTTCTTTGTGCTGTAAATTGTGTCCGTTCTTTCTCCACTTTCATTGCACTCTCCATGAGCAAGTCTGCGGCGTATGCTACGCTGCGGGACATCTAGTATTTTATTAATTCAATATATGCAACATTAATTATTAGGGTGGATGTTGTTTTATTGTTTTATGTCATGAAAGGAAATGAGGGTTGGATATAAATTTTAAATACAAATATATTCATAACATTATTTATAGACTACAGTATATGCATTGAAATAAAATGAAACTAATTCAGAGTAAGTGATTGAAAATTGTTTAGAGTATGGTTATGCCACGAGCCTTCTGAGATTGTAGTGGACCCCTGCCACCTGGAAAGTCCTGCAGGTGCTGAGCTAGAGAGTGGAATTGTGGTGGGCAGCACAGGGTAAAGAGCCTGAATGGTGGCCTGGCAAGCTCTTTGTTGTGCTACTCTGCCGCGAGCATCCATCATGCGCTCATTGGCCTCTGCCAGCATCTTGGCATCCAGCGCTGCCCTGGCCACCGCTGTCTCTGTCTGCCTCATAAGTTGTCTGTGCTCCATGTAATTCTTAACAACATCTTGTTGCTCAATCTCTGTTAGCTGGAGAGAATAAAAAAAAACTGATGAACATATTAATCTCTTAGGACAGAGATCTAAGATACTAAAAAAAAACTCATGCTACTTAACTGTTAGGGATAAACTGTTGTTGAGCCTTAATTAAAAATCATAGATTTTTCATGCTTATACTAATAAGGACATTGATCAATTGAAAAAAAAAGTGTCTTAACTTTAAAGCTAATAAAAGGAATTGAAGATTTTTAGAAGGGTAAAAGAGCTATGAGTTTAAATTTGTTGAAAAAAATCTTTAATGGAGACATTCAGCAAGCAGCGTTGAGTTTAGAAACAAATTACAAGAGAAGCTGTAGAATAAGCTTTGTCATGATAACAACTTTTCCTCTTTAAGAATCAAAAGTCCAGGTAACATGTCAGTCTGTAGAAGTAGCACTACTTTAAACAGCCCATACAACACATGTGTTCTTGGTGCATAATATTTTAGTTGGTTTTTTTAATGGTTATTTAAATATTGATGTGTTTTATCTGCAATGTTGAAAGGAATTTTAAGACATTCATATAGTTCAAGGGTGAGAGAAATGTATGGTGGGAAGTAGGAAGACGGAAGTATCATTTATTGGGATTCTTATAAAGATAAATAATGTTGTTTCTAAAATACATGTTTTGTCAAGTAATTTGTAGATCAGTAGTCCATGTATTGCCACCTGGGTTGTTGGGAGTGTAATTTCTAGTCCCCCATGTTTAGTAGTAATTATTGCAAATAATTGAATAGGCTAAAATTGTGTGCTCAGTTTTCCTATTCCTATAGTAAATGTTCATTTCAATTACATGTAATTACATTCACTAACTGCAATTAAAATTATTTTAATAAGAATGTGTACAATTGTCTTTTTTTCTAGGGGTTGCATTTTTTAACTTCTTTCTTCCTTGTGTATCCATTACACCCTATTCGCATCAATCAATATTACAATACATGCACATACTGAATTCAAATATGTAAGCTCATTGATGATGATTATGACTAAATTTATATGGTCCCCTAAAACTGTAAAGAGACCATCTCAGGAAACTATTCATACATGACTATTTGAGTCAGTTCGGACGTCTTTAACTTGATTTGGGTGTCTGCAAACTGCAAGTGAATAGTATTTCAAGTTTTAAATTTAATGTAAAATCTCATGTCTCACCTTGGCATTTGTAACCTTGTTCTTTTTGTGTGTCCTTGTGTCCACCCATTTGGCTTGTCTGTCATGTCGCAGGAGTGCATTAGACACTGATGTGTGCTGCGAGTTGAACTCTTGCATAAATGCCTGGTTGGCTTTGGATAGTTTGCTTATGTCTGAACTCCTAACCTAATTGTTAAAAAGAAATCAAAATAGTCTGCATGAAATAATAGCTAAGCAGAAGAAAATAAAAGATTTGACACATTGTTTTTAAAAGGAATAAATAACATGACATTATATTTAATTAGTAATTATCAAGTACTGATAAATACTGTCATCAAATCATAATATGAAGATACGGTTGAGTATGATGTCAGGTAAATAAAAATATTTGTGGAGTCACCTAAATTTTGGAGTTAAAAAAACAAAAAAGATTACTGTTTTGAAAAAAAGTAGACTAAAGATTAACATTTTAAAAAATTGATTTCATTTCAAAACTGATAATTTTTTATAACTGAGTAGTTTTTAAAATAAAGAGTTACTAAACTTCTTATCAACTGCAGTTGCTAATATTTGATTGTAATATTTCTTTATTATTGTAAAAATAACATAACAAAATTGGTTGATTGATTAAAAAAAACAGCTATTCTTCATTATTACTGTAAAACTAAATTGATCACCTAATTTTCTAAAGCTGCTACCAAGGCAAGAGAGTAGCAAAGCATATTTGAAAATTTTTTAAGCTCAACTTAAGTTCCACAACTAACCATTTAAAAACCTAAAAATAAATAGTAGTATGTCGTCAATGCAATAGTGATAGTTAATAAATTCATTGTACACCAAAGATCAACACTAGTCTTAAAATATTCCATTTCACTTCATCTAAATAAAATTTGCAAATTAACAAAATAATGAACAAAGTACCACATCAATTATTGATTTTTTAATGTAACTTATCCGCTATTCAGTTTACTGACAGCAATTCTAATAAGAAACCTTGCCTTGCGTTCCTGTTGTTTGTCAAGGGAGTTCAGCCTCTGGAGCTCTCGTTTTTCTAGCTGCTCCACAATTTGTGACCTTTCTAGATCTCGAGACTTGAGGATTTGAACCCTGCGCTGTTCATGATACATGTAAATTCTGTCCTTTGCACGGAGACGTTCCTCTCTCATCCCCAAAATATTCTCAATTTTTGCTGCCGACCCTTCTGCTTTTTGTCTCTCCTATGAGAAAAAAAAACCCAACAAATACCAAATATATAATTTTTCTTTCAGAAGAAGAGTTGTTTACACGTTTAAAATTTTATTCAAATTTTCCTTTAAAAAAAAAGTTGCAAATACGAATGCACACACTAAAAAATTATTGCCAACTTGCAAAGTTTGTTTCAACTTATAAGTAAATTAATAAACCTGTGATGTTAACACTGATACAACATAGAGCAATTAACTTGAGTTACAGAAGGGAAATTAAATCTCTGCTAATCATTTTGTTTTTTTATTCAATGATATACAAGAATGTGCTTAAATAATATACAATAAACTATAATATACTTATAAACTACATGCATTTGAGAAAGAAATGTCAGATGTTCTATCACAAAATTATAGTTTGAAAAGATGTGCTTAAAATACAGATTTCAAGGTCTACTAGCCTAATAAATTGGAGCCTTTTTTAAACTTGAGAACTCTGCCAGAAATACAAGCCTAAATTGTAGTGGCACCGCAGGATTTTTGGAAAAAATCAGATGCATTCATTGTGATAGAGAAAATTTTTTTTTGCAAATAAAGTTTTTCAATTTTTGTGTTTGTGGCAAACAGATAGCTCTTCTCCCATGCAGTTCTTTCCTCATATGAAAATGCTTGTGACCACTACCGCTGAAAACTTGCCAAACTTTGTGGGCATTAGCGTAATTCTTTAACAGAATATGCGGAGTACCCAATAGTGCTAGTATTAAGACATACCCTATAAGCCTTGTGCACAGCCATCAAGCAGGACAGTGCCATAGTGCCCTGTGCCCTGTTGAAAAGTCTCTGCTCATTGGTTAGAGAACTGTGAGGTCTAACTTTGACCTGCAAACATAATAACACACCTCAAATACATCGTTGTATCTATACCATTGAAAAATAATTGATCACTTGGATATTAACTAAAGATTGACAACATAAATAATGATTATTCATTGAAATGAATACATACTAATTAAAATTAGTGTTTAATGACACTGATGTTTGGATAATAATTGATGACATAAATATAAACTTATGATTGATAACATTGCATGATAATTTACAACCAAAAATTAATGGATGAAAAATTTAATGCTGTATTTGTAAAATAAAAAAGTACTTTAACATTGAAAGAAACATTGCTATTGCAATAGCATAAAATATTTGGATTTAACAAAAATGAAGTTGCACCAAATGGCTTTGTAGAAGGTAAATTACTTTGTTATTTTTATTTTTCATAAGCATCTCTTGAAAATAAAACTCTGCTACATCTTGATGTCAGACACAATATTGATTGTTCCACAATACATTATTTTGCATTAATTTTAAAAAAAATTGATACACAAGAAATTTACCTTGGGTTTGATCAACTCTTTAGTCATTCTGTCTGTTTCTGCATCACGCACCATTTTCCCCGCAGCTTTACGTGTCAAAATCATTTCAGCAGTTGCATCAGCTATAACAAATTTAGGCTTTTGTCCTATTTTAATGGAGCAGAAATTATTAAATCAAAGTCAACATTTATAATGGGTATATCCAAAAAATTTAGATAAAGATCGATTAAAAAAATTAAGGCATTACTGATGATAAATCATACCATAATAATTGTAGTACACATGTCTGAATGAAGTGACCTTTTAATATTACAGGAATCATTAGTTAAACAAAAATCATAATTAATAAGTTATGTAAGTTTATAATTATTGTTTACAATTCTAGCACGTTCTTTTAGAGTGTCTTGGAAACTGATTAACTTTGGGCGATGAAATAATGATTGCTAACACCAACCACATACAATGTTATTGATTGCCAACACCAACCACATACAATGTTATTGAATGCCAACACCAACCACATACAATGTTATTGAATGCCAACACCAACCACATACAATGTTATTGACTGCCAACACCAACCACATACAATGTTATTGACTGCCAACACCAACCACATACAATGTTATTGATTGCCAACACCAACCACATACAATGTTATTGACTGCCAACACCAACCACATACAATGCTATTGAATGCCAACACCAACCACATACAATGCTATTGAATGCCAACACCAACCACGTACAATGTTATTGACTGCCAACACCAACCACATACAATGTTATTCATAACAAAAACTTTTATAACATGTTTTCATACCAGTTAGCCTAAAGCCAGTCATTGGTATGTCCCCATCGTCTGTGTCACTAGTGTCATTAACTGGAAGTACAGGGCCAAAAAACTGCCTGATATCTTTAATCCGCCTAGGCTTGGGTTTCTGTAAAATAAAGTAATCACTGAGTCTTTTATGTCACCAACCAGTTTTGGGAACTACTGCAGGAAACCCAACATTTTTTGACATTTTTGTCTTTAACTTCAAATAATATTTATATTTTTTAGAATTGATCCATTAAATTATTACTTTACACACATATATATGTATATATATATTATCATATATAAAATAAATAAGATAGTAAATGTTATTATTATTATATCCTCATCTGGGTGCATATCACAGCTTTCAGATGCTAAAGAAGAATAAAGTTACTTTACATCTTAAAATTTATCTGAAAATCATATTTATATATAAATTATATTACAATTGTATTATTTTATTAGTGTATTATTACAAAATTGTACCTTTTAGGAAATCTATTTTTTAACATCCCTTGATACAGCTATTAGGGGAATGGGGCAATGGATATTAAGGAGATAATAAACTAAAAGGTCTCAGAACTTTGTTGATAAATAAATGTTAAGAATTGGAACTTCATACTTAAATATTCTGTTTCCCATGGTTAAAAGAATAAGAAAATTTTTGATGCACAGCACAAAAGTTAATTGTACGGGCTGCTGAAATAAACATTTTGTTTTACCAACCACAGTTTAAAAAATTATAAAAATCTAGTAAAGCTGCTTTGAAAGTACTATTAAATCAATTTTGAATTTCTAGAATGGACTAGGATGAAGGTATTCCCCCCTTATTTTCACAACGAAAAATTTTGTGAAAGAGATTTTTTTGTATTACTATCTTACTATTGCCGGAAAAATATCATGTTTGTATTAATTGTACTTGAATTTTAAAATAACACTCGAAGTCTGCATGAAGTACTTTAGCTCTACCTCATCGCTCTCTTTCTCCTTCAATTTTAAAACTTTGTCTTTCCTCGAAGAATGCAATAGTCCTGTTCTTTCCAGCTGTGCCATGACTGTCTCCATTGCAACATTATCAGCCTGAAGACTTAACAAGGTCCCAGACTCCAACTTTTTAAGGTTGATCAGGATTGGGCCTTCCTCTGATAATGATGGGGCTGCTCCAGAGTACAGTGACCTAAAGGTCTGAGAGAGAAGACACAATATCATTTGAGAGAAGAGTTTTGTTACATTAAAAATCTGGTTTTCTTCCCCACATCTAAATGATAAACACAATTCAGAGATTATTTCAAACTAGATACGAACGGCGGCATATCATACGCCGCAGACTTACTCATAAATACTGCAAAGAAAGGGTGAAAGAACGGACACACAAACTACAGCACGAAGAAATCGGAACAACGCGAATAAACTTCGGGTGGGGGGGGGGAACCACCGACGCATTTTCGTTCTCGAGACATGTGCACTGCAGTTAGCTACCTGTCCCCTAGCTTGCCAACCGTAAACTGTGAATGGCTGACCCTAGCGAGGGTCATTCATCATGCTTATGTGCACTTGTATTATGCTTGTTCTGGTGAATTATATATATAGCTTTAATTGCATATTTTAAAAAATTTATTATAAAATTAAAAAAAAATATATTTACATGTATATTAATAATATATTCTGATCTTAGCTTTCAAAAAAGCAAAATCATGTTGTATTGATGTCACCAATTAAAATATAAATTATGCCTAAATGTGCAATATTATGGGAGCAATGATATGAATTAAATACATCTGAGTTTTATCAATAATATTTATTTTCTTCCCAATGTCAATTAATTAATATGTAAAATTAATAATACGCTTATCTCAATGTGTTTGACATGTATGTTCCTTGATAAAACTAAATTTAGAAATCTTCTGAACTAAAGCAAGCATTTAAAACAACAACTTTTATTTGTTTAAAATTTAAATCCAACTTCACATATTTTTTGTAAACTAAATATCTAAAAAATCACTCCTTTATTAGCATACTGAATTTTAGAGAGCTTCTACATTCTCTCTAATCTTACCTCCTCTGGAACTATAGAGCCAGGTCTTCGGTTCCTCATGTATGTGTCATAGTCAATGTTTTCTCCTGATAGTGTTGTCCTCACTGAGTTTATTGGTAGAATTGGTGTGCCTGGAGGTGGAATGATTTCTCCAAGTTTCACAATCATTGGTTTCTTAATGATTCCCAATCTGGGGAGTTAAAATATTCATATGAACTGTTACATTTTTTAAAAAACAAAAGGTTTCAGTTAAAATATAATTTTTTAAATTTTTAATGAATATTCTAGGACAGGGGTGGGCAAACTTTTTAGGGCGAGGGCCACATGAGTAAGAAATGAAACATCAAGGGCCTGAACCTAACCAAAATTTAGCCTCAATTCAAGTACAAACATCCATCTTTAACATAAATTTATGATTTTTTTCGATATTACCGTAGACTTCTGCGGGCCGCAAAAAAGTCCGTAGCTGGCCACATGCGGCCTGCGACCGTAGTTTGCCCACCCCTGTTCTAAGAAATTAATAACAAACACAGTCTTGACTGGTGATTATTTATGTCAATAGAAGTTTCATAAAAAAAAATATTTGCATGAGCACGCTGAGTAAGGTCCAAGTTCTTCCTGTTTTTAACATTGAGCTTTTTGATTTTGTTGGGTTCTTTGAAAACATCAGTTTTATTTCTTAACTCATATTTGTATTTTATTTATCATATTGTATAGTTGAAATCATTTAGCCCAAACATACGCTCGATCGTCTTATATTTTATTTTGAAGCCCAAAAATATATAAATATAATACTGATTATATAATTTTTGGCTTTTTCTCTAGATAAATACTGACTTTTAAACTAGAGAAACACATTTTAAATTATATGTCAATTGTTCATATTGTAAATTGTTATTTCACTAAAATATTTTATGTTACAGAAGCTTCTTATGTACAGAAGATTACTGTGTCCTATACAATTATTGCATCCTACACATTTGTAATTACTCATGTGCTAAAATTTATTTTTAACAAAGCAGAATCTACACTTAATGTACACATTTTCTACTACTATACCATAACTTTCATATCTGATTTCAACAAGTAATATTAATACCTAAAAATAATACAAAATGCCAGAGTAACTTAGCTAAGGCCAAGAGTTTGCAGTTTTGTTCAATTATAAAATTCTTCAGAATACTCTAGTCCACCATATAAAGATGGTCTGCAACCTTTATTAACTAAACAGTTAGAGCTAGTGAGTTTACCTTCTCCTGGTCAGGTATCCACGCAAATAACGCTGTACAATAAGAACTGGTGAGTTTTTAGCTAAAATTTTGTTCACTTTGGAAATAACGGACCTAAAAGTGGCCATTTCCTGGCTGAATGTTGTGTTCTGAGAATGAATAAATTTTTTAAAAATGTATAAATTATTTAGTTATAATTGCATTTATACTTACTGATAAAGCTTTTGAAAAATATTATTTCTTCTGAAATGTAATATATATAGGATTTTAGAAATAAACAGTAAATATATTATCTGAATGTTATTTAATAAAGAATTAATTCAATAGGTGTTTATTAGTTGTTAGATAATTTTTGACAGAAAGGACGCTGTACACACCAGAAGTAAATGATGTTAAGGATTTAAGGTATGATATAGGTAGAATGTTTTTTGTGTTTTTGCGTTGTTTTTTTGGTTGGGGGGGGGGAGAAGATATTTACCAAAACAATTTTATTGGAATAATCAAATTCATCAAATTTAATCTAAAACTGATAAAGTAGTAATTAGCTTTGATGCTATACTGATGAAGCATTGAAACGGTAACCGATACAATTTGAATAGTGCATGGGCAAAAATTTACATGAGTAATTGTGTTCTAAGTTAAAATATCTTGAAAATCTAACTGACAGATAAATCTTGTGGACAATAAAATTTGCAGTTTAAATTACCTGAGGTGTTTCAGGACACAAGTCAATCTTAAATGAGGATCCCACTGATGTGAACCTTCCACTAAACACAGCATCTTCAATTATTTCTTCATCTGATATGACATGGTGATCCAGGGCTTTCAGGGTCCAGATGCTGTTAACAACATGATGCCTAGAAATAAAAATGAGCTGCACATAATAACTATTTGTTAAAACTCATGATTTTGGAATTGATTTACTTCACCTATTCAAGACAAAAAGATAAATACAAATCAGTAACGATTTAAATAAAGCTTAACAGACTAAACATTTGCTGATATTAAGTGATAAGTGAATATTAAATAACAACACATTTCTTGATATTAAAGGTCATTTAAACTTTTTTTTAAATTTTAAGTTTAGCATAATATAATTTTTATATCATTTTTTACTATTATTCACTTACTGTCACAATTTAATTACTCTAATTGAAAGCTCACCTGTAGTTTTTTTTTAAGGATAGTGGTGTATCGTGAAGAGTTAGAATTGAAAGACATGGTGATGAGCCTAAGATCTGTAGTGTTTCAAAATTTCCCAAAGGGTTATCATGAAGATAGAGAGTGTGCAGCTTCCGAAGAACACTCCAAAATGATGAGCCAGGAATAGAAGAAAGCTGTCAAGATGGAGGTAATGATTACATCAATAAAATTGACATAAGTAAACATTTACTGCACTACCTTTTTTGTTCTAAACTCTTAAAGAATTTGAAATTCCTAATTAATATTCTTACTTAATAAAGTGTATTAATGAATACAAATTAATACTTTTTAAAAATAATTTTCAATGATCCTGCTTGCATTAAATAACAAAATATCCAGTTATGATTTCATTCCTAAAAAGCGCATTGACTAATATATATTACTAATAAATAAAGTAGAATAACTGTTTTATAAACCATCTGTTCTTACCTGATTAGAATGAAGATCTAACTTAATGAGTTGCCTACAATTTGCTAACAAATCAAACTTTGATATAAAATTATTTGCAAGCAAGCATATTGTGAGATTTGAGCACACTCCAACATCTCCTAATGTTCTTAAGTGTACACCATCAAGACATACAAGTTTAAACTTGGATAAATCTTTTTGCTGTGGGTTCTGATTTTCACAGTATGCAACTAATGCTTCTTTGGTTGGGTGGAAGAAATATCTGTATTCAAAAAGAAATATATTCAGAAATATCTTGACGGGTGTTTATTTCAATAAGAACAGTAGTTAATAAATGGGAAGAAGAAGCAGTACTTCAGAAACAATCACAATGTGAAAGATGGCAGCCAGAACAAAGATAAAATCTTAAAACTATTCTTTAGTCATCACCAAGATCTTTTACTTTTAAAAAGGTGGCATAATTCTGTAACTAAATTTCAAAGACATTTGACAATGCCTATGTAACAGTCTGTTTATTTAGCTTTCTTAACTTTTTATTAGATAATGTTTAATAAAAACAAAAATATAATTAAAATAATAGCTAAAAATAACAAATATAAAAATAACAAATATGTTTGTTGGTTTACATTTCATTCAAATTAAAAAAAAGTAATAGCTATGTAATAGTAAGTTATAATTAGAGCACACTTTCTAACATATAACTGATAAATAAAGTTTAAAATTAGATTTATTTAATAATCATTTAATGTCTCACCCATATTCCTCTGCCTGTTTAATGACTTCAGCCTCCTTCTGTTTATAGAACTTATTTAAAAGATGATGTGCATCATGCTGCTTGTTATCTGAAAGTTGAGTGAACCTAGCCCAATCTGGTATGCTGACCATGGTAGATGATTATTCACTTAGCTAAGCTGTTTCCAATAAAAAAGAGAAAGAGTTTAAAATGGATAACGTGTTTTTGGGCTAAAAATTCTAAACAAGGAAGCAAAATGCATGTAGTTCTAGTTCACAAAAAGGTTACATAACTTGAAAAAAAAATCTTTAATCATAATACTGAAATCATAGGATTTATTTTACAAAATATAATTGTATTTAATGTACTAATAAAACACTTTTTCTGGGTATTCAAAGTATGTTAGGGTAAAAACTGTCAGTAAAAAAGAAACTTATAATTATGAGTAACCTGATGTCGTTAAAAATTAGAGATTAAACAAATATTCTTTGAAGTGAAACAAAACTGAATAATTCATCTTTTTTTTTCCAACACAAATGCAAATGCTTTTAGTATAAATTGAACTAAAACTCTGTCATTTTTAGAGAATAAATGAAAGTGTCAAGGCTCCTGCAGTTTATTATTAATAATAATAAATATTGCGTACATTTGTCATTTACTGTAGCCTGTAGCCATCTTAAAATATAAATTGCATAATTTAATTTTAATATTTTAAATTACAATTAGAACATAGTTATAAATAAATAAATAAATATATGTATATTCACACTTACAAATTGGTAAAAAATAATTTTAAAAATATATATATACAGAATTAACTATATACATGTATATAAAATATATTAAAAATAAATAATTTTTTAGAAGAAAAAAAAATTGTTACTAGCAATCTAACAATCTATGTTTAAAGATACAAAAAATCCAAGATATGAAAGACCAATTTAAAGAATTTTTTGTTCCAAGATACAAAAAAAGTCAAAGATACGAAAAACGTGCAGATGACAACACTGGAAATCATGTGACATCATTCGACGTGCCACCGACAGTTATGTTTTCTTACTGTGTAGTTGGTTTGGTGTTCGTATCCTAAATTCATGAATATTTTTGTGAAAATTTTTGTAAAAGCATATTTTTATGGCCGTGGCCTCAAAGAAATTATTAGCTGTTGGGGAAGCACAGAAAAAGAGGATGCACTTGATTGAGAAAAAGCTGGAAGATGTTGATGGAAGTCAGATGAAGAAATTAAAAAATTTAAAGAGCAAATAAAAAATTTACATAAGTTTAAGTGTTATTTTATGTATGTTTAGTGTAGAGTTGTACTAAATGTTAGTGTTTATTTAGAATTAATTCATGTAGAGTTTGTACATAACATATTATTTTAAGTAAGTGAAGCACTGGCATAGCTAGGGGTTAGGGGGCTTGGCCTCTTTGGGGGCCCCTGCATTTTGACCGGTGGCATAATATTTAGTGTAAAAAAAATTTCGGACGCTCTTTTGGGGGCCCCCCTCAAGTGGGACCTGGGGGGACTTTTGAATTTGGCCCCCCCCCTTCCCTAGCTACCCCACTGAAGTGAAGTGCTTAGTACGTGATACTGCCATGTTTTCTGCCATCCATTCTCCTCCCCTACCACCTTCTGTGATTCTTCGCCACATCAGCTCACTCGAAATGTAAAGGTTCAGATTTGTATACATATTATTTTTCATTTATTTTATTCTGCTTTCATTGCTTTATTATTATTTATTTGATTTATAATTATGTGTACTGTTAAGACCTCCAAAGAAGAATAAATGCGCTAGCGATGAGATGTTTCAGAAAGATATTGAACATCTCCTACATAGCACACATCACAAATGAAGCGGTCCGCAGCAAAATAAGTACTGTCATTGGCCCCTACGAGGACCTACTCACATCAATTAAGAAGAGGAAATTACGATGGTACGGACACGTGACAAGAACTGGAGGTCTCGCAAAAACCATATTACAAGGCACAGTCCAGGGAGGAAGGAAAAGAGGCAGACAAAAGAAGAGATGGGAGGACAATATCAAAGAGTGGACCGGCCTGTCATTCAGCGACTCTCAAAGGGCAGCACAGGACCGTGACAAATGGCATGTGTTAGTGTGCAGTTCACGATGGTGACCCAACAATGGGTTAAGGGATAGTTCAAGTTCAAGTACTGTTAAGGATTGAAAAACTTGGTTTTTCTATTGTTTTTCTTGATATTTAGCGCTGTTTTTTGTGTGGCTTGACATGGATTAGATGATTAGGTATTTTACATGCAAAACTTAGTTTAAGAAACAAAAAATCCAAGATACTAAAGTCACCCCTGAACGGATTAATTTCGTATCTCAAATCTCAAGGTACCACTGTACTAATAAGACTAATAGTAATATTATATAGTAGTATACTGTAGACTGTCACTGTATACTATCAGTAAAATTAATAATTATATTACTTTGATTGTGACTATTAGTAATTAGTAGTATACTAGTATTAGTATAAACTAGAATACACTTCACTAAACTAAACTTAATTTATAATAAATATAACTAGTTTATATAATTAATTATATAAGTTTAGATTGAAGTTTGCTAAAAGTGTTGATGTTTAAAGAAATAGTAACCCTATGTCTATAGCACAATAATAAATACTAATTTAAATTTAAGTTTACAGTTTGAAACTCTTACATCAGTAATAATTAGTAAAAATTTATAAAATTATTTAAATTTTAATGAATGATACATTTTCATTTAACACCTAATTATAATAAAAAATAAAGTAGATTATGAAAATAAATAAATACAAGTAAAATTTAATACCCGTATCAAAACTCATGACATAAATGAAGCTAATACCTTTGTTTATACACTCAAAATCCATAATTCATTGTATTGTACAGTGCATTAAAGATAAAAAGTTGCCATTTATAAACATCCCCATAGCGACAAAATGAGGCTACTCGTTTTGCTTAAAGAAATACTGCTTCTGTCCACCAGCGTTATCTCCCCTGTTTTAAAAAAAAACAAATAAATTTTTAAAAAAAATAAATAAATATTTTATTAAAATTATTATAAATTTTAAAGAAAATTGGCGACGTTGATTATTCTAGCTAATAGCAACCAAGAGTGAGTCAGATACTTTTTTGTTGAAAATCCACTTTACGTTTAAGTAAATTAATCTTATCTTATCTATTATCTGTTTACAGACGCTCCTTCTATATAGAAGATTATTGCGTCCTACGCCGCACGCCCTACGCTTATCTTTGGTTTGTGCTTAGTCCTGCATTTTTATTAGAGATTTAAATGTTGATAAAGTGTTGGTTTTCCTGGATTCTTCAGGCAACCCATTCCACGCCCGAATTCCGGAAGGGAAGAATGAAAATAAAATACTAAATACGACCCGCGGCGTAGCATACGCCCTAGACTTGCTCAAAGATAGTGCAAAGAAAAGCGGGAAAGAACGGACACAAACTACAGCACCAAGAAATCAGAAAAGTCGGAATGATATAGAACAAATGGTGAATTCTTATGCGGAATCCGATCGTTAATTGGAGTGTGTTTTGAAATGCGGTTGTGGCGGGAAGTATTTCGGACATTGCGATGATTTCTGCCTCGCCACCATATACTCCTGAAGTATTAATGTACTGAACGTCAGCAGCTAAGGATTTGGGGGCCCGGGGGTGGGGGGGTGGGGGCTGTGGCGTAATGTTTAGTGTAAATAAATTCGGACACTCCTTTGGGGGCCCCCCTCAAGAAGGGGTCAGGGGACTTTCGAATTTTGGCCCCCTCCCCTCAACTAGATACGCCACAGCTGAAAGTATTGTTGAGGAGAGTGTATAACTACTTTTCTATCACTTAGAACAACGGAGAGCAAGTCGCCGAAGTTATCCCAATGTTGAGAAATAAAGTTTACAGCAATGTTGAGAAGTCATGTTCGCTAAAGAAAGGGGGAAAAGAACGGGCACAAACAAAAACATTTTTACAAATTTAAAAAACAAATAAAAATGTTTCAGCTGAGGCTTGAACTCAGGACCTTCCGCTTGTAAGGCTGATGTAATAACCACTACACTAGGAAATGCATGTTATACTGTGAAGGAACAACCAAATTGAACTCAAGAAGCATTGTTGGTCTGGAGTCATATCCCCCTTCCACCACCTGCGCTTGCCAACCATAAACTGTCATTGGTCGACCACAGCGAGGGTCATTCGTCATGCTTATTTGCACACTACTTGTTCTTGTGAATTATATATACATATAGATTATATATATAGATAGATGCTTTTACATTTGGTGCTTGGTTGTTTAAACTGATCATTAATTTTACATTGTTGTCAATTTTATATTATATCCCAATAGGTTGGAAAACGGCCTAGGGGTTTCCAAAGTCTGGCCCGCGGGCAAAATATGGCCCTATTTAATATTTAAACTGGCCCTCGATCTATTTAAATAATTAATTGATAACAAAAAATAATTGACGTTTTAATGCTACCAAATTAGATATTGATTTCAATTATCCGATGAAGTTATCGGCATCCTTCCGTCTCGCAAGATGATGGTGCATCACAATTGGTTCGGGTCGCATTTCCTCGTGTGGCTGTGCAGTCCTATCCTTGAGTGACAGTCTTTACCATATCTTTTTCACACGAGTTCTGTGCTTCCAAATGTTTTGGCCTTTCTCCTAGCTCTTCTGTCTGTAGCCTCCTCCATCCTTCGCTCCTCGGCTACTCTGACGCCCTCTTTTACAACTGAGCGCAAAGTAGATCGGTCTTCTGCCTTACACTCCCAGTCGCTTGTGCGTATTCTGGCTGCTTTCATGTCCCTTTGGTAGACATCTTTAAATCTCAGATATGGGCGACCTGTCTTCCTTTTTCCCGATGCGAGTTCTCCATATAGGAGGTCCTTGGGGATGCGGCCAGGGCTCATTCTTTTTACATGTCCTAGCCATCTCAGGCGTCTTTCACTAAGGATTGAGAACATGCTTTGGGTATTGGCACGCGTAAGGACCTCACTATTTGGCATTTGTCCTGCTATTTAATGCCAAGGATGCAACGTAGACACCTCAAGTGGAAGCTATTAAGCTTGCGCTCATGGGATGTATAAGTGGTCCATGTCTCGCTCCAGTATAGCAGCGTACTGATGACGCAGGCTCGATAGGCACACAGTTTGGTTTTCTCTGTTAGCTTGGTGTTTTGCCAGACCCATTTATTTAGTTTAGCCATTGTGGTAATTGCCTTTCCAAATCTACTGTTTATTTCTTCCTCAATGGACAGTGTATTGGAGACTTTGGACCCCAAGTAGTTGAAGCTGTCCACAACCTACAAGTTTTCATTGTCGATATTGATGGTAGGAGGAGGTTGTGTGTCTTGGGCCATGATGTTTGTCTTTTTCAAGCTGATTTGCAGACCAAATTCTTTACAGGCGTTGGAGAAGTTTGACACGAGTTGTTGCAAACCAGTTTCTGTGTGTGCTGTCAGTGCCGCACCATCCGCAAAGATTAGCTCGCGAAATAGGACATCTGTCGTTTTGGTTTTGACTCGTAGGCGGGCAGTGTTGAAAAGTCCTCCATCAGCTCTTGTGTGTAACCAGATTCCATCACTGCTATCCTTGAATGCGTATCGAAGCAGTACAGAGAAGAATATTGCGAACAGTGTTGGTGCAAGTACACAACCTTGTTTAACTACGCTGCTGACTGGAAAGGCTTCTGATGAAGCTCCATCGAACTGCACTGTGCCCTGCATATTTTCATGGAACTGTCTGATTATGGCGAGTAGGTGTGGGGACAGCCGGTTTTTTCCAGGAATTGGAATAGCCCGTTGCGACGACTAAATCAAAGGCTTTCGTAAGATCTACAAAGGCAATGTATAGTGGCATCTGTTGCTCTCTGCATTTTTCCTGGAGCTGCCGTATGGAGAACATCATGTCTATGGTAGACCAACCAGCCCGGAAACCGCACTGAGAATCTAGATACACTCGGGAGGCTAAACTCTGTAATCGTGTTAGTATGACACGGGCAAAGGCCTTATCTACAATACTAAGGAGAGAGATGGCGCGATATTTATTGTATTCACTTCTATCGCCCTTGTTCTTATATAGTGTCACTATATTTGCATCCTTTACCGTCCTGTGGGATGTAGCACTGTTCCCAGCAGAGAGACAGAAGCTCGTGCAAGGGCTGGAGTAAAGCTGTATTGCCACTCTTTATAGCTTCTGGTGGTATGCCATAATTCCCAGGGGCTTTTCCACAAGCTAGGCAGTCAATTGCTTTGTTCAGCTCTTCCTGTGTGGGCACGAAATCAAGTTCTTCCAGGGGCGGAATAGATGGGATGTCATCTAGAGCGGTGCTGGAGACTGTGGTAACTGTTGCATACTGTTCCAGATAATGCTCAACCCACCGTTTTAGCTGCAATGCCTTGTCTTGGATAATTTCTCCACTTTTGGACTTTAGGGGACACCTTTGGACGTCAAAGGTTGGCAAAAAATTGACAAAATACTGATATTTTTCGTTTTTTGGATTTCCCACAAGTTTTGGGGAAAGTTTTTGGCCCGGCACATCATTGGGACCTCCTTAACATATTTGAAAAGACCCGAACCCTCTATCTGGTATGGTTCAGGAGTAGTTGCTTGTGCAAGCTCGAACAGACATCCACACAGACATACTTTTCAAATATATAAACGCAATTTGTCCCATGGGGAAATTGCGCTATAAATGTTGTTACAGAGTGTGTTCACGTTTTATAAATGTGTTCTTTTATTTTGCCCAATCGAATTCTTTGATACGCCGGGTTTGTTGGCTAATGCACATATTAGTAATATAAGATATATTTTTAAACGTTATATAAACCAGATTAATGAATGGATCTAGACTAGACACAGTGCACTTGTTGATACATATAGAAACACTTCATGGAATTGAAACCACAATAACTCGTCCTTCAGGGACTAAATTTATGTTAAATTTTCTTTTTTGTCACCTCTGTATTGCTGAGTTACGCCGATTGGTTTCCACTTGTAAAACGAGACATTCAAATTCTTTCTATTATAGGAAAGATACGGGGGGGGGTGGAGTTGGAGTTATAAAATATTTGCTGTTTGAGGCCTGATGCCACTAAAAAACTTTTGCTTTCTTATTTGGACTTTATAAATATAACCTTACATTTTATATATTGAATAATATTGCCATAGTGTGATCAGTGGCGTCTTAACTTATACCACGGTTGAACCTTTGTCAATAAAATTTAATTAGAAAGACAAATTGCATAAACATGTTAATTTACATCACATCTTTAAATTAGGTCTCTCGAATTGAAATTCTTCAAAACACTTGTACTTTTCAAGAAAAATACATAGTTAAAAACTTTTTATTTGAAAAAAGTATAAGTTACTACATGTAGACATTTCAAAACATGGTTGTGACACATCAACAAGAGGACGGCATCTAAATGACGTAATTAAAATAAAAAAATCCATTATGATTATTACAAGGCATAAGTTAAGGTTTCAGTTAATATAAATAATTTTTTTTTCAATTACATTTCACTCCGATTTTTTTATGTGAATTACATCAATTAGATGCCGTCCTCCTGTAAGAAATCATGTAAAAACACCATTTTTGAAGTGGCCTGTATGAATGTATTAATATATGTTTCAATGATCTTAGATGAACTTTATAACATTTAAAAATGTAGACCGCTTGTTCTTCCGAGAAATTTCAGGTAACTATAAAAATTAAAAATAATAATGAAATGATGAGATAATAAAAAAAATAAAAGAATTAATCTAAATTTTAACTATGGTGGGATCTATCATTTAGGGGTAAATATAGCCTACTCGAATTTGTTTAAATCGATTTATTTTTAGCATTTAAAAAAAAATTAAGGTTAAGGCTACACTGGAAACAAATAAATAACATTTCCCTCTTAAGCTACCAGTTTCAATAATAATAATAATAATAATACTTATCCAATCAAATGTCAAGAATTTGACAATTCTTTAAATCAATTCAATCAAACTACAAATAACAACTGGATAAACAAAAATTACAACCAGGAAAGGATTGGAAAAAAACTGCGATCACAACTGTTTAACTTTTTCAGAAATTCAAATATAAAATTTTCATATATACTCTTTTCAAATTCAACCTTATCAAAAGACTCATAGAAGCAGCCCAGACTACATGCCGTGTTCATCAACTCATACAGTAAACCAGATCGAGCAAGAGCTCCATAAGCAGCCTTACAAACACAGGTGCTTCTATTGGTTACTTTGGTGATGTTGTAATACTCTAATACTTTTCTCATTCGATTCCCTAAATCAAATGAATTCACACGGATATTTGAGGTACTTAATTAAGCATTGACCACATTCAATCGATCTCCCAGGTGATAGCGTAACATATAGGTGATCAAAGACAGCTGACAAATTTGAGCGACAGCATCTTTGATTGACGCATGGTGAACATCATACACCAGAAATCTGGCCACATAAAGACGTGTATCAAGACGTTCGCCAATCGCTATCAAGGGAGGCCATTATTCGTCCTAAATATCAGAAATTACATAAATTTTTATCCACACTGATCGCTATACTACCATTGATAATTAATTGCACAGAAAGCATCAGTAAATGACCTTTCATCAGACAGAAAACAGAATCCAAAACTGGAAAAAAAGCAATAGTATATCATCATCATAGAAACCATTCTTTACTTCAGACATAGATCAATGTCTGCACTAAAATGATTCTATCTTATCTTATCTTATCTATACAGACGCTCCTTCTATGCAGAAGATAGTTGCGTCCACAGACCATGACAGATGATCTGTTGGCAAGTGATGCAGCAATCACAGGCCACGGCTTTGAGGGTTCCACGCATTACCCAGCCGCCTAACTACATGTAGTGTTAGGTACCCATTCGGAGCGGGGTGACTCAGGGACGCCCTAGGCCCCGGGAACAAACCCTTGCCTTCACACGGATTCGAACCCGTGACCATCGGTACGACAGTCCAGTGCGCTGCCACTCGACCACCGCGTCTTAACTTCATGATTGGTTTAATTATTTTTATCAAATGGTAAATTCTTGACAAATTAAGAATGTGTAAAGTCCATTTAATGTGAAAGTCACCAATCATAAAAATGAGTGAACAAACCCACAAATTCATTTAAATCTGTCGAATTAAATAAATGTTTCGCCAGTAACAGTTTGAGGTAATTCCGTTTCATATTTTTACATGTATATTGTTAGGAGAAATACGTACCTGATAGGAATTTGTTTTTTCAAATGCACTTAATTTTACTCTCTTTGTTATACAGTTTTATACACCACAATTTCTATATAAAAAGTTCATTGTGCTTACAAGATTATAATTGAAGGCAGACTAAAACTTTCCCTTTTCCCTCTATCTTCCTGTACACAGCTAAGCTTGTAATTGTCATGAAGGTATATGTCCTCCAAAAAGATAAATAAATATCCACGCTATAAACCTCACAAAATTTCACTCTCTCATTTTTGTTCGATTTTTAGGCAGGTATATCACACTATCTGTGCTGATTCTTTTATTATTGGGTGTCATATTCCCTCAGAGGATGCTGCAGCCCTACTCGGTGATAAATCCGAACCTTGTATGTATCTTCAATCCTTAGAATGAGCTCAAACAAATAACAAGGCAGTGAAGCTATCCGTCTCTAAAGTGTTTGTCTTCAGAGTTCTAATTTAATTGAAGTTCGGAGAAAGTTAAGCTATTCATTTTTCTGAAATTAAAAGAAATTCTAGACTTGGTATCCTTCCATAAAATTTAGAGAAAAAAAAACTGTGCAAACATATTTTAACACATGAAGAAGAAATAAAACGATATGAAATGAAGAAAACATATATAATTACACTTAAGGCTGGGAAAATACATTAATTTATATTTAACCTTTACCCTTGACTTTTAAACCTGCATTCTTTGATGTCATTGTTCAGGCAGTTTTCATATGCTAAAAACTTTTCTTTTAATCAAAATAAAATCCTTTTGTTAAATCACGTTTTGTAGTTTTTGAAAAAAAAAGAAAGAATAAAATATAATTATACTTTAATCGAAACAAATGTTTTAAAAAAAAGATCGACTTTCTTTTGTTAGTTGAGAATGTGATGAATGTAAATAATATGAAGACACTACGTCACTAACATCAGCTACAAATTTTGTGTGTCATGTTGTAAAGGCCAAACAAGCCACGGCCACGGTTAGCAAATTAAACAATATATTAAAAACCACATTACAGATACTACTTCTGTTGTAGAAGATTCTTGCGTCATACGTTCTGATTACTAAGCACAGACCATGCTGGTCTCCTGGCGAGTGACGCAGCGTTCACGGGCCTCAGCATTTTCGGCACAATGCCCAGCCGCCTTTGTTTCCCCTGAAGAGCTTCAAGTATTAATAGCTGGGTGGATTTTAGAGTCACCCTTAGACCCGGAAACACATCCCTTTCTTCACAGAGATTAGAGCCCGTGACTCTCGGTACGCCAGCCGAGCGCGCATGCAACTCGACCCCCGTCTTCTTTCTTTTTAATTTCATTATAAAGCAAATTTAATTATTTACTTTATTTACAGGCGTATCAACACTTTTTGAAAAGAGGTCAACATTTCAAGAAATAAAAGTATGTGTGTGTGTCTGTGTCTAAATCTCAGATTAAGATAATAGACAAAAATGACATCTGCCATAAATTACAGGTTGCGAAATGAAATCTTTGTGTTTTGTCTTGTTTGTACTTCGTAAGAGTGATATTCTGTGTGGGGAAAAAATGCGTTAGCTATTTTAGAGACTTAAAAGTATTTTATTTATTTTAAAAAAATATATATATAAAGGCAAAACTATAGAATAAAGATACTTATTTTATACTACGTAAATTACAATAAATAAAATGTGTTGAAATATGTCTAGAAACAGTAGTTTGTGTAAGAAATGTGATTAAAAATTATAAAAATGTTAAATACATTCATTTCCTGAGCAAATTTATAAGTTATGAAAGAAAATTAAATACAGGCACAAAACCAGACATTTTAAACTTAATAAATAATTCTACTTTTTTAATTTTATCTTCGTTGCATTTTCTAATGTATAAATTTAATTATTATTTTTTTTTAAAGAAATATGTCAGATGTTTTTCACCTTTGGGGCCGTCCATAAATGACGTCACGCACCTAAGGGGGGGAGGGGGGCACACTTTTGTGACGTTGCGTGACGAGGGGGAGGGAGGGGGTTGAAGAAATGTGACGTCACATCAAAAGGATAACTTTAAATAAAACTTCTACTGAAATATTTGTTCGCTTACAATTTATTTAATGACCTTTTTTCTTTTTTTTTAAAAAACAATCAGTGCTTCTCAATGTGCCGGTCGGTAGGCCATCAGACGCTGGTTGGCGTATGCTATCAAGACACGAAAATTAAATCTAATTATAATCCTTAAGTTTGAGAATCCACAAGATAACATATGAAATTGTTACACTGCGTCGTTTGATGTTAACATCAAAGCATTTGTGATCTAACCGCAGCTCCGTTTGGTTCTCTCATGCCCGTTACCACAAAATATACAGGTTTATGTATGCGTTAGCGACTCTAGGTCCTGCTCACATGACTCGGGGATTTGGGGGAGCGTCTTTAGCACCCCCCCCCGCCCGAAAATGCTACTGGTGAGTTTTACAAGCATGACAAGTGTCTAAAAATGCTCCGTTTGGTTCTCTCATGCCCGTTACCACAAAATATACAGGTTTATGTATGCGTTAGCGCAGACTCTAGGTCCTGCTCACATGACACGGGGATTTGAGGGAGCGTCTTTAGCACGCCCGAAAATGCTACTGGTGAGTTTTACAAGCATGACAAGTGTCTAAATATGATTTGAATAGGATTATGTGTAGATATTTTAAGTCAAAACGACACGGAATATCATTTTTCTTTAAAAGGGAAGGGGAGGAGGGAATCTATTTGATAGAATTAAAAACGTTTTAAGTTTGATATAATTGTTCGATTGGTTTTCGTCAAACGCCCCTGGCCATTCTAGTCTTCTAGATCAGTGCTTCTCAAAGTGGTGGTCCAAGGACCGGTGCCAGTCCATGGGCCATCCGCTGCCGGTCCGCAGACGTTCTAAAAAAAAGGACAGAAAAAATTGTCAGTGCAGGGAAAATAGTGCACCGGTCCCTGGTACAATGGAAAAAATTCCTGATGGTCCGCAATACTAAAAAAGTTTGAGAAGCACTGTTTTAGATATAATGGTAAATGAGCCCATTTAAAATAAGTCAAGTATTCATTAACTTTATTGAATGCATCAAATTTTTGACATCGCAATTCGAGAGGAGAACAAAACAACTTTTCTTCTTAGCTCAGTTTTTAAGGCATTAATTTTAAATATCACAGAAATGATACGTGATAAAGACAAGTCATGTAGATTAAGATTATTGTCACTCGTGTCAATATAAATAAAAGTAGGGTAGATTTAGGTGTCTTCATATAGTGCGTAGGTAAGAAATCTACATTGTTGTCAAATTTTAAAAAAATGCATTTTCTGGAAGGAACCGGTTTAATAATGGGCAAATGTTCCAAGCGTACACGTATACATGACGTATTTTAATATATCTAGCGGATTCTAGTGGATGTTATATGTCCCAAATGAGTCTGCATTACCCCCAAGAATTCCCTTTTTGACCCAAGTTCAGGTTATTTACCTCTGTTCGCCGACCTCTGTCAGTCAATGGAGGGATTTTAAAAAAATACATTTTAAAAATGTTATTTTTAAATAATATTTTATAAACAAAGACGTTAACGGTGATGATTAATAGTCAATGTTTAATTTGTATGCATTAAAATAAAATATAAGCTAAGGATGTTAACACAGTTCGTTTTCTGAAGGCCGGTTAAACGTTTTTTAAAAATGCTTCACGCGGGTTACGATATTACAATTTAGATCTTCACTAAATAAATAATAAATACTTAAATGACAATAAAAGTGATTTGAAACATAATTATTTTCAAATAGAAAATAAAGTGGGTTTTTTTTTGTTTTTTTTTCGTGTCAAAGATTTGTGACGTATTTTTAGAGGGGGGGGGGTCTAGGTTTTTGTGACGACGCGTGACGAGGGGGGTCAAAAATTGGCCAAAATCGCGTGACGTCATTTATTGACGGCCCCTTTACAATTTCATAGTAAAAATTACCTGCTAGAAAAAACCAGGTCGATGTGGTGGTCCATGCCCTTAAAGAAACAAAGGAAATAAAAAACAATATAATAGCCCAAGTCACAGGTTGGTTGGATGTATCCGAAACGCTATGACGTCATTGTTTGAGCTTATATTTTATTTAATACAAGGTGTGCATCGGGAGGTGGGCAAAATAGTTAGAATATTAAAGAATCTTGCCGTAAAAAATATTATATGACGTCATTGTTTTAGCGTATATTTTAATTTTGGAAAAGGGAACGATGTGAAAAGAGGATTTGAGGATTTATAATTATAAAATACGCTGTGTACATTTCAAGAAGTTTAATATTTCGTATTTATCAAACAAGGATAAGTTACTTGGTTTTTTTACCCCTAGTATTAAATTATTTGCTTGAAAAGGCCAAATAAAAGTATACATAATACAATAAAAAAATTTAAACACAAATCTAAAATTCAAAATTGCGGCTTAAATTTAAATGTGAAAAAAAAATCATTAACATTATTTTTTTTAATATTCACAAAAACAATCAAGATTTGCTGAATATTTAAAATTTATTTAACTCACGTTTCATAGGTCAGATGTGTTTTACCTGTGATAAAAATTAAACTTGAGGGCCAACAGAAACTTTATTTGTTAAAAGTGTTCATGACAGATAAAAATGTTTATTCTTTTCCATTTTAAACAATGGAAACAACAATCCTACCGCTGTTTTCAATGTTATCTAAATCTTATCTAAGGCGAGGTATGATTTAGAACAGAATATAGGCCTATTATTTCATATCCAAGTTTTACCAAGTGGTCGGCGAAATGGCAAAAGTTATCTCTAAACAGAGTCACTCTTGAAATCTTTGAGGGCATGCACAAAATGGGGTGAGAGCGATGTTTAATTTTTATTTACTTTGGCTTTTTTAAAATAAAAAGTTGCTTTATTTCTTTTTTTAAAAAGTCAGTAGCTTTTTAAATCGTTTAAGAATTATTTCGTATGTCTATTTTACTATCCATACTAGTCCATGGATCTCTGCTGGATCAGGCTGTTTTGGTAACGCTATCCAGTTTCAATTTTTTCTATTCAATAAAAAAAAATTTGTTTATATTTTAACAAAATTATTATTTTATTAAAAATAGGGCTGCGTCAATTAGCGATTATTTAATCCATTACTTGTTAAAATTTTTAATCTATTACAATTAATTTGATCGCTTAAAATACTATTACTATTACAATTAAAGGGGCCATCCATAAAGTACGTCACGCTATTTTTGACCATTTCTAACCCCCCTCCCCCTTTCACAAACTGTCACACATTTCGGACCCCCCCCCCTTTAAAGTAGCCTACGTCACACACTTTCGAACAAAAATTTTGTTTTTGATTAACAAAATAATCAAAATGTAATATAAAACAGCGTGACGTCACACATGCCCAACCCCCCTCCCCCTTTCACAAACTGTCACACTTTCTTACACCCCCTCCCCCCTCTGGAGCGAGACGTACTTTATGGACGGCCCCAAATTAAGAAAATATATCTAATATTTTTTTCTAATAATTTATTAATAATTTATATTTTTTGTTACTCATATACTTTTCCCTCGTATTATTATTATTTATTTAGACTGCATACGTAAACAAAAGGGTTTTCTTCCTGCTTGCTTGCATAGCAGAACGAATTTGCTGTGTTACGTCACAAAATGTGAGAGCCATGGAATTACCATGACTTAACCGATTTCGCGAAATAATGAATTGCAACTTAACGGGTCCTATACATGCTTTATAAAAATATAATTAATTGAAATATTAAAAAAAATATCCATTAATCGATTAAATTGTTTCCCGATTACAAACAAAGTTTTTTTAATCAGTACCACCCTTAATTAAAAATATTGTAAGTAACTTTATATTGATATAGTTAGACTCTTCACTCACTATTCTATTTTTTGTTGTTACTGAATCGTAATCTTTTTGTAAATACTTGACTATCCGTTTAGATTTTGCCCAAATTAGATCAATAAACAAAGATTACAAGGGTCGAGCTACTGTGATTGTTCGGATGAGTATGAAAACTCAGATTTACATTAGTGTGTATGTGCCTTTCAAACCCGCAGTCATTGTTAAAAAACAGAATCAACCAATTTTACTCTTGCTATCAATTAAAAGATTAAACTTTTCATATTGTTTAATGAAAGCATCACGCGTTTTAAAGTTAAATTATAAAATAAATATTGAAATGATACGATTATGTCCATCGTTGTTTTTTAAAATTATTCGAACATATTATCAACATTGTTTGTGTTAAGAAAGTTTGTTTAGAATAATTTTAATAGTGTATTCACAATAAACACAATACATATTAAATACAATTTTATGGTTACATATAATATGTACCTTTACATCTATTCATTCTCTATTACCTTGAGATATATAAATATAATACATTATGTGTTTTTGTTACATGCATTAGTGTGCCCCTTTAAAAATGAAATATATTTTTATATTGTTTATAGTTTATTTATTATATGATTTCTGTATTAAATACAGTGTCATAAGACTTTAATAACAGTTCAGGATAATTGTACAAGCTGCAAAGATAAATGAGCCATCTGTCAAGAGAGGTCTATGAGTTTTCAAGAGAAGTGTACGACATGTCAGTAGGCGTGTACCTGCTGTCGAGAGAAGTGTACGAGCTCTCAAGAGAATTGTTCCATCTGTCAAGAGAAGTGTACCAGCTGTCACCAGAGTGGGTTGTCATAAGTGACACTTCTGGTGAGGGGGCATTAACTCTGATGAGAACATTTGTTAAAATTCAAAGGCGGGATGACAACGGAGAAGGTATGGGAGAATTCTACAGACGCCATTGAACGTCTTAAGACAAAATAACTGACTAAACACTAGAGTTAAATTATAATTGTGCTTTCTTCTCTGTTGTGTGACATGATCACTTCTTTCAAACTTCCTTGAATTTTTTTTAAAGCTAAAAAAAATCCACTGTAATGATGCACCCATTCTACAGACTAGCAAGATCAAAGTTCACTTTTGATAATGTTGATTGTAATAAACAAAGACTTCAAAGAGTATCGAAATATCTTCGTTAAAATGTGCATGTTTGTTTATAATTTTACTTTTATGTAATTAAATCGGGGTTCAGTTAGTAAGAACATTAAGACACCCAGAAAACACTCGGACAGATAACATAGTCCTACAGGATGGGGCTGGAATTTTTTTTTAAACTTCAAATGTGTGTCCCGCTTTTCTTTGATTACAATACATGTATATATCGAGAATCGTCTAGAATCATAAGTTCAATAACGTTTGGTAAAATCTGAAACTGCAATATGAATTTTTAGAATAATTAAAATTAATAAGCATTTTCTTAATGTTTTAGATCTTTTAATTTTATATTTTCTTATAGATCATTAAATATATTATGGAAAAATATATATTCAAATTATTGCGTACTTCATACCTCCCATCCAAAAACATTCTTATAAAAACGTAAGGCTATGGGAACACGTAACCAATTATTATCCTGAATGAATATTTTGCTCTTGAAAAGAATATTCGACAGCAATATAATGTCTCTAACAACTCATTCAAGTTAAAAGAGGGACTTACACTTCGCAACTGGACATTTTATTCATTGCTTGAAGAGGAAGCCCCATTCCAAATCAGTCTCACAAACAATGGGACAAAACCCAATAAAAAAAAAGGTCACGAAGTAACATAACAAAGTGTCGTTAATTTTAAGATAGTATAGTATTTAAGATAATCACCAAATCGAGGGAGAAAAAAGATTTCTTTAAATTCCAACGATAAAATTCTGTTTTATACGAGCAATTTTTTAATTCAAAAGAATTAAAGAAGAAACGCATTCGTACGTAAACCATTTGTCTCTTGTTTAAAGACATGTCCCCAACATTTATTTATGACTCGAATTAGCCTGACAATGAATATGTATTTGAGTAAACTTTTAAAATGTCCTATTAGAATAACAGTAATGTCAAAAATTTAAATCAAAGAATGTTCTAGAACAACCCAGAATGACGTGAATGAAACGATAATTTATAAAGGAACCTTTATTTAGATACCGATATGATCCACAAAATACATAGCTACCAACTTATCTTAGGGGCCGTCAATAAATGACGTCACGCACCTAGGGGGGAGGGGTATCACACTTTTGTGACGATGCGTGACGAGGGGGAGTGAGGGGGGGGGGTTGAAGAAATGTGACGTCACATCAAAATGGTAACTTAAAATAAAACTTCCACTGAAATATGTGGTCACTTAAAATTTATTTAATGACTTTTTTTTATCAGTGCTTCTCAATGTGCCGGTCCGTAGGCCATCAGACGCTGGTTGGCGTAAGCCAGTAGTCGGGAACTTTTTGTCTGGGAGAGCCATAAAAAACACATATTTTGAAAATTAATTATGTGAGAGCCATTCATTATGTTTAAAACCAACAATTCAAGTAAATGTGTGCATTTTGTGTAAGGGGCCATCCATAAATGACGTCACGCGATTTTGGTTGATTTTTCACCCCCTCCCCCCTCGTCACATTTTGTCACAAAAACATAGACCCTCTTCAATATGACGTAAAACAAAGCTTTGCGCCCTCTCCAATTAAAGCCACATTTCCTATATGGAAATGAACAAATTTCAAATCACTTTATTGTCATTTAGGCATGTATTTAGTGTAAGGCTGCACTCTAATATCGTAGGATGCGTGAAACTATTTCAAAATGTCTTTAAATAAATTTTAAGCAATTAAATATTTAAGTGGAAATTTTATTTAAAGTTTCGCGTTTTGATGTGATGTCACAGTTCTTAAACACCCCCTCTGCCTCGTCACAAATGTGTGGACCCCCCCTCCCCCTCCACATTTTTTAGGTGCTTGACGACATTTATGGACGGCCCCTAATTTCATCACTAAAAGTTCAATTAGTATATCTCTGAATTCATTTTAATAACATTGTTATGCTGTTGCTAATCAATAATGAGTATTCCTTACTATTAATGTGACTTATGGTGATGCATGGCTTTGTTGATGGCTTTGTAATTTGGTTGATACGTGGTGAGGGTAAGCTTCACGCAGACGTGGGGACTTTTTATGCAATACATAATAAAATATAGATCAAAGTAGTCTGAAGAATAATTATTTTCTTATAATAGAAAATTTGTCTGCGAGCCATATGCAACCATCAATAGAGCCACATATGGCTCGCGAGCCATGCTTTCCCGACCCCTGGCGTATGCTATCAAGACACGAAAATTAAATCTAATTATAATCCTTAAGTTTGAGAACCCATAAGATAACCTATGAAATTGTTAACCTCGTCGTTTGATGTTGACATCAAAGGATTTGTGATGTAACCGCAGCTCCCTTTGGTTCTCTTACAGGAGTCGGCGAACTTTTTTTCCCGTTACCTCAAAATATACAAGTTTATGTGTGCGTTACCCCCCCCCCAACCCCCAGACTCTAGGTCCTGCTAACATGACTCGGGGATTTGGGGGAGCGTCGATAGCCCCCCCCCTGAAAATGCAACTGGTGAGTTTTACAAGCATGACAAGTGTCTAAAAATGATCTGAATAGGATTGTGTATAGATATTTTAAGTCAAAACGACACGGAATAACCTTTTTCTTTAAAAGGGGGGTGGGGGTCTGTTTGATTGAATTATAAACGTTTTAAGTTTTATATAATTGTTCGATTGGTTTTTTATGGTCAAACTCCCCTGGTCATTCTAGATATAATGATAAATGAGCCCATTAAAAATTAGTTAAGTATTAATTAACTTTATTGAATGTATAAATTCTTGACATCGCAATTTGAGAGGACCACAAAACAACCTTTCTTCGTAGCTCAGTTTTTAAGGCATTAATTTTAAATATCACAGAAAGGATACTTGATATAGTCGAGTCAAGTCATGTGGATTAAAATTAAGATTATTGTTACTCGTGTCATTATAAATGAAAGTAGGGTGGATTTAGGTGTCTTCGTATAGTACGTAGACGTAGGTAAGAAATCTACATGGTTGTCTAATTTTAAAAAATGCATTTTCTGGAAGGAACCGGTTCAATAATTGGCATATGTTGCAAGCGTACATGTACACATGACGCATTTTAATAAATCTAGCGGATTCTAGTGGATGTTATATGTCCCAAATGAGTCTGCATCACCCCCAAGAATTCCCTTTTGACCCCAGGTGAGGTTATTTACCACTCTTCGGAGTCTTCGCCGACCTCTTTCTTACGGGATGCCCGTCAGTCAATTGAGGGATTTTAAAAAAATACATTTAAAAAATATTATTTTTAAATATTTTTTTTCTAAACAAAGACGCTAACCGCGATGAATAATAGTCAATGTTTAATTTGTATGCATTAAAATGAAATATAATCTAAGGATGTTAACTTAGTTCGTTTTCCGAAGGCCGGTTAAACGTTTTTTTAAAAAAAAGCTTCACACGGGTTACAGTTACGATATTACAATGTAGACCTTCACTAAATAAATACTTAAACATACTTGTAACTTATTTTCAAATAGAAAATAATGTTGTTTTGTATTTTTTTTTGTCAACGCTTTGTGACGTGTTTTTAGAGGGGGGGGGGTTAACTTTTTGTGACGACGCGTGACGAGGGGGTCATTTATGGACGGTCCCTAAGCCTTTGTAGTTGTAAATATGTTCATAAGTTAAAAGTTTATTAAAATTTGTTTTCTAAACATTTTACTTCTTTTCACTTTTGTGTTGTAGTTGTAAACTAGTCTATTTAAAATATTATTTTGTTTATTTTCCATTTTAATATTATTTTATTTTGGGGGGGGGGTGGGGGGTAATCAAATGTTGACGTAATTTTATAGGGCGCGGTCTCTGGAAGTTTGACAAGTTGTTGACAAGTGGGAGGGGAGGAGGTAAAAATCGCCAAAAATTTGTTGACGTAATTTATGGACAGCCCCTAAGTGCGCGATTGGATGTATGACTGGGCAAATAAACCACAAAATCCTACCACATCCCATCCTAAGTTATTATTATAATTTTCCAATGTCTGATAAAATAAAACCAAAACAATTAAAAGGGTGGCCATTTTTAACACTATTTTTTTAAATTCATTTCTTTTTTAATTAAGTACGGGAATATAAGCTCACAATCGAATATACCAATTAGATATTTGATTGCAAAAAAAAATAATAATAAAAAAGAAAGAAAGAAAATAAATGTTCATGAAAATACCTTAAGTGGAAATCATATTTAAATGGACTGCTTTAAAAAAATAATAACATAACTTTTAAGAGATGTTTGAAAGGTTAGTTGAATGGTCTTTGAAGAAGTAAAACTCTGGAGTAACATAGAGTACAACAGGAGCATGAGTTCATTTTAGAATAGAAATATTCTTGATGCGCCTCATTGCTACAATGTATACAAAGAGTAGCGCAAGTTTATTTGTTTTTTTTTATCAACTTTCTGGTTGGAGGTCGATCGAAATATTTGTGTCTTTTGGCCGGGTATTTCAAACTTAGAAAATTATATATTAGTTGGAGAAATAAATACTTCAGATTTGTCTAAATTCTCTACTAGCCCTGAGTCATTCGGTTTACCCAAGCTTGGAGATGTTCCAGAGGCGGCGTCTTGTAGAGGAAAATGTGGACAAATTCAATATATTGCTTGCACATGTGACGAGAAATGTATTGTTTACAGAAATTGTTGTGAATATTTTCGATTGGTTTGTTCATGAACTCTGAAAGACGCTTTACACAAATTTGGACATTTGCTCAGTTTAAAAATCTAAAGCTCTCCCAGGACTTATGATACACTTGCAATCTCGAGTTGTAGAAAACAAATCGATGTAAATAAAATATTAGTTGACGATCATCTGTTAGAAAATCATTACGGCGATATAAAAAGTGTGTCCTTAGTTGACCCTTACGTCCGTCTTTAGTGTTTGTTCCTATCACAGATATCAGCACATGACTTGTATATAAAAATATGGAGATATATGTATTTAAATATAATATTAATGATAAGTCGATCCCAGTGAAATGGGATTTCGACCTTTCTAAGCACTCAAACGCTAATTTTCATATTTACAAGTTAAAAGAAGCTGTCCATCATTAAGATAATTATTTTAACATGATGGGATACACAATCAGTCGTTACCATTACTTGTCTGATTTCATCGTCAGTGGGACGTAATGTGTCATCATCAGAAGAAAAAGTATTTACATTTGCTTGCTAGGTCTATTGTTCAATTTCACATTTTTAAATAGATATGGGTTGTTTGATTCTGTACATGAGAACTACACCCAGTGTCAACCATCATTTAAAAAAGATTTTCCTCCCTTTTATCACAACAAAGTTAGCACTTATGTGTATTTTTATCCAAAATATTTTTTTTTAAAAATCGTTTATCAGTGTTTTTCCTAGTCCATGGGCGGTAATAGACTGTGACCTTGAAAAGGGAAGTACCTCTTACTTACAGCTGCAAAATTCATTTCATTCCTCACTAATATTACAATAATTGGGTTATTGTAGTAAAAGGAGATGCATTTACAGGGGTTTTTAAATGAAAAGGTACCAAGTGCAATGTTTTGAAGTTCAATAAAAATAGATTAGTATGAGAATGTGTAAAATAAATCATAAAACATCAGAAAAAATACTTCTTTTATTATCATTATTAAAACAAAATTTGAAATGAAAATAACCAATATGATTGTCTTTTTCAGTGCACACCTTTACAAGGAAAAAAAACCACAAAGTGAATTCGTTGTAGCAAAATGACAACAACAGCAAAAACTAAAGATTATAAATTATAGCCAAAGATCTGCTCGTGCTCAACGTTACTTGTTGCAATGTATATCAAGGTACTGGAAGACCAGGGAAGGGTGGCGTGACTGCTAACCAGCCATAAAATTGCCGGTAACTCAGTAATAATAATTTTGTCTATTAACTCTAGAAGGGGGAAAGATTTTCACGGTTGTAGGTTTAATAGTATTTTACATGCTTCCCAAATGTTTTTTTTAAGTTTACATTTAATTAAAATAGTTTCAAAAACACTCTACAGCACGCACCATCATAATCAGATGTTGGCTTTTAAAAGAAGGTTTAATACTGTTTGGATAAACATATGTGAAATATAAAAAATAGAGCATACTTTTTAAAAAAACAGTTTTCTATAAGTGTATTAAATAGTAGGGCTGGTACTGATTAAACAAATTATATTTTATAACGCATATATAGATCACGTTAAGTTGCGATTAATTAGTTAGCAAAATCGGTTAAGTCGCAGCAATTCCAAGGCTCCCAAATTTTGTGACGTAACACAACAAATTTGTTCTTCTATGCAAGAAATAAGGAAGAAAACCCTTTTTGTTTATGTATGCGCGTCTAAATAAATAATAATACAAGGGAAAAGTCTGTAAGTAACAAAAAATATAAATTATTAATAAATTGGAGAGAAATATTTTCTTAAATTTTAATCGATTAAAATTAATCGCTAATTTCCGCAGCCCTATTAAATAGTCTAACAAAAATGTCCCAACAAAAGTTTAGCATTTTAAAAATTATTATTATTCATTAAAATCAAGAACTTGGACAAACTAGAGGTGCAAGTAAATAAAAGGGTTATAAAAAGCTTTAATGCTTTTCCGTTTCAAAATTTTAAAAGAAATGGTTTTTACTAGGGCTGCGGAAATTAACTATTAATTTCCCCATTAATCGTTAAAACTTTTATACATTAAATATCGATTAACATAATTTTAATCGAAAAAATGTGATTTAAAATTAAAGAAAAAATTTATATTTTTTACTTTCAACTTATTAAGAAATAATTAATTATTAATAAATTTTTTAATGTACAAACTTCTACCGCGTATTATTATAATTCATTAATTTATGTAGACTTGCAAATACAAAAAATAGCGACTAATGACAGCTTCAGCATAGTTAATTTAAGAATATAAATGGAAAGTTGAGCAAACATTTTGTTTTTAAGCTAACTGCGGATGGCAAAGTAGAAGATGGTGAAAAAATTTACTGTGTTCACTGCCGTAAACAATTCGCCTTTAGGGGATCAAATATATCGCCGAGGTACCACCTTCAGCACAAATATATTAGACAAGGGAAATAAGTCAATAAAACAAAAAATGTCAATTACTTGTTTTTGTTACTTCCCTTAAGATGTTCAGTTTAATGATGTCATAAATTTTAATCTTTGCCTTTAATCAAAATTAACCATTAATTAATGAAATTAATTGATAATTTTTCAAAAGTTAACGATTAAATTTTAATTAATCGTTAACAGCCCTAGTTTTTACATTAAACTAAAATTAAATAAATGTAGGATGTATAAAACAAATGTACAGTGGAAAGCATCAAATCTTTAAAATAAAAGATTAAAAATACTTTTACTACATAAAAGAAAAATCCTTTACAAATGCCATATAATATAGTGACTAAATAAAAGTGTAATTTAAAAATGTGTCACTCATTCTTTCTGCTTACAAGTTACAAGGCAATACCCTGGATGTGTCAGAACAATTTTAAACAATTTACACAACAAAAATTCTAAAATCAGCATTTAATAATTAAGTAACTGATTGATGAAGAAACATGGATAGATCTAGGGGTTTGGGTAGCACCAAGAGATTCAATAGATATAAAGATGAGGGTAGATCCAGGGGGATGGTTGATAAAAAAATTATAAGTTAAAAAGGAATTTTTAAAGAAATAATTTTCAAGAGAGAGAAAAATGACATCAGAGGGAGATATGCGTATACATTTTTGTTTGTTATTTAAAACATTCATTTTTAAATATTTAAAACAAATATTCATTATTTATTTATTCATATATTTATTCATTATAAATAATCAATTTTACATACTCTTTGCTCGGTCACACCAATGTATTTAAATCTATATCTCTGTGCGATAATAAAATTATTAATAGTATTAAATAAAAGCCATGCAAAAGTTACTTAAAATTCTTATGTAGAACAAATATATAACTATGTTTCCATATATAAGTCAAAATAGCACAGGGTTACTAAACATAAAAATTTGTTATAACAAGGGATTGAAACAGTGGCACAGTTGCGGGTTGGTTAACTTGGTTTGATAGGATATATGAGTAGAGTAAGAAGTTTAAAAAGTTACAGTTAAAGATATGCTTACTTGCTATATAGGATTGTCATTGAGGAAATTTCGTTAGTTAAACACAAAAAACTACTCAGTATTCCTGCACCTAACCTACTGATAGAGTAACTTTATAACAAATGTGATGTTTTCCGATTGGTTTTCACTGAATATTTAAAAAGAAATTAAAATGTAACTTTTCATGTATTTATATTTACTGGATCATGTGCTCTACCCATGGGCAACCAAATGAGAAATAGTAGGTTTAAGAAAACAGCGTACAAGTGTCCTGACCTTTAACCTTAACAAAATGTTGGCATTCATGCTGCTTTCATTGGCTGTTCTTTTAATAAGTATATTTGGGATTAAGCCAAGAAAGCTCATGTGTAGTAATGAACACACTAAGGTTTAGTATTCATCTGATCATTGTGCAGTAGCCAAAAGATCTTTGAGCAGAAACAAACAGACCTTTGTTCAGTAACAAACTCTGATGAGTAATCAAGAAACTATGATGCAGTAACCAATACATCATAATGCTTCAACATATTAACAGAATGTTAATTAAGTACACTCAGTAATTATCATGTAAAAATAATATTACCCTATAGAATTTTATGAAGTATTTTATTCACCAATTTTTGTAAAAAGAGAGTTGCCAACTAACAACACAAACATTTATTTATGGCTTCATAGTATATCTTGAAAGAGATAAACTGTCCAATCAGTGAACTGTTTAAATTAAGATGGAAAAAGTATATTGTCTCCCCTATTAAAAATAATTATATTTTACCAGTTTCGTCAAAATGTTTAGAGACTCCAGGACACATTAACAACAAATTATTCTTTTACTATTTTTACTTATTCTTGCATTACATTCTGTAAGCTGCAACTCTTAATTGTACCTTCATTCTTATGTCTTGATTGCAATGAATGACATAAGCTTGCACGTCTTTAAGACAGTGTTTCTGTACTAGCTGGTCCAGTCATCGGTTCACTGTCTTCTTTCTTCACTGAAAGGAAAATGGCAATGGTGAATTCATTAGGTGGTGTCCATGACTTTCTGTGTCACTAAAAACTATAAATGCCTTGAGCCCCCAGATTTTGTCTCAAATGCACAATCTGTTTAGAACTAAATTTTTAACATTGCAGGATGAAAAATAGACTTGAAATTTGCTAGTATTGTGGAGGACCTGAAAATAATTGAGAACCTTGGTTGAAATATTTGAGAGGGGAGCTGACGGCAGGTACGTGCTCTCAGAACAATGACCGGAAACGAAAGATTCCGGCCTTCTCCTCCCCCCCCCCAGAATGTCGGGGTATTAAGGTGGGGGTAGTAAGGTAGCGTGGAACAATGACAGCATTGTTAGAAACAGGAAGCAAAATATTAGTGCCATTGGACGGGACTATAAGAGGGGGGAACATTAAGAACTACGGGGGAACATAAGTAGCTAATCATTGGACATGGGTAAAGGAAATAAAGACTTAAAATTATATTGCTTACACCAAGGCGGCATACACGAATGTCAACCACTTACCTTTGGCCAGCAATATAAGGAGAGAACGGTAGGAGACAGGACAGAGTCACTCACCCCAGGGTTAAGAGGACGGACAATGAGAGACTTACCCCACCACAGGGGAAAGGACAGGCATTGAGAGAGAGTCATAGAGAGAGCGAGTGTAGTAGCCATAAGTGATGATTAATAAAGAGAAGAATTGTTTGATTTAAAGACACCTTTGTTTTAAGTATGTGAGATGAAGAGCCACGTAGCACAAAGGAGCTTTACAGTATTGTCTTTGAAAAAAAAATTGGATTAACTTTTCACAAAAAATCTCATAACATTGCCCAAAAGCCCTACATTTTTTATTTATTTTAAATAACATATATATATTTCCATTACCCCACACTAAATACTCCTCCTCTTTAAGCTTCAAATTACTCCCCCCCTCCCCTCAAATTTCTCACTTGTGGCACTGAAGCCCTACTTTGGAATACAGTATTGCGACCAGTTAATAAGTTAGTGAAAAAGTAAAAAGAACATACTTTTCATTAGATAAGAATATATCTATATTTATGGGTACATGAAGATTTATAATAAAACAACAAAAGTATGAATGAGCATGATTAAAAAATACAACCCATAGCTTCTGAGCATTAAGATACAAGAATTAATTTTACAATCAGAAATACAATAGAACCCAGTTAAGTCACCTGCCAAAAATATAGCATTGAGATAATCGACGATAGAGATAAACAAAAATCAATGCAGCAGCAATATTTAATAACTTGTGCTTGAGGTTTCTCTATGTCAATGATGTGAGATAATAAATGAGAATGTACTTGCACTTGCATGTACTTTTGAATTTGTTGGTTTTTTAAAAATGATTTTTTTTTGATGAAGCGATCGTCAATATTTTTTTTTAAATTTCAAATGGCCATCTTTTATAAATGAAACTCTTGTAGAAGTGGAGTCATTAGGAAGTTGAATGAACAATTGCGAACAACCAGTCTGCACACGGTACATTGTTGTATTTTATAAGGATGTTAAATAATGGTAAACCAAATTACCCGGAGTTATTTTTTAGTGGGTTAAGTTAGTCAAATATTAAAACCTCCATTAAATTTCAATTTAAATATATTTCCGACAAGTTCATGAATGAAAAATAATAAAGCAATTTTTTTTTAAATTCCTTATCATTACTGTTTTTTTCTTAGTTTGGTTATTTATTTTTTAGTTTTTTTTTGTGGAATTGGCTTAGTTGACAGGCATCAACCAGTAAACACACGGCACTTTGTGGTATTCTATAATATTGACTCTGCAGGCTAAAGACACTTAAATTTACCATATTATGGAATCAAATCTATACAATTTTTTTTAAGCATAATTTTCTAATGTTATACTCATAATCAATTTGTTTGAAGAAGCATCCGATTTGCTATATAATTAAACATATGTTTGCCAACAAAAGGCATACAAATAAAATTGCATATAACAGGCGCCCTCTATTGCGCTTGAGCTATAAGGATTCAGCAGCATAACTGATGAAGATAAGATGAGCAAATTTTGAGACAAAGAGAGAATTTGGCCTTTCAACTTACAAATGTCAACTCAGTTGGGTTGGTGACAATGTTCCCTTTAAGCGGTGCCGCTGCGGGGCTACAAAGATATCTAACTGACAGCAGGCACAGTTTAGAATTACATCACAGCAAATTTTGATAAAGATAATATAAATAAAAGTGTTTATGGGGTGTAAAATGTTGCACAAAAAATTGATGCTGTGCAAGTTTGTTATTTTGCACACGGACCAACAAACCTTAGAGGGAGCATTGGTTTGTGAGTTAACTGAGGTCTAGATTACTGGGTTCTACTGTAATTGAAATGAACCAAAGCAAATCTCACATTTCTCCTTCAGTCCTTTCCCAAATTCTCTGTAAACCAAGACTGAGGCTATGATGACCAAGACCCTGGCTATAATGGCCCCAATGATGCACACTATGGTGGCAGTGGCCAGGCCCTTGGCATTATTGAAGTACAATGTGACCTAGATAACATGGATTACATTGTTAGTATTAGCAAATGAATAATGGTTAGAATATTGATAACACAAAAACTTTAAAGTAAATTTTAAAAAATTAGAATACTTTTAATTTTGTTATTCTTTAAATATATTATTGAATACTTGTCTTTCATATAAAAGATATAAAAGAAAGTGATGAATTAGTTACATTGATGTGTTAAGTATAGTTTACTAAAAATATGAATGAACGATGTAAAATGAAAAACTCCATGATAAAATAAATATTTATAAACTTGAAATTGTGTTTTTTCTACAAGGAAATCAAAATCTTGACAAAAATTGGTATTTGATATACATAGTAATGCACGTTAAAGTCAAAATAACTCTGGGTTAATCGGAGATGGTGGGTGGTTAAAATATTCTGTTAAAATCTTTCATTTCTAAATTATAGGACACATATGGATGTAATTTAAAAGATTTGCATAAGCAAACTTACAACACATAAATATCCAAATATTGGTGCATACTGATTATTCATTAATGGTATCATATGAATGGATACGGGTAAACCTTGTCTACTTACATCATAAATTTTGAAGACAATGTAAGCTATTTCAATAGGACTAAGGCCCCAGAATATGTAAGCCCAAACTTTTAGTTCACGACAAAACTGAAATTTAAGCATAATAAAAGATTACATGCCCTAAAAATATATTACAATACACATCATTAACCAACACACAAAATTTTTTGTTTTTATAAAATTGTGATATAGAATAAACCTAACACATTTTTTGCAATTATTATCCCTCTAGCACTATGACTACATATTCACTGATTTGAATTACAGCTAATAGGTGATTAAATTACATTGCATGGCCTTTGACCAAATTATTTTATTCCTTTGATGTAGTCAATACTCTTGAGAATTGTCTTGAAACATTTTTAGACCATCATATTGGTGCAATTAAAGAGTATCACTTTATTTATACTAAAAATTCTGATATACATTTAAAAATTGATTATAGGGAAGTAAAAAAAAACATCAATTAACTTTTTTTTTAAATGACCACAGTACACCCCAATAAAAACCAACTGACCACAGTACACCCCAATAAAAACCAACTGACCACAGTACACCCCAATAAAAACCAACTGACCACAGTACACCCCAATAAAAACCAACTGACCACAGTACACCCCAATAAAAACCAACTCACCACAGTACACCCAAATAAAAACCAACTGACCACAGTACACCCCAATAAAAACCAAATGATAAAAGTATGCTCCAGTAGAGATCAACTGACTACAATACATTCAAGTGTAAACAAACTTACGACCGTGTGTCCAAGTATAAACCAAGTTAGTTTCACTAGAAATCCAAGGATCAAAATGATAATTTCATGAGTTTCTATCTCTTTCCCGTCCATAACTAACACAACCAAAGAACTCTGTATAAAAAAAGATAAATAAATTATAAAATATTTTCATGTTAGAGACCATCCTATAAATAATCAACATTGACCTAAGACAGTATTCTATGGACGACAGATTAACAGGTCTACATAATAATAATACACAAACAAGACACAGATAACGTCACAGGAAATTAAACTCTCATTTTTAAAGCTATATTCTACATATTTAAACATAAGTTGATAAAAACTGATGTGAGATGGTTGAAAATATTACAATAATATGAATGAATATTTTACTGTTACTGTGTAAGTGTTAGGTATAAATTTTATGATAACATGTAGGAGTAAACTACTTTATGTATGAAAGTTACTGTTATGTGTATAATTATGTTAATAAGGATGGTAAAAATATGTTAAGATGATATTTGTGAATAATTCGCTAGTAAATTATAATAATTATTATTGTGGATTACTATAGCCTATTTCTGAAATTATGAAGCAGAAGAGACATAATTAAGGGGTGGGGGGGCGGGGGGCTAAAGCTATTACCCCTAATTGAAAATCCAGTTTCAAACCATCTTCAAAGTAAAGCAGATTTTGATACGAGGCTTGCAAATTAGTAGAGGCGCCAACAGTGCGGAATATCAGGTGCTTGGACAAAAAGTACTTCCTGGCGATGAAACCAACACCAATCACAGTCAGCACAGGGGCGGTGATGCAGGCGATGATGAGCCGAGCCTATAAAACACACACATTTTACTTTAAACCACACACATTTTACTATAAAACACAGATTTTACTATAAAAAACACACATTTTACTATAAAACAAACACATTTTACTTTTTAGATGACATTATTACAAAAATTTAAAAAATGTGTACAATAATATTGTGATTACCCATCAAATTCAGGATTTTAAAAAGCTAGAGTTGATTGGTTGAGTATATGTTGTTCTTAAATTGTAATCTCTTGAGTCATCTGCACGCTGCGTTTTGATGCTACTTATATAGAAGAGGGTTGTATTTAATTCAAGGCAATTAACAGGGGTCCCCAAATTTTTATTCTTACAACCCCTAATACAAAAAAGATTTAATTTTCTTCTCACTGCTAGTGTGATGTTATCAGTGGGAGCGTAGTTAGCTTGCGCTGACAATGAATAGAGAGAAAGTTCATATCTCCTGTATTAGAATCTATCCATACTGAAAGCTCATAGCCCACTAAACAACTGTAACTCCGTATTTTCTGAGCAGATCCAAACATTTTGCCGCAATATACAACTGAATGCTCTTATCCAAGCCAAAAAAAATATTTCATGCATTTCTTATGATAATTCTTTTATGATAAGAGACTTAGCTCAAAATTCAATGTCATACTCTGCATGAAAATACTTCCAAAAAAAAATTCAAATTTTTCAGCTAATTCAGTTCAATTTCTAAAATAACTCAGCAATGCAAAAGTATGAGGTAATGAAGTTATTTATTATGACAGAGATTGATTCAGAAACACCAACACTTATAATATTTTAAAAAGCCTCATTTTCTTACCAGCTTTACTTCATTTTTTGTGCCCATGGCAAAGTTACAGATGAGGTAAACCATGACAGTGTCTATAGCAATAGTCAGTATTAGGATTTCTGAGGGCCTCTCTTTGAAGATCCCTTCCAACAAGAACCAGATAGAGAACCCTGTTGATGGAGTCAAATATTCATTCATTAAAATCTAGTTAAGATCAAAGGAAATTTTAAAAAAAACAAGTGAATCGCATAGCATACATGAACATAGATTATAATAATTAGAAACATTACTTAACTTAACACCGATTCTTACTTTACTTTATTCAAGTTAAATAATAAGCAGCCAAATACACAGGTAAAGAATTTTTAAAAACTGTTAAATGTGACTGAACTCAAACAGCCATCATCATTTTTATTTCACTTATATAGAATTTTTCTGTTTTGGATTGCTAATACTTTCTTTATTTTCAACTGATTTCATGTCAAACTTCATTCACGTAACGAAGTGTTTCAGAATCATTTTTTGTTGGTGACATCATCATAGTACCTAAATAGCTTAAATTTCCTGTCTAAAATTCCCCTGTCCGCTTTTAAAATGTATCTTCATTTCCCCTGGGATGAAATATCCCTAACTACATCTCATTATAATTGCTCCCCTGGTTCGTAGTTACCTCAATGGGAAATAAATAGAAGTAAAAAAAAAGATTTTAAAAAACCACATTTTTATAAGCGGACTAAAAAGAAGAAAATAATTTAAAATTTATAAGTTCAAGTACTTTGATTTAATATGACTAAAAACGTGGGGCGGGCGCTTATGAGGTTTAACATATGCGGTTCACTCATTCTCGCACTTATAGATCTCTCTTTTGCCTTCTAAATTAGAAATCTTTAATTTTTATACCAAACACCCGCCCCACGTTTTAGTCATATTAAATTAAAGTACTTGAACTTATAAGTTTTAAATTATTTTCTTCTTTTTAGTCCGCTTATAAAAACGTGGTTTTTAAAAATCTTTTTTTTACTTCTATTTATTTTATTCTTTTTAGTCCACTTATAACAACCTGGTTTTTTAAAATATTTGTTTACCTCTATTTATTTTACCAAACACCTCACAAGCGCCCGCCCAACGTTTTAAAAACATTGTGATGTGGTCACGGGGCGAACTCACGGATGTCAACAAAAGCCGACGGTACAGATGCTTTTATATAGACTATAGATAAACTTAAAAGTTCAATAATTTAATAGCGGTACATTTGATCGATCTGAAATTTTGATACCATGCATTGTCATCCAAGATCTATCTGTGGTCTAATTTTCAGATCTCTAAGACCATCAGAAGTGGTTCAATTTTACGTTGGCAGATTTGAAAAAATCTTGGACAAACCAACAAACAGGAACGAAAACGAGCTAATAAAAACGTGGTAAAAATAACAGTTAAATACTGAAATCCAAACTATGTTAAACTATGTCTTCCTAGCCTAGAATTTTAGGTTTTGTCAATCCAACATATTTTAAAAGATGTCTTCATAGCCTAGAATTGTAAGTTTTTTCAGCCAAAGCTATTTTAAAAGATGTCTACCTAGCCTAGAATATCAAATCAAGTCAGCCTAAACTTGTAAAACAACATCCAATTTGCCTATTGAATTCATCAAAATTTCATCAACTAATGTCATCAACTAATGTCATCAACTAATTTCATCAACTAATGTCATCAACTAATGTCATCAACTAATTTCATCAACTAATTTCATCAACTAATCCCAGACTAGAAAATAACCCTTGAAACTCATGTTCATTGGCACTGCATGGATACATCTCTCTACTGCATGGATAAATCTCTCTACTGCATGGATAAATCTCTCTTGTGCATGGATAAATCTCTCTTGTGCATGGATAAATCTCTCTAGTGCATGGATAAATCTCTCTAGTGCATGGATAAATCTCTCTAGTGCATGGATAAATCTCTCTACTGCATGGATAAATCTCTCTAGTGCATGGATAAATCTCTCCAGTGCAGTGGTTCCTAACCTTTTGGGGCTCCATGCACCCCTTCAGATGCCCAAAAAAGTTCATGCACCCCCTCATGAAACTTGCAGAAAATGCATAATAAACTATGTTTATTTTAGGAACACAACAGTTTTAATAGGCAACAGGGAATTTAGTGAGAGATCTGCTGCTTCTTATGATCAAACGGCAATTTAAATCTGGGGACTGTTTTGGACAAATTAACTCTCATGTCATCCTCTGCATTCAACTTATTCCTTGCCTTGGTTTTAATCGTCAAAAGTGTGGAGAATCCTGCTTCACATAGATAGGTAGTGGCAAATGGAAGGAGAGTCAGTACTGCCCTTAGAACTGGCTATTTGTGGGTAGGACTCTAGCTGGGCGCACTAAATTTCAATCAAGGTATTGCAACTGAAGGCACTCATCAGTACTTCTCTGGTTCTCAAATCAATCAGGTCATCTTTAGCAAGGTCACTGTCATCAATGTTTTCCAAGTCACAGAGAAAGGGATTGCGAATCCAAAGTTCTTTCATAGAAATTTCTAGACAGAAATACCCATCAAAGGACCTTTGAAATGTTGAAAGGTGCTCTGAAATTTCCACTTTGATGTTGTCAGGCAGTGATCCCTCAGTGCTTCCTTCTGCAGCAGATATTACAACTTCATCCAAGAGTGGAAAGTTTGCCAAGTTGGACTTTTCTAGTCGTCGTTGGAATAGTTGCAGTTTGTTAAGGAAGGCTTGTAATCTCTCAGTACCATCCATTACAGTCACAGCAGGTCCATAAAGAGATGTGTTCAACTCATTCAAGATGGAGAAGATGTCAGCCAGCTATGCCAAGTAATGAATGAAATTTGCAGAAAGATGTACCTTTCAAAAAGGTTGTATATGGGCACCCTTTGACGCGGCATGCCTTTTCTTATGGTTTACATTTTCAGATTATTAGTTTTTCTTTCTTTTTTTTCTTCTTTTTTTTCTTCTTCTACTTTTTTTTTCTCTGAATCGTTCATGTACCCCCTGGAACCCGCTGATGCACCCCTTGGGGGTGCATGCACCACTGGTTAGGAACCCCTGCTCTAGTGCATGGATAAATCTCTCTAGTGCATGGATAAATCTCTCTAGTGCATGGATAAATCTCTCTAGTGCATGGATAAATCTCTCTACTGCATGGATAAATCTCTCTAGTGCATGGATAAATCTCTCTAGTGCATGGATAAATCTCTCTACTGCATGGATAAATCTCTCTACTGCATGGATAAATCTCTCTTGTGCATGGATAAATCTCTCTAGTGCATGGATAAATCTCTCTAGTGCATGGATAAATCTCTCTAGTGCATGGATAAATCTCTCTACTGCATGGATAAATCTCTCTAGTGCATGGATAAATCTCTCTAGTGCATGGATAAATCTCTCTACTGCATGGATAAATCTCTATAGTGCATGGATAAATCTCTCTACTGCATGGATAAATCTCTATAGTGCATGGATAAATCTCTCTTGTGCATGGATAAATCTCTCTAGTGCATGGATACATCTCTCTAGTGCATGGATAAATCTCTCTAGTGCATGGATAAATCTCTCTAGTGTATGGATAAATCTCTCTAGTGCATGGATAAATCTCTCTAGTGCATGGATAAATCTCTCTACTGCATGGATAAATCTCTCTAGTGCATGGATAAATCTCTCTAGTGCATGGATAAATCTCTCTAGTGCATGGATAAATCTCTCTAGTGCATGGATAAATCTCTCTACTGCATGGATAAATCTCTCTAGTGCATGGATAAATCTCTCTAGTGCATGGATAAATCTCTCTAGTGCATGGATAAATCTCTCTACTGCATGGATAAATCTCTCTACTGCATGGATAAATCTCTCTAGTGTATGGATAAATCTCTCTAGTGCATGGATAAATCTTTCTAGTGCATGGATAAATCTCTCTACTGAATGGATAAATCTTTCTAGTGCATGGATAAATCTCTCTACTGAATGGATAAATCTCTCTAGTGCATGGATAAATCTCTCTACTGCATGGATAAATCTCTCTACTGCATGGATAAATCTCTCTACTGCATGGATAAATCTCTCTACTGCATGGATAAATCTCTCTACTGCATGGATAAATCTCTCTAGTGCATGGATAAATCTCTCTAGTGCATGGATAAATCTCTCTGGTGCATGGATAAATCTCTCTAGTGCATGGATAAATCTCTCTAGTGCATGGATAAATCTCTCTAGTGCATGGATAAATCTCTCTAGTGCATGGATAAATCTCTCTACTGCATGGATAAATCTCTCTAGTGCAGTACTAGTTGATGACCTAGTTTACAGTGACAGGATTTCAAAGAAACAATGAGTGATTTTATAGGTCAAGGTCAAGAATTGAAAGTCTTCTTTCACCAGGGGTCTCCAAACTACGGCCCCCATGCCAGATGCGGCCCACGATGCCCTCTCATCCGGCCCCTGGAGACCTTTTAATCTCCAAAAAATAAATTTTTACCTGTAGTTTACCACAAAACTGTGTGTAGTTGGCCCCCAACAGCTGTTTGACAGTTAATGTGGCCCTCCGGCAGAAAAGTTTGGAGACCCCTGGTCTAGAGTTAAGAAAAATAAATCTTCCATTCTCTACTTCACAAGTCTACCCAAATATGTCGCATCATCACCTGACCTACCTGCGTTAAGCAGAAGTAATATTCCAAAAGTGATGTCAGGGTGACCTTTCTCGACAGTGCTCAGTCTGTAGATTGTGAAGCCTGAGGCAGTAATGATGGAAAGCAGCATAAATATGAGGTACAGTTTTTCCAGTTTTGTCACATCTTTCCATCTTTGTATCTGTTTAAAAGAGGTTAACATTTAGAAAATAAGTAAGACAGTTTATTATGAATAATTTTTATAGAAACATAACCTCACAGCAATAAAACAATAAATTATATTTGCAATGATAATTTTCATTAGCAATTAAAATAAACAATTTTTCCTAAATTTGAAGCTTTTGGTTGAATGATACATTAATTCAATTAGTTTTATAGTAAAGAGTTTTATCATACTCTAAAATAAGCTACTGCATTACTTATACTTTTATTTATTACTTTGTTAGATTGTTATCAAGCTACTTGGAATTAATAATCACAGAGAAAAAAAAAGCACAGAGGAGAAGCTTTGGTTAGTAGTTTAATTAAGTTTATTGCATGATTTCTATAAATTTTTTAACCATTCCTATTATTTGGAGGCACAGCTAAAGGAAGGTGTCTGCACTGCTGAGCCAGACTACACTGACAACAGTTTGATCATTATAGAATAATTGCTAAGCACAAATATTGTTTTAGTACCAAAATAAAAAAAATATTAAAAAATTACAATAAGAAATAAAGAAAAAATAATTAACAATAAGTTATTCAGTTCCCCAAGTTGGAATCCAGGGCAAGCTTTATCTAAACTGTGGCAAACCGGATCTGGTTTGATGGGCATGTTTTTAGAACCACATTGTTTAGTGATGATTCATTACATTACCTTTGTTTGTTGTTTTTTAAAATTAATACATGTCAACGTTTATCTCACGGTACTGTGCAATTTCTATGATTCTCTGATTTAAATTGTGGGATTTTTGAATACATGGCTTTTAAAAATTTATTAATTAAAAAATTTTTTTTCGTCTGTAAAGTAATAATTTTCTCAAGTAACCACTGAAAATATATTGATTTTATAGTTAAAACAAAGTAAATAAAATATTTGGTGAAAAGTTAGTTTATTAGACTTAAATTAGAAGTAATAAATTATGTAGATTTTTTACAGTGTCTTTAGTATAATAAACTAGATACGACCTGCGGCGTAGCATACGCCGCAGACTTGCTCATCATAGATAGTGCATAGGGGGAGGGGGGTGGAGGTGAGAGAAGGGACACAAACAGCAGCACACTTTACTACCATCCTTTTCCAGCCATAAAGTATGATTGGCTCACCCTAGCGAGGGTTAGTCATGTTCGCAAAAAAGGGGGGAAAGAATGGGCAGAAACAAAGTTTAAAAAAAAACTTTTTTAATGTTCCTGCTGTGGCTTGAACCCAGGACGTTCTGCGTGCAAGGCGGACGTGATAACCACTACACTATGAATCACATGTTATTCGGTGAAGGAACAACGCAACTTATGCTTGCCAAAAGTGATGGTTCGACCCCAGCTAGGGTCAACCATCATGCTCATTTGCACATACTCGTTTTGGTGAAATATGTATATAGATGATTATTGAAAAAGTATATAAAGATTTTAAAGTGTATCTTAGATATAAGTACTTGTGACAAGTTCCGTGCGCAGTCCTTCTACGTGACCATAGACAGACGTATTTCTGAGATGGGAAAACTTCTGATTAAATTTCTTCTGTCGATCGATTAAAGAATATCAAATGCCGAGGGATGTATCAACCATATCTGAAAGATACATTTTCTGATACGTCTTAACTTATCTTATCTGTTACAGACGCTCCTTCTATACAGAATAGTATTGCGTCCTACGCTTATCTTATCTGTTTCAGACGCTCCTTCTATACAGAAGATTATTGCGTCCTATGCTTATCTAAGGTTTGTGTTTAGTCCTGCATAGTGTAGGGAGGGTTTATAAAACCCTTATATATTTCTAAGAGGTTCTGAAACATTACCTTCCCAATATAAGGGCTTCAATTATCTATCAGAGAAAACTTGTGAAACAAGTCAAATATTCAAGTCTTTATATGCTTATTATGACCTTAATGATAATCCATTGACTTGAGAACAAGCAAATAAAACCTGACACATGTATGAGATAAAACAAATTAACAAACACAGTGTATGGAGAGCTTTTTTTAAATTATGGCACAGAATGCTGATTAATGATAAAACAATGGCAACACAACTCCTTCTCAAAACAAAGCCCCTGCTAGTGAGCTGGTGATGGATCTAACACAAACTTTGTCTCTTACAAGTGTAAATATTTTTCAGCTGTCTTCCCAATTATGTTTTCTGCCTTGTCTAATTATGTTATCTAATGTGAAAACTTGCATGCTTTTTATTACTTGTTTTGCAATTTTGATTTCTACATGTAAAACTTTCAGCCTTAGTGACTCTGTCATACATTGTAACCTCCAACTCCCCTATTAACAACTCAGGTCATTGTTTAGAAAATGATCATTACGGACATTAATTGTTCACTTAATGGATAACTTTCAAAATGTAATGCTGTCCATGAAGTGAAAAGCACTGACAACTTTAAAGTGTATTGCCCTTGTGGAAATAAAAAGAATTAAAAGAAATTGGGGAAGTATAAATTTAGAAGAATTTAATAGCTTCATTGATTCATTAGTACAGAGAAGTAAATTAAATAAAATCTGTCAAGATTTAATATGGCTTAGATCTACATTATATTTAAATATAGGTCAATTTGTCAATGGGGCGTACATTCTTATAACATTGGCTCAGTTTCTAGTTTGAAAAAAAAATTAAACAAACAACTCAGGATTTAGTTACTTGAATGTTTTTCTTGAACCTCTATAACAAAATAACAGATATGGTAAAATTAAAATCAACTGTTCTGACATTTCAGTGTTGTAAATTCTTGATAATTTAGAGTTTTTTTTCAATTTTTGTTTCCTCAATTTTGAAATTCTCAAACTATGAAAGAAACTGACAAAAAAAAATAAAATAATGAAAATAATATGTACATAAGTAAGCTATCACACCTTGTAAAAGTTTTTTAAAAAGCGTATGTTAACTTCAGAGGGAAGTTTATAAACTAAAATAATTAAATCATCTTCTCGTGCAACAGAAGAACCAAGAGCAAAGTAGTAATCATACATAAAGCAATTAATTCTAATTTAGAAATACAACACAAAGATAACTTAATACAACCCTCAGATAGACATAAGGATAAAAACACCTTTCTTATTCCGTATGCAAGAACAAACACATACAAGTTTTCCTTCTTCCCGTCCGGAATTCGGGCGTGGAATGGGTTGCCTGAAGAAGCCAGGAAAACCAACACTTTATCAACATTTAAATCTCTAATAAAAATGCAGGACTAAACACAAACCATAGATAAGCGTAGGACGCAATAATCTTCTGTATAGAAGGAGCGTCTGTAAACAGATAAGATAAGATAAGATAACTGAGGCAATATTTGAATTTATTTCACACGCTGGTGGAAGTGGAAGCCTATGGCCATGGCCTTGCAGAAAGTGGGGAGTTGAAGCATTTGTGATAGACCACAAATGAAATGTTTCATATCATTTCCAAAATCCAAAGGTTTTATGTAGGGATGAAACTGATTTAAAAAATTTCTATCGATTAAACGGGAAATATTTTTTATGATTAATTTCGATTAAATAATATAACTTTTTAACGCATACATAGATCCTTTTAAGTCGCGATTCATTATTTCACGGAATCGGTTAAGTCGGGGTAATTCCATGACTCCCAAATTTTGTGACGTAATACAGTTCATTTGCTCTGCTATGCAAGAAATTAAGGAATAAAAACCTTATTGTTTACGTATGCACGTCTAAATAAATAATAATACGAGGGAAAAGTATGTAAGTAACAAATAATGAAGCAAATTAATATTTATATACACTTTTGACTGTAATGATTATTGACAGAGAAGATAGGCGAGTTCGTCACAGTTTCGTAAAAGGCTGCGGCTATTCAGACCCAGGTTCCTATAGAATCAAACGGCTTTTCTAAACCAGGGCAGGTCCCTTTAGATTAAAGCTATTCCGATCGAGAGTGGGTCACTTTTAGACGTTAGATTGCTATTTGAACTACAGTGAACATAAGTAGTATATAGAACAAGTACAAGAATTAAAAATATGTTGTTAATTTCATCATTGTTTTTGGCCTTTTCAAAGAGCTCTATTAAATTTATCATGAGTGGTAAAAAGTTTAATTTTTAAGCATAATTTTAACATATTAAATTGAGCATGTACAATATCTTATGTTTTGTCTTATCTTTACAGACGCTCCACCTATACAGCAGTTTATTGCGTCCTATGTTCAAGTAAGAAATAGTAAGAATGTTTTTCAAGTGATGCATCATTCACAGGCCACGGCTATGAGTATGACGGTCAACACTATTTCCCAGCTGCCTTTGTTTCCCAAACTAGTGTCAGGTACCATTTCAGAGCTGGGTGGACTCAGGGACACCCTTGGCCCTGGGAACGAATCCCTGCCTTCACGGATATTCAAACCCGTGACCCTCGGTACACCAGCCTAGCGCGCATGCCACTCAGCCCCTGTGTAATTATATTTATAAATATAGTATATTTAGAAATACTGACACATATACTGTCATAGAAATTGATGTTGAATATTTGTACGAAAATCTGAGTAATTTTGGATATTTAATGAAGAAAAAAAGCATTGTAAAATAAAAAATTAAAAGTGCAGATTATCAAAACAGTTATATTTAATTTATAGATTAAGACAAATTTTCCCTTTAAGTTGCCCGGCTGCACAGATAACTGACCGACGCCGCGCAGCAGTTTAGAAGTAGAAGTACCACGCAGTAAATTTTGTATAAAAAATTGAATAAAAAATGGAGACAGTGCAACTTTGCACACAAATTTTTTCACTTTGCACACGGATTAACAAACCTTAGTTTGATTAAGTTTAAGACATCATTTCATAAATACAGTAGTAAATAGTGCTGGCAAAAAATAAAGACTAAAGACTGTAACTGTAACTGTAGTCGTAGTTATATATTATATTTATATAGTAACTATAATAATATAGTATATTTCAGTATATTATTATATTAGTAAATAAAATTAGTGTATTATTAGTAATTAGTATTAGTATAAACATAGAATTATTAGAATAGGTTACAGTTACACTGTAGACTCAAGACTGTACTGTGACTGTACAATTATTGTACTGTACTGACTGTAGGCACTGTAACTGTAGCCAATGTTAACTCTATTAAGTTAATAATTAACTATTACTTAAAGTTAATTAGTAACTAATTACTATTACTTTATTACTAGCTAAAATTAAAAACATAAAAGTATTTTTAAGAATTAAATTTAAATTAATTACAAAATTATAAATAATAAGTTTGCCATGCCATGACTAAGTTCACTAAGGAAGTCTTGCCTTTCCAAATGGGGTGTTGACTGGTTGTTTCGTGACCCGTGGAAGTCCAATGTCCGAAAATGTCAATGCAGGTCCTGCAGATACTGATACATTCTTTCCTACGTGGACATCATCAGTCGGTTCACTTTCCACTTCCATGTCCATTGTTATTATTAATTCTAAATGGTGGGTTATAAAAATAATTGGCTAGACTCCCTGACCACTGCCACTAGTGACTACTACTTCTACTTCTACTACTAACTTAACTAACTACTACTACTAGTACTAGCTAGCGACTAGAAAATCAGAAAGAGTCGAGAACTCAACTGCATATACTTATACCTAATTAATTTAGTATTAGTATTAATTAGTATTATTAGTATTAGCAACCCCAAGTAGTTAATTAAACTCAAGTTTCATCCCTCGACTCGTTCTTGGACTGCAGAAAATACAAACGACCACCGACCACTGTGAAGTATTGACTACCGGTGTGAGGGGAAAAATTTAAATTTAAATGACGAAAAAAATAACGAAACAGTGTTTCCAGGAAATCCATGTGGGATTTCCCCGAAATGGAACCAAACAAAAATATTAATTTATAAGTTTCCGTTGGCAACCAGTAACAGTACAGCAAGGGTGTCTAAAGTCCGGACCGCGTGCCAAATACGGTCCACGTCAAAATTTAAACTGGCCCACGATATAATTTTAAACAATTGATTGACTCGGGGAATCTTTTCTGAAACCACGTCAAATGATCAATGATGGCAAAAATCGAGAACCTTTCAATGTTATCAATTAAGGCTTATTAAGGCATTGATTTTAAAAGGCCGAATAAGTGTTGTGCTGTTATTATATTGTGTAATAACGAAATTCGATGACGTCTGATGGGAAAATCGATTACGTAATTTTGTTAACTGAGATAAGGAAATGAAAATGGTGTCGGTGTACTTAAAAATTTTAGACAGTTTTATATCACATTTTTTTCCACAACATTTACTATTTTTTGTTATATTTATACACATTTGATTTTATATATTGTAAGGTATGTAGTATAAAATAAAAAATTTAATACTTTACCTTTATCATTATTCATCTAATTCTAGTAATATCTAATTATGTAATAAGATATTTATAATGTCTAGAAAATTGCGATAGTTATAATAACAATAATAATTAGATAATTTATAACACGCAGTACCACAGCAACCATCTGAGCTCACATCGTTACACATAAAATAATAACACACAAAATTGTCAATGCATTCAATGTAAAACATTCATATCCTAAATGCAACATATAATGACATTACGGTGCATATGCCCCCCCCCCACCAAAAAAAAACCAAAAAAACAACAACAACTATATATCACTCTTACAAATTAAAGGAGAAAGAAATAATATATTTATCAATCCTGTAACTCAGGGGTGGACAAAATTTTTCTATGGATGGCCGCATTGAAAACTTTATTGCTATAGGCGGGCCGCATTATGCCGCATATATATTGTTTCTACTTTAATTACAATATACAGCGTATAAATATGGACTAATGATTATAAACATGTACGTGTCATTTTATTTCACATTCACTCTATTACACAGACAACGGGAATTATGAATATTGATTTGTGGCTAACTTACTTAATGATATTTCTTCTATATCATGGGTCACCAAACTACGTTCGCGGGCGGGATCCAGCCTGTGACTCAATTTCTTTCGACCCACCAACGGTACCTAAATGATGACTATGGCTGATATAACATATGGCACACGAGACGATTTGGTATAACTTAAAACTAAATTTACGATACTAGAAGATTACGTACCCTTCATGGCTAAAATTTTCTTCTTTCTTATGCTTGCTTATATCGCACCACTCCTAATTTTATTGAATAGTTAATCCTTGCATTTTTTCAAGAAAATAAATGATTCCCTTACACGTCCAACCATTTACACTCAAGTTTGGCCAGACAAGACACCTCTCACACAATCTGTCCAGACATAACACCTCTCACACAATCTGTCCAGACATAACACCTCTCACACAATCTGTCCAGACATAACACCTCTCACACAATCTGTGCAGACATAAAACCTCTCACACAATCTGTCCAGACATAACACCTCTCACACAATCTGTCCAGACAAGACACCTCTCACACAATCTGTCCAGACATAACACCTCTCACACAATCTGTCCAGACAAGACACCTCTCACACAATCTGTCCAGACATAACACCTCTCACACAATCTGTCCAGACAAGACACCTCTCACACAATCTGTCCAGACATAACACCTCTCACACAATCTGTCCAGACAAGACACCTCTCACACAATCTGTCCAGACATAACACCTCTCACACAATCTGTCCAGACAAGACACCTCTCACACAATCTGTCCAGACAAGACACCTCTCACACAATCTGTCCAGACATAACACCTCTCACACAATCTGTCCAGACAAGACACCTCTCACACAATCTGTCCAGACATAACACCTCTCACACAATATGTCCAGACAAGACACCTCTCACACAATCTGTCCAGACATAACACCTCTCACACAATCTGTCCAGACATAACACCTCTCACACAATCTGTCCAGACATAACACCTCTCACACAATCTGTCCAGACATAACACCTCTCACACAATCTGTCCAGACATAACACCTCTCACACAATCTGTCAAAAGAAGACACCTCTCACACAATCTGTCCAGACATAACACCTCTCACACAATCTGTCCAGACATAACACCTCTCACACAATCTGTCCAGACATAACACCTCTCACACAATCTGTCCAGACATAACACCTCTCACACAATCTGTCCAGACAAGACACCTCTCACACAATCTGTCCAGACATAACACCTCTCACACAATCTGTCAAAAGAAGACACCTCTCACACAATCTGTCCAGACATAACACCATTTATACAAATAGTTCTTATCTTATCTTATCTTATCTGTTACAGACGCTCCTTATATACGGTAGATTATTGAGTCCTACGCTTATCTGTGGTTTTTGTTTAGTCCTGCATTCTTATAATTATTAGAGTTTTAAATGTTGATAAAGTATTAGTTTTCCCGGTTTCTTCAGGCAACCCATTGCACTCACGAATTCCAGACGTGAAGAATGAAAATTTGTACGTGTTTGATCTTGCATACGGAATAAGAAAGGTGTTTTTATCCTTGTGTCTATCTGAGGGTTGTATTAAGTTATCTTTGTGTTGTATTTCTAAATTAGAATTAATTGTTTTATGTAAAATTACTACTTTACTCTTCGTTCTTCTATCCTCTAGTGTTTCAAGGTTTAATGATTTAACTAATAGTGTAATGGTCAGTTTTGAATATTCTCCAGTAACGAATCTGGCAGCTCTTTTTTGAATTTGTTCTAGTTTATCAATGTTTTCTTTGGTTGATGGGCCCCATACAGAAGATGCATATTCTAGTACAGGTCTGACCCAGATGAGATAGCATTTTAGTTTTATATCTCTATTCATTTGTAAAAGTTTATTTTTTTAAAGCCAAGGGTTTTGTTTGATTTTTTAATAACTTCATTGACATGGAGATTCCATGATAATTTCTCATTTATTATGACTCCTAGGTATTTTGCATCTTTAGTTTGGGTTAGTTCTTTTCCATGATTGAAATATTTTGAATTTATGTTTTATTTTTTTGTTGTTTTTTTTGTTACTCTTAACAGTTGACACTTTTCTGGGTGGAAAGACATACTCCAGTTAGTTTCCCATTTTATCAATTCATCTAAGTCTTTATGTAAAATTTTGTTATCTTGTTCTGATTTAATTGTTCTATAGATTATAAAATCATCAGCAAATAACCTAACTTTTGTTCCTGTTGAGATGTTGTTGGGTAAATCATTTATATAAATTAAAAAAGTAAGGGACCTAGCACAGCTCCTTGTGGAACTCCTGAGTTAACCTTTATTGGTGCAGATTTAGATCCATTAATTATTACAGTTTGCTCCCTACCCAAAAGGAAGTCTTGGATCCAGTTGTGTATGGAACCTGAGAATACAAAGTAGTTAAGTTTTTTAAGTAAACTAAGGTGGTGAACTTTGTCAAATGCTTTTGAGAAGTCTAGTAATATTGTATCTATTTGATCATTTTTGTCTAAGCCTTTTGATAGTTCATCTATTAAACCTATTAATTGTGTTTCACATGATCTGTTTTTTTCTAAAGCCGTGTTGATGTGGGCATAGGGCATTATATTTGTCTAGGTGGTTAACTATTCTACTATATATTATGTGTTCTAGTAATTTACAGGTGATACTAGTAAGTGATACAGGTCTGTAATTATCAGGGTCTGATTTATCACCCTTTCTTAAAGAGTGGAGTTACGTTAGCTAATTTCCAATCCTGGGGCACTTTACCTGGTTTAGAGAGGCTTGAAAGAGAACTACAAGGATTGGGGACAGTTCATTACTTAGTTCTTTTAATAACCTTGCAGGCAAATTCATCTGGGCCAGTAGCTTTGTTTATTTTAAGATTTTTAGGAGTGAATGTATACCTATCTCGTCTACAGTTATGTTACCTATTTCTTCCATTTTATTTAAATTTATTAAAAACTTCCTTGTCGCATGAGGCAGAAAATGATGATGCAAAATATGTGTTAAGGATATTAGCTTTAGTCTCATTATCATTATAGGTTTTATCATTTGAGCCTTTTGGTGTGGCTAGCCCTGTTGGTTCCATTTTTTTTTAGATTTGAGCAAGGACCATACATTTTTATTGTTATCTTTAGAAATTAAATTATTTATATATTCATTTTGGAGGTTTCGACTAAGTTTTTGTGTCAAGTGTTTAATCTAGGGCTGTTAACGATTAATTTAAATTTAATTGTTAACTTTTGAAATATTAACGATGAATTAGTCGTTAATTTCGATTAAAGCCAAAGATTGAAATATATGGTGTCATAAGTAAAATTTATTAAAATACTTGTCGAAAATCGAAATAACAATAGAATGTCATCTTTATATGACATCTTTAACCAACAACGCAAACAGACAAGTGTATTGGCATTATTTGGTTCAAGTAATGAGCGGGTCTTATTGACAATATAACCAGCAGAGTTGAAAAATCGTTCACATAGCTTTAGATTGTCTCAGATGAAGTTTCTGATACTGTAGTGCATGTTTGGTATGTGGGTGATATGTAAGCGAAGTGTTAGAATCATGGTAGCAATGTTCCCTTTAAGCAGCGCACAAATGGACGTTATGCAACTTTTTAACTTTGCACACGGACCAACGAAGCTTAGGCTTAGACTTAGAGGGAACATTGCATGGTAGGCAAACGCTTTCTCTCAATGTACACAATAACCTTTATTAACATTTTGAACATTCACGTCAGTCAATAGTTTAAAACCAAAATGTTGGTGTAATCGTCCAGAAATTAGTTTATATTTATCGGCCGAAATAGTTTACTTTTTGACTTCCAATTCATTTATTTTAGTGGTGGGTCGATTAATCGTTAAAACATTTTAATCGTTAAAATTTTTAATGATTAATCGAGAAATTAATCGTTAATTTCCACAGCCCTAGTTTATTCTTCAAGTATTTTTTGTGTATCCTGTTTAAATTGGTAGCCTTAAATTTCTTAAATAAGTTATCTTTTTGCTTGCATAGCTTTTTAATTTAGAATTGAACCAGCATTTATTAATTTTATATGATGTTAGTTTTGTTGGAACATTCTCATCCAAAATAGTTTTCAGATTTGTTTTTATATCTTTCCAAATTTCTTCTACTGGTCTATTTGTATTGAATTTACTTAGGAAATTTTGTTGGAAGTTATCAGGTGATTGGTGTAGTTTTATAGAATTTCCGACATAACACCATTTGCACAGTCAGTCCAGACATAACACCATTTGCACAAACAGTCAGTCCAGACATAACACCATTTGCACAAACAGTCAGTCCAGACATAACACCATTTGCACAAACAGTCAGTCCAGACATAACACCATTTGCACAAACAGTCAGTCCAGACATAACACCATTTGCACAAACAGTCAGTCCAGACATAACACCATTTGCACAAACAGTCAGTCCAGACATAACACCATTTGCACAAACAGTCAGTCCAGACATAACACCATCTGCACAAACAGTCAGTCCACACATAACACCATTTGCACAAACAGTCAGTCCAGACATAACACCATTTGCACAAACAGTCAGTCCAGACATAACACCATTTGCACAGTCAGTCCAGACATACCACCATTTGCAAAAACACCATCCAGACATAACACCATTTGCACAAACAGTCAGTCCAGACATAACACCATTTGCACAGTCAGTTCAGACATAACACCATTTGCACAAACAGTCAGTCAAGACATAACACCATTTGCACAGTCAGTTCAGACATAACACCATTTGCACAAACAGTCAGTCCACACATAACACCATTTGCACAAACAGTCAGTCCAGACATAACACCATTTGCACAGTCAGTTCAGACATAACACCATTTGCACAAACAGCCAGTCCAGACATAACACCATTTGCACAAACAGTCAGTCCAGACATAACACCATTTGCACAGTCAGTTCAGACATAACACCATTTGCACAAACAGTCAGTCCAGACATAACACCATTTGCACAGTCAGTTCAGACATAACACCATTTGCACAAACAGTCAGTCCAGACATAACACCATTTGCACAAACAGTCAGTCCACACATAACACTATTTGCACAAACAGTCATTCCCAAAATGACACGTCGAAACCTGAAACAAGATTTTATAATGATACCTTTTATTTCCGTTTGCAAACAAAAGCACAGTAAGCAATAGAAGCTTATCATTGTGAGTCGCATAGTTAAAGCATGCTCCTTATATGAAACAACAAAATCGCGTGTAATCATCACTTGTTTATAATTTATGTTAACAATAAACAACACATAACAGGAAACATACGGCTTGAAACTCAAACATCAATGGTTTTTTTAAAAAAATGTAAATAATTTTTGAAATCACACAAAAAAAGCATTCGATAAAATTCGTTAAAAAGTCATCAAGTGAGACAGCGAAAAAATATCTATATATTTTGGACAAGAGGAAAGTTTCTTTGAGCCCCTTTGAACAACGAGTCGCTGCTAGACCGACCAAAATGAGTCACTGCTAGACTACCACAATGAGTCACTGCTAGACTGACCACAATGAGTCACTGCTAGACTGACCACAATGAGTCACTGCTAGACTGACCACAATGAGTCACTGCTAGACTGACCACAATGAGTCACTGCTAGACTGACCACAATGAGTCACTGCTAGACTCACCAGCATGTTGGCATCTGAGTTAGGATGGGTTTTGTATGACTGCCAAAATCGACAGCTAAATGCCACAAGTATTGTATGATGACGGAGCAATAAAGACAACCAAAGAAAGCTAACAAAAGAAACGTTCCATCTTTTAATAAAATAAAATAAAATAAATACCCGCCCTATGCCCTAAAGCTAAATTAATTATTAATTTCGTGAATTAATCGTTAATTTCGTGAATTAATCGTTAATTTCGTGAATTAATCGTTAATTTCGATTAAAGCCAAAACATAAAAATATATGACGTTTTTAAACTGAAAATATCAAGAGAAGTAACACAAACAGGTCATTGATTTTTTTGTTTTATTGAGTTATTTCCCCTGTCTTATAGACATTGATAATAAAATTTTAAAATTAAAGTTTATTTTATTAAATCCACGTCTACATATATTAATAAATTATAATAATACGCGGGAGAAGTTTGTAGGTTGAAAAATGTAGCCTATAAATTATTATTAATTATTAATAATTAATTATTTTTTTATAAAAAATAAAAAAAATTATCATAAATATTTTCTTAAATTTTAATCAAATTTTTTATCGATTTATATTATTTTAATCTATATTTAATCAATAAAAATTTTAACGATTAATCGAGAAATTAATCGTTAATTTCCGCAGCCATAATACATAAATATATATATAATGGCTGGTACTGATTAAAAAATGTTAGTTCCAATACTCGGGAAAAAAATTAATCGACTAATCTATTAATTTCGAGTATTTATAGTTGTATAACGCATATATAGATCCCGTTAAGTCACGATTCCTTATCCCGCGAAATCGGTTAAGTCCTGATAATTCTATGACTCCCAAATTTTGTGAGGTAACACAGCAAATTCGTTCTGCTATGCAAGAAATGAGGAAGAAAAAACTTTTTTTTTACATATGCACGTCTAAATAAATAATACTAATATAAGCTGAAAGTATGTAAGTAACAAAAAATATAAATCATTTTAAAAAATTCGATTTTCGACAAGTATTTTAAGAAATGTTACTTATGACACCATAAATTTCAATTTTTGGCTTTAATCGAAATTAACGATAAATTAATCGTTAATTTTTCAAAAGTTAACGATTAAATATAATTTGCAATGTATGTCACGTCTGTCTGTCCCGTCTGTCTGTCCGTGACGCTACTAATTTTAGAAAGCAGCGCACGTAATGTATTACGTTATTTTTTAATCTGATGTGTATTTATTTTGAAAACTTCCGTCATTTTTGACGGGTATTACACTAGTATATATATATAATATGAACCGTTTAGCGGGATTAAAATTGTCAGCCAGACTGTTAAATCCTTAGGACCGCCCCTAACTAATTTTTTTCCATTGGTTTTACTAACTGATTTTGAAATTATTTATTTTGTGTAGTTATAGTGTGGGAGACATAACAAAGAAAACAAACCTTGGATGGTTGGTTGATTGGTAGGGGAAACTAATTGTAATATTAGCAGCACAAAAGAAATTGTAGAATGATTGCATGAGTATAAAAACCACAAAACGACAGACAAGTGTTTAAATACCAAAGCCCTATAAAGCTATCCTTACTTTGACAGAATATGCCAACCCCTATCAATTGTGACCAGATTTTTTCCAATGTTTAAATCACATTTATAATTATTTGGCCCGCCTTTATTGTTGGTAAAGGCACCCATGCATGGCAAAGTTTAGAACCACCGGTAGCAGCTGTAGTTTCCGACCTTGCCCGGCTTGTTGTCCGTCCAGCTGTGGGCGTGCGTGTACCACTCCCAGCCCTCCCTGCCGATGATGAAGACCGGCGCCCCGCTGGTGCCCGTGCAGGTGCTGGCGGTGTACGAGTACCGTGTGCGCTGGTCGCTCAGCTCCTCGCGGCTCTCCCAAGGCCCCAGGGACACCCGCTTGTAGCAGCCGTGGGGATGGGACACGATGATGATCAGATTTCCCTTGACCTCCCTACCGGACTGGTCCCCGCCGTACTTGTTGGTCACCTCCCAGAACAGCTCCTCGTACTCCTGGGTCCAGCCCTGCAGCCTTCTCACAAGGTCAAGGTCGTGGGTGACGCAGGCCACCCGGCTGGTGTCACGGGTGAAGTTCCGGTCCTTCATGGCCACGCCCTCCAGCGTGACGTGGGGGGCGCACGGGGTGTCGTAGCCCCACCAGCAGTCGGTGCTCTTCGCTTCGTCGTTGTCGAACACCACGTGGGTGGCGGTGTCAACGTAGACGTAGGCCCAGGCGTAGATGGGCGTGTCCGAGGAGCGGCACTCACGACATTCGCATTTACGATTCTTGTCTTCTGTGTAGCTGAAATAGAAAGACAACGAGGATGAACGAAATACCACTGTTATCTCAACGTCATGATTTTTAAGACAGATCACAATCCCACAGAGGAGAGTGTGTTTTGTAGAAACAATTCATTAGATAACCTTACAGTCATTCAAAGAAAGCAACGCTTCTATCCCACATGTGGAATGGCGTCAAAGGCCGTAAGCCTAATGCTCTTATAGGTCATTCTGGGAAATTCTTCTAGCAACTTTTCCCCCCTTCCTCCCACAAAGGAACTAATTTCTAGTGGAAAACCCCGGGGCGGTCATCTCTGAGAGGGTCGCCTGGGAGCACAGAAAAAAAAACATGGTCCGGAGGAGGGGGTGCTTTCAAGGAAATTTACATAATAAAGGAGGGTTGGAATTTCCTACTTCTACTCGCTGCAACCTCAGCACCACCCCGGCTCAGCATACGAGACTATTGACATTGGGGTCGTCACTAGATAGGTGGATCATAAGTGTGGCCAACCTAAGAGTGGCTAAACTAAGAGTAGCCAACCTAAGAGTGGCCAACCTGTCGGAAGGTTTTCTTAGAGCTACCGTCCACTAAGTTCTTCGTGGTACTTATTGCTAATCCGTATTGGCACTCCAGACCAAAAACGCTTCTATAAATAAATCATTTAGCATTACTGATGTGATTATGATTGGTGATAGACTTGGTGCATGATTGGTGATAGATGGTGATATGGGGGTGGGGGGGGAGGTTGAACTCACATCTCAACGTCCCAGATACGTCCACTGCCACACGACACGACATTCTGGCCCCGCAGACTGTACAGCGGGTAGCGGAGGTTCTCAGGGCTGAACTCTGGCCTCTCTGGACTGACGTATCCGACCCTGACCTTGACCGTCAACAGAGCGAGCACCTTGGCCAGTTGGAGGACCTCTTTCTCGCGGTAGCGCGTGGGGAAGTCGCAGAGCGTCAGCTTATCGGTCAGTATGTACTTGTGGTGGCAGGCTTCTTTCCGGCAGCCCAGGACACGGTCAAGGTCGGCCATGTCACTGTCTTCACCCATTTCAACCTCGTTCTCGCCATTGACCTCCACCTCGTGGCAACCTGTCAGTGTGGCAAAGCGCGTTAACATATTGATAAATTAGATTTAGAGGGCTGTTTTAGGTTGATGTTGTTTTTTTGTAACTGAAAAGTTAAAACTAAAACAGGTGAACGTTTATTTGATGTTTACAACTATAAACTTTTTTCAAAGGGCTTGGGGTCATTTTCTAACTTCAATATCGCATGGGGAAAGGTTGTTTTTTTTAAATCTATTTTTTTTATTGTCACTTAATATTTCATCTAAGGTTCATTAATCCGTGTGCTAAATAAATAAGAACAAGAAATAAAAACTGGAATGAGTATTTAAAGGCAATTACCAACAAGGAATTTCCTATTTTTTTATCAAGGGAAATCATTCTAGATTACGTTAAAAGTCGATTCAAATAAGTAATTCTGAAAGTAAACACAATATGACGTCATATCCCCCACGCTACATCACACCAAGAGTGTGTCAATATAATGCGCACCACGCAACAATCTAAAACAAGCATTCAAAAAGCGGGAAAACCCCATTAACTATCATTCTAGATTACATTAAAAGTCATTTCAAATAAATAATTTTGAAACTAAACACAACAATTGCTTTAAAAAATTGCTTCTAAAATTATGGGAGTCGGTCGAAAATGTACTTTTCAAAAATTCCTTCTCCAACATTGTTCTAAATATTATTAGCTATTGTTTGACGTTTGTTTCAACCCGATAGATGTTATGGTTGGCGAGAAATTGACAAAATACTGATATATATTTTTCGGGTTTTTGGATTTTCCAGGAAATCCAGTAAACCTTTTCGGTATTTTTTTGGCCGTTGCACATCCTTGGGACTTCCTTAGCATATTTGCAAAGGACCCGAACCCTCTATCTGGTATGGTTCAGGAAGAATTGCATGTCCAAGCGTTACAGACATTTCGAATCTATAAACGCAATTTTTCCAAGGGAAATTGTGTTAAAAATATATATAAATTTTAAAAAACTCGTGCGCAAATTTGAACTGAATCCATTTCTATGTGCAACGTTTTACACCCACAAACTCAGATACTATATCATCCTAATCAAAATGTAATATGCGGTAGTTCTATACTGCTGCGCGGCGACGGTCAGATTAAGTCACCCAACAAATACATCCTAACAGCTAGCACAATTTAATCTAAGGAGCTGTTCAGATAAAACCTCGTCTAAGGCAGTCGGACCAGAATATCAAGCTCTAAACAAAGGCTTATACTAGTTAAGCATGCCAGCAAACGTATTTCCGTGTAGTATTCTTCAATGTATGATCGGGGGATTTTGTTTATTTTAGCAACTCCTTAATTAAACTTATCTTCCAGGAAGGGAAACAAAACAACTGACCTTCGTTTAAGGAGTTCGTGTCACTGTTTGATGTCTCCTCCATTGCTCCGCCTACCAGCCGTCACGTGATCCTGGTCGATCTGAAACATCGTGATAGCACATGTGTTTGTAGTAGCGATAAGATAACACGCACTGTTACTGTTACCCCACTCGGCTTATACTGTTTTGTAACAATAGTGTTTTTGCAGTTTTTGGGCAGGGGAGGGCGGGCAGGGGGAAGTGGGTGGGCGGAGGAGACCAAATAAGGTAGTTGGTAAAACCAACTTTCATGAGGGTCAGTAATACATTTCTGTCTTTTGCCTCCTGCCCTCCAATTTCTGATGACCTAAATAAGTAGCCCCTGTGACCTAGGAAGTATTCCCTCCACAGAAGCATCTCAAATGCTCCTTTTATATACATTGGAGCCAGAATCATTAAAACATGAATCGTGTGACATCAGCATATAAAGGAAATATTAAAGAGGCTCTAAATGTCCACACCGGACACATCATACAAGCAGCAGTTACCTGGTGTCATCAGATGTGGGATGAGATATAGGATTTATGAAAAATTGCAATGGCAAATTTAAAGCACGATCAATGTATCCTGGATTTTTGCCGTTAAGATTGACAGAAGCTGATTGGTTAAATTATGACATTCTTAAAAAGTGACGGACTAGACATGGTTATCAGAGAAATACAGACGATCCTTCTATACAAAAGATTATTACATCCTACGCTTATCAGTGGATTGTTTATGTCTAGGATTGCATTTTTATTATAGTTTTTAAATGTTGATAGTGTGCTGAATCTCTTGTTTTGTTCATGAGGCAAACCATTCCACGCCCGACGACCCATTCCACGCCCCACGACCCATTCTACGCCCCACGACCCATTCCACGCCCCACGACCCATTACACGCCCCACTCCACGTCCCACAACCCATTCCACGCCCCACAACCCATTCCACGCCCCAAAACCCATTCCACGCCCCACAACCCATTCCACGCCCCAAAACCCATTCCACTCCCCGCAACCCATTCCACGCCCCACAACAAATTTCAAGCCTCGCAACCCATTCCACGCCTCGCAACCCATTCCACGCCCCACAACCCATTCCACGCCCCACAACCCATTCCACGCCCCACAACCCATTCCACGACCGCATTCCAGACGGGAAGTAGAAAGAGTTTGTTCTTGCATTTGGAACAAGAAAAGTGTTTCTATCCCAATGTCTATATGAGGATTGTGTCGTTGTATACTGACCTCACGGTTACAATAATGCCGCATCAATGATTAGAATCCATGTCTATCATTAGGACATAATTATTGTTTTCACAATGCGCTAAGCCTTATGTTAACAGGAAGGCATTATTAGAGTTGTGGGTGGTGAAAACGTACCGCGTGACACCGACCAAGGCTACGCCACTGGATATCCCTATACGTTCCCAACATTTATATAGGGAAACTTTTCCTTAACGTACAAGTATAGAGTATAGAGCATATGCCAGACATAACTTAAAATTTTCTCACATGTACACGTCCATAGATGTACCAATATGCCCTATACCACGTACCGACATGTACAAAAATGTTCTCACATGTACACGTCCATAGATGTACCAATATGCCTATACCACGTACCGACATGTACAAAAATGTTATCACGTGTACACGTCCATAGATGTACCTATTTGCCTATACCACGTACCGACATGTACAAAAATGTTATCACGTGTACACGTCCATAGATGTACCTATATGCCTATACCACGTACCGACATGTACAAAAATGTTATCACGTGTACACGTCCATAGATGTACCAATTACCAATATGCCTATACCACGTACCGACATGTACAAAAATGTAATCACGTGTATACGTCCATAGATGTACCTGTATGCCTATACCACGTACCGACATGTACAAAAATGTTATCACGTGTACACGTCCATAGATGTACCAATTACCAATATGCCTATACCACGTACCGACATGTACAAAAATGTAATCACGTGTATACGTCCATAGATGTACCTGTATGCCTATACCACGTACCGACATGTACAAAAATCATTTAAAAACACACAGGTATCGAGACACTTATAACATGCTCCAAAAAAAGATGTTTTGAAAGAAAAAGTAACGCAGCAGATAACGTGCCATAAAGATACCAGGCACGGCGAACTAACTCTTAGCTTTTAGATCAACTAGACTGGTTTACAACCTTGTTTACAGCCCTTGACTTGTATCAACAATGTTTTGTCTATTCGAGGCCTCTAGTCTAAACTGTTACCATGACCCTGGCCGACCCTATGACCGCTCGCTACTGTCAACAGTGAGCGCAAGGAGCCACATCAACAGCCCTTGCAGTAGTTACTACGTCTACACCAGGGATGACCAAAATCCGGCCCGCGGGCCAAACACGGCCCACGCTTAAATTTTCACTGGCCCGCGGCCTTATCTTAAATATTTATTTGACATACTTTAAATTTATAGAAAAGTGAAGAAAAAAATTGTGCTGTTTTGAGTACGTCAACAAAAATCAATGACGTTTTATTGTTTACCAATTAATTGAGTCTTATAAAACCCAAACAAGTGGAACATATGTTTTGTGTGCTTCCGTTTATTCTGCTGTCAATAACATTAAATTGCCATTGAAAACAACTCTGTAATTATTACTTATGGCGCCTCTGCCATGACTGTTGAGCACAGTTAACTAACAACACTTGTCTGTGACAAAGTCAGTGGGGAAGGTGGCATATCTCTTAAACTTCAACTGTATCATTCACCAACAAGTTCTTTGTGCCAAGCATCTTAGATGTGATCAGGCCAGTTAGCCCGTGATTAAAGTTTTAAACTCTATTTGCTCTAAAGTCCTTTTTTTACTTCCAGTTTCAGAAGTTTCTTATTGCCATACAGGGAAAATACGAAGATGTTATGAATCACAATGATGTAAGATTTCTCAGTTAGGAGACAGCTCTTCGGTGAACCTACGCCCTTAAATGAGAAATTGGGCAATTCACGGGAAATAAAAAAAACAAGCGATTCCAGAACTATATGATCCTGCTTGGCTAGCAGATTTTGCATTTTTAGTTGATGTGACAAGTTTTCTAAAACTTCTTATCATAATTCTTCAAAGGCACAATGCAGTGAAAAGTCAATTATATTCGTGTAACAAGAGTGTTGGGGAACAAGCTGCAACTTTTTCAATGGAATATTGTCTCAAACTCAGCCTAAAGCTCACATTCATTATGGAATATTGTCTCAAACTCAGCCTACAGCTCACATTCACTATGGAATATTGTCTCAAACTCAGCCTACAGCTTACATTCACTATGGACTATTGTCTCAAACTCAGCCTACAGCTTACATTCACTATGGAATATTGTCTCAAACTCAGGCTACAGCTCACATTCACTATGGAATATTGTCTCAAACTCAGGCTACAGCTCACATTCACTATGGAATATTGTCTCAAACTCAGCCTACAGCTTACATTCACTATGGACTATTGTCTCAAACTCAGCCTACAGCTTACATTCACTATGGAATATTGTCTCAAACTCAGGCTACAGCTCACATTCACTATGGAATATTGTCTCAAACTCAGCCTACAGCTTACATTCACTATGGACTATTGTCTCAAACTCAGCCTACAGCTCACATTCACACTAATTAAAAGGAAATCATGACAAGTTTTCCAGTAAGAAACTTCAATTATCAAATGTAGAGGTATTGTTGGCTGGTAAATTTCAAAGGCGCTTTCAGGACTTTGCAGCTATTGAAAAGAAAATCATGTGTTTTTGGTCATCTTTCTCTGTGGACCCTGATGATGCTCCCGGTCGTCTGTAACTGGCACCCTGTGAGGGCGAGACTAAGTGACTCTCACCTGCGTGATAGCGAAAGTGAAAACGCCAGTGGCATTGAGCCTGAACTCACCAATTTACTGCAGTCATGCATGATCTCAGTTTCATACTTCACATTAAAATTTTGCAAAGAAGGTTTTTGAACGTATGCCATTTTTGTTTAGTATCTTAATCCGGCCCCCGCATATCTTAATGGGAAATGGCCCGCCATGTAAAATGTTTGGACGGCCATGAGTCTATACCGCGCTTGATTTATCGGGTCCACAAAACATTAAACCATTTTAAGAGGAGTTATAGCCCTTAGTCATACGATTCTACACTGCAGATGTGAATTTTTTGTTTTGTCGACGCTTTTGTCACTATAACTTATAACATAATAATATATTTAGCTAGTAGTAGCTACGTCTGCCCTGCCATGACGGCTGTTAGCCAATCGGGATGCAAATAAGGGTCAAGTGACCAGTCTTTCCTGTGCAGATATGCCACGCCCTTGGAGAACACAACTGACCGTAATAGAGCAAACAATAACATTCACGCAAACGACAGCAACATGAACGGCAATCTCAGAAGAGGAAATAAGACGATTTATATTAGGAGCACTCACAATTTGGTGACCTAGTTTCTAGGATGTCACAGCACACGAGGGCTCGTGGTTTCCTGATTCAACAGTGAATAGCTTTGCTGAAGGCTGTTCCTATTGTTTAGTATGCTTTTAATTGTGAGGTAGTAAAACACATCCCTCTGGCCCTGGCACATGGAATCTTTCAGCGCACAGTCTACACAGCACACGCACAGACGAGTCGGCATAAACTGAGCACGTAGCACTACCTTCCCATGGCCGAGGAGCTGACGAGGGCTGAATGTAATGTTAGTGTTTTTGTTTGTGTGCGTGTGTGTGTCTGTGGCGCGGATGTAGGTTTTAGTTCGTAAATTCAAGTTCTGCTTTTGTTTTCCCCGGGAAATCTGGATAACGAGAAATTCAGTTGTTTTTTCAGTGATGAACATAACTCATAACTATACATGATATTAACACGTGATTTTAATTACTCATTTCATACGTTTCAAAGAATCCCGACCTCACCGCGGAGTTAACTGTCATTTTATTAACTGTTAGGAGCTTAATTAATGACTTCAGGTTGTGACAATGGCGTATCTGGGTGGACTCAGGGACACCTTTGGCCCCGGGAACAAATCCCTACCTTCAAAGAGATTCGATTCCGTGACCCTTGTTTTCACCGGGATCAGCGTCTGAATTGTTCACTGAATTGTTAACTAAATTGTTAACCGAATTGTTAACTGAATTATTTTTGGATGGTTTTTAATATTTATATTTGTTAATGAGTTAATATGTCACCATATAAAATTGAAAAAAATAAATTAATAAATACACGGATATCCATTTGTTTTCTCTTGTCAGTTGTAATTTGATAACCATATGTCTTCTATTGTCAGTTATAATTTGATATCCTTTGCTCTCTCTTGTCAAATGCAATTTTATATTCATTTGTTTTTGCTTGTCGGTTGTAATTTGATTTCCATTTTTTTTTCTATTGTGAATTGTAATTTGACATCTTTCCTCTGGTTTGTAATTAACTTTTCGTCTATAAATATCTGTCCTGAAGGTAGGGGTGTATGGGCGGGGTTTTGTAGGGGTCACCAACAAGGTTCCCTTTAATCTGAGCGGCTGCGCGGCAAAACAGGTATCTTACCGACGCCACGCAGCATTTTAGAATTACCACGCAGCAATTTTTGTGAAATATTGCACACAAAAATGGATCCTGTGCAACCTTGCACACTAGTTTTTGTGTTTTTTACTTTGCACATGGAACAACAAACTTTAGAGGGTACATTGGTTACCATCCCCCGTTCCCCTTTGAATTAATTTATTATAAAATGAGTTGCTTACTTCTACCCCGGCCAGGTAGACGCTAAAGCCTTGCCTCTGATGGGAGGTAATTTTCCTTCAATAACATAATGTACTTATGGATATTTTTTTAACCACGTTTTATTAACTCGCTTTCGTTCCTGTGGATTTGTTTGTCCGTCCACAATTTTTCAAATCTGCCAACGTAAAATTAAACCACTTCTGATGCTCCTAGAGATCTCAAAATTTTACCACACATAGATCTTGGATGACAATGCATTGTATTAAAAATTCAGATCGATCGAATGTACCGTTATTAAATTATTGCATTTCTTAGTTTATCTTTATATAAGCATCTGTACCCGCCTGCCGTAGTTTCATTTCACGTGGCGAGTTCACCCCGTGAACTCATCGCTTTGTTATTAAACGTTGGGCGGGCGCTGATGAGGTGTTTGGTAAAATAAATAGAGGTAAAAAAATATTTTTTTTAAACCACGTTTTTATTATTGGACTAAAAATAATAAAATAAATAAAGGTAAAAAAATGATTTTTAAAAACCACGTTTTCATAAGTGGACTAAAAAGATTAAAATAATTTAAAACTTATAAGTTCAAGTACTTCGATTTAATATGACTAAAAACGTGGGGCGGGTGTTTGGTAGAAAAATTAAAGATTTCTAATTTAGAAGGCAAAAGAGAGATCTATAAGTGACAGAATGAGTGAACCGCATATGTTAAACCTCATAAGCGCCCGCCCCACGAAGCCAGAAACTCTCCCTGAGATCAAAGATCCGGCTAATGCGCTCTCTGGCGATGTCGGTCTTCTTGTATGGTTGTGAGGCTTGGACGCTCACTGCAGACCTCCAAAGAAGAATCAATGGGCTAGAGATGAGATGTTTCAAAAAGATATTGAACATCTCCTACACAGCGCACATCACAAACGAAGCGGCCCGCAACACAATAAGTACTGTCATTGGCCCCTACGAGAACCTATTCACCTCCATTATGAAGAGGAAACTACGATGGTACGGCGATGGTACGGACACGTGACAAAAACTGGAGGTCTCGCAAAAACTATATTGCAAGGCACAGTCCAGGGAGGAAGGAAAAGAGACAGACAAAAGAAGAGATGGGAGGACGATATCAAAGAGTGGACCGGTCTGTCATTCAGCGACTCTCAAAGGCCAGCACAGGACCGGGACAAATGGCGTGTGTTAGTGAGCAGTTCACGATGGTGCCCCAACGACCCAACAACGGGTTAAGGGATAGTTCAAGTTCAAATCGAAGTACTTGAACTTGTAAGTTTTAAATTATTTTCTTCTTTTAAGTCCACTTATGAAAACGTGTTTAAAAAAATCATTTTTATCCCTTTATTTATTTAAATTTCGTATAAAATATCTTCGTGGCATATACAATGTTGGAAATTGATGATAGAAATTCATAGATACAATTGGGTATATCCTTGTACTTATTCACTATGTGGTAATGAGTATTGTGTCTGGTAAACAAATCACATATATTATAATTTACGTATGGCACAATAATCTTCTGTATCAATGAGATAAGATAATTTCAACAAGTTAAATTAAGTATAATAACTCTATACAAACGTTACATTCCTTTAAATTACTGACCCTGTGAATAATTGTTACCTAAGATTCTTGAAAGGTGTCACATGAAAAATTTCAGTCATCCAGGTAAATATCCTCTGAACAGGTGATTGGTTAACGCACTTCCAGTTTGGGAACCACGGAAATAAATATGCTGAAAAAAATGTAACACTTGCCGAGGCGATGTTGACGCTTATTCCATCTACCAGGGAAAACCCCAAAATAAAGAGGTACTTAAAGATATCAAAGATAAACCGCTCGTCGTTGAAGTTTGTTTTCTAAACAAGACTCCGACTGTGTTTCCTAGAAATGTAAGCCTGACACGTCCATTGCCGTTCATACAGCGTGCTATGCTGTTTGACCTCGTCCATACAGCGGTTTTATGCTGTTTGACCTCGTCCATACAGTGGTGCTATGCTGTTTGACCTCGTCCATACAGCGGTTTTATGCTGTTTGACCTCGTCCATACAGAGGTGCTATGCTGTTTGACCTCGTCCTTACAGCGTTTCTATGCTGTTTGACCTCGTCCATACAGCGTGCTATGCTGTTTGACCTCGTCCTTACAGCGTTTCTATGCTGTTTGACCTCGTCCATACAGCGTTTCTATGCTGTTTGACCACGGCCATACAGCGGTGCTATGCTGTTTGACCTCGTCCACACAGCGGTTCTGTGCTGTTTGACCTCATCCATACAGCGGTGCGCTGCTGTTTGACCTCGTCCATACAGCGGTGCGCTGCTGTTTGACCTCGTCCATACAGCGTTTCTATGCTGTTTGACCTCGTCCATACAGCGTGCTATGCTGTTTGACCTCGTCCTTACAGCGTTTCTATGCTGTTTGACCTCGTCCATACAGCGTTTCTATGCTGTTTGACCTCGTCCATACAGCGTGCTATGCTGTTTGACCTCGTCCTTACAGCGTTTCTATGCTGTTTGACCTCGTCCATACAGCGTTTCTATGCTGTTTGACCACGGCCATACAGCGGTGCTATGCTGTTTGACCTCGTCCATACAGCGTGCTATGCTGTTTGACCTCGTCCATACAGCGGTTCTGTGCTGTTTGACCTCGTCCATACAGCGGTGCTCTGCTGTTTGACCTCGTCCTTACAGCGTTTCTATGCTGTTTGACCTCGTCCTTACAGTGTTTCTATGCTGTTTGACCTCGTCCATACAGTGGTGCCATGCTGTTTGACCTCGTCCATACAGTGGTGCCATGCTGTTTGACCTCGTCCATACAGCGGTGCCATGCTGTTTGACCTCGTCCATACAGCCGTGCTATGCTGTTTGACCTCGTCCATACAGTGGTGCCATGCTGTTTGACCTCGTCCATACAGTGGTGCCATGCTGTTTGACCTCGTCCATACAGCGTGCTATGCTGTTTGACCTCGTCCATACAGCGGTTCTGTGCTGTTTGACCTCGTCCATACAGCGGTGCTCTGCTGTTTGACCTCGTCCTTACAGCGTTTCTATGCTGTTTGACCTCGTCCTTACAGTGTTTCTATGCTGTTTGACCTCGTCCATACAGTGGTGCCATGCTGTTTGACCTCGTCCATACAGTGGTGCTATGCTGTTTGACCTCGTCCATACAGCGGTGCTATGCTGTTTGACCTCGTCCATACAGCGGTGCTATGCTGTTTGACCTCTTCCTTACAGAACCAACAATGTAAAGATATTTATCCATGGGGCCGTCCATAAATGACGTCACGCGATCTGGTCGATTTTTTCTCCTTCCTCCCCCACCTCCCTCGTCACGTCGTCTCAAAAAGTTACCCCCCCCCCAAACATCAAATATGACGACACAATGCTTTGCACATGCCCGCCCCCAATAAAAGCCGTATTTCCTATTTGAAAATGAGCATGTTTCAAATCTCTTTATTGTCATTTAATCATTTAAGTATGGATTTAGTGTAAGGCTGCACTCTAATATCGTAACACGAGTGAAGCCATGTAAAACGTCATAAAATAAATTGTAAGTAATCAAATATTTAAGTGGAACTTTTATTTAAGCTTGCGAGCTTTGATTTGACGTCACAGTTCTTAAAGACCCCCCTCCCCATCATCACAGATCGTCACAAATGGGTGACCACCCCCCCTCCCCCCCCCCTTTTGTATTGGACGACCCCCATAAGGTCTTTCCCCGTATTTCTGTTCATCCGGGTGTAACAGGCCATATTAATATCATTAAACCCTGCTAAGAATATACACACGGTAAATTCTGGAAACAGTGAAGAATGTTGTCATTATTGATTGCCTTAAGACCATCACAGAGATCGATCATAATTGCTGAACTAAATACTCCAACACTCTTTTTTTTATTATAAGGGAAGTAATATATTACGTTATTTGTTTTACAAAATAAACATAGCTTACCTCCCTTAAAATATGCTCCTGCGTTTGAAGGAATTGCACACCATGAGTTATTTGATCAACTTACACGACATTTTTCCTTTAACAGTTTATCAATGACAGACGGACGTTACGTAAACATATTTTGTTTAGTTTTAGAAAGTTAATCATGTCAACATAGGTTTACTTTATCATGCTGGCCTTGCAGGCTGCTCAGTGCTGCAACTGGGTGGGGGAAAAAAGGGGGGGGGATACGTGGCCGTTAGGACTGGTGCTGTCTGCCAGTTATACAATAATTTCATGCGAAGTTTCGGTTTAGTCTTTCTCTGGTGATCCCCTCAAGTTGTATCCATGAAAAAGAAACACAACTGCAATATTTGAAAATGAAATATTACAACAAATACGTTCAGCTTTCAATATAATAGAAACTGTTTCGTCACATGCCTTCATTTGGTCAAATATTTTATGGCGGGACGTCACATTCTGCCATTGTCATGACATCGCTTTGTGGCATGACGTCACATTCTGCCATGGTCAAGACATCACGAAGGACGCATCTGTTTCATAGCTCACCTTTTCCTTCGGGGACTCGTCATCCCTATTTTTAACTAAACTATTTCTCTTTCTCACTCTCTCTCTCTCTCTGTTAGTGATCACTGCCTCCATGTTCGTGCCATCCACAAACTGTTCACTCACCTTGAATAGAAACCAGACTGCACTGAAACCCTAATAAAAATTTCGCTTCACGCAAACTTGTTTATCTTTGACGAGAGAAAACAAGAGTAAGGGGTATTACTTCTGTAGCTTTAAATTAAATTCGTTACATTACCTAAATGAAAAATATTATTTTAATTAGATATATTAAAATAAGTTGTTATTTTTTTTTAAATCACGAAATAAACCAACACCACCTACAACTATTCCAATGTGTTAATTGGCGCCAGCCCGTCTGTCAACTAAACTAATAGGCAATTTGGAGACTGTAATATTGCGAAACTGCTCAATGACGTGCTGATGGTAACACGACTTAACACGAGAGGAAGTTTATATTTCCCTTCACCAAGTAATGACATCTCTATATTTTCATATAAGGACATGACATTTGGTATATTGTAATTTTTAAAAAAAATTGTTGAATTGTGTAAAAAGATGTGTTTTTTCTAGCGCTGCGGAAATTAACGATTAATTTATCGATTAATCGTTAAATGTTTTAACGATTAAATTTTTTTAAATGATTAATTGACCCACCACTTATAAATGTACTGGAAGTCAAAAAGTAAAATATCTCGGCCGATATATACACTCAAAATTCCGGACGATTAAACGAACATTTTGGTTTTAAAGTATTGACTGACGTGAATGTTCAAAATGTTGATAAAGGTTATTTTGTCCATTGAGAGAAATATTTTGTCTTCCATGCAATGTTCCCTCTAAGTCTAAGCTTTCGTTGTTCCGTGTGCAAAGTTTAAAAAAAACTCGTGTGCAAAGTTGCACATATTTTTGTGCATATGTTACAAAATTGGCTGCGCGATGATTCTAAACTCCTGCGTGGCGTCTGTCAAATATCTGCTCAGCCGCGCTGCTTAAAGGGAACATTGCTACCATGGTTCTAACACTTTGCTTACATATCACCTGCAAACCAAACATCCACTATAGTATCAGAAACTTCAGCTGAGACAATCTAAAGCTATGTGAACGATTGTTCAGCTCAACTGGTTACATTGCCAATTAGACCCGCTCATCACTTATGTCATCACAAATAATGTCAACACACTTGTCTTTTTTTGCGTAGTTGGTTAAAAGATGAGATATAAAGGAGAAATTCCACTTAGATGTTCAACAAGAACGTTTAATAAGTGTTAATTCTGACGTCATAATTTTATTTTTTTGCTTTAAATGAAAGTAACGATTAATTAAGCGTTAATTTTTCAAAAGTTAACGATTAAATTTAAATTAATCGTTAACAGCCCTAGTTTTTTCCTTTCTTGTCTTTATTTAATATTCTGCACGAATCGGTCGTTTTTTACAACTAAGTCCTAAAATGTGCATACGCACCTTAAAAAGTTACTTCAAGACGATTGACAGCAACAGTAGTGCCTTATTATTATACGGAGCGTTGCATCAACAGGCTGCCAAGTCCAGAAGATGGATCAGAAAAGATCGTGCTACAAACCCTCCTGATGACATTCCGGTCATTTATAAATTCCTTCAAGATGACCCTAATGAAATTTGAAGAGTGCTATTGACGAATTTCTATTTAATTTAAGCGAAATTAGATTTTTATTTGAATTAAACAAAGCATTTTGATGACTAATTTTTGTAAACTTGTAAATATTTTGATTACGATTAGTACCTACTTAATTATACAATAACGGCCTTTGAATAGCGGAACTTTGCTTGGATACACAAATAATATTAGAAGGGAGATGAGAAAATATCTTTGACATTAGTCTCAATTTTAATTAAATGTATATCTCCTTAAATATTAATATTAACTAAATTTTATTTATATTTATTAAGTTATAGTTTGTTTTTTTTTAATTTGAGAAAATCTTTGCTCTGTCACACGAATGCACGCGCAATTAAATGAGTAATAGTATAAGTGAAAAATCATGTTCAAGTGACTTTCATTTCTAAACTAAGAAAGACGTTTGCTTTGATCGCACCTCCACTTTCTACACATGTCCAATCATTTAGGAAGGTTACTGAACATGTTTCGAAAGTAATGAGGCAATGTTGAAATGTTCATATAACAAATACGCACTGGCTATTATTTTTTTATTTTCATTTTTTGAAAAATATTCATTTGTTTCGACTCTTTTATGTTTTTACTTTCCTCATACAAGAGGGAGAGGGGCTCTTAGCTATGCTGCGCCCCTGACATCAGCCAATTTTACCACCAGACAGGTATCCGCCTACTGCCTACCCCCCGGGCAGTCACCTCGAGTATCATGCTGACATTCTGGCAAACTCCCCGAGTACTCTACAAACCAATGTTTGTTTAAAGAAAAACAAGTTTGGCCTTTCGCTGATGAAAAATCTGGCACCACCGCCTATGTTCGCGTGGACCAGTGCAAACTCTCTCTCTATTATTTTTCTTTTCTATGAAAACATATGAAAGTAACATGATGATGTCTTATATTATATAAAAAGAAGTCTTTCCGTTAACTAGCGAAAAAACGAATTCAATACGACACACCTTTATTATAAGCATCAGGAAAACTAAACTAATTTTAAAAAAATAAAATGTAATTATTAAAGCCCAGAAGACGATATGGAACTATTTACCATATTTTACTTGGCATTGATGGCCTCTAAGGCTTCTGCTACACTGGTAATCGTTCTCCTGGCTTGCCAATATTTATTCTAGTATTTATAATAACTGTAAATATATTTGTGGCTTGCCAATATTTATTCTAGTATTTATAATAACTGTAAATATATTTGTTTATAAATTTTAATGTTGAAGGCAGAATTTATGTCTACTCCAAAAACATCTTAAATGTTATAACACACCAATAAGACCACGTGTATCTTATCTTACCCTACCGTATATTTTGCTGAAACTCCTTTTAAATAGAAGATTATTGCGTCCTAAACGTATCCACGAATTACGTCTAGTGTTTCATTTTGAGAAGAGTTTTTAATTTTGATTGTGTGTTAAAATTTGTTTTTATGGTTGGTCCACATCCTAAGCCCTAATTCAAGACTGTATTTGTGTGTTAATTCTTTCAAAGTGAACATAATTTATATATATATATATATATATATATATGAGTTTTTGAATTAGATTACTGTTGTGTTGTATTTCCAAGTTAGAATTTAACGCCTAGTGTGTTATTCGAGCTTTAAACTTCTTCTACCCTCTAGTGTTTAAATGAGACAGTGGAGGTGATGACTTAAACCTGTTCCACCGTCTTGTCCTCTTCTACCCTCTAGTGTTTAAATGAGACAGTGGAGGTGATGACTTAAACCTGTTCCACCGTCTTGTCCTCTTCTACCCTCTAGTGTTTAAATGAGACAGTGGAGGTGATGACTTAAACCTGTTCCACCGTCTTGTCCTCTTCTACCCTCTAGTGTTTAAATGAGACAGTGGAGGTGATGACTTAAACCTGTTCCACCGTCTTGTCCTCTTCTACCCTCTAGTGTTTAAATGAGACAGTGGAGGTGATGACTTAAACCTGTTCCACCGTCTTGTTATTAATTCCCAACACCTCGCTTCCTCTTTCTAACATTATTGCTCCTCCAACTCTCCCACCATTCCACCCCACCTTTCCACCCCACCTTTCCACTCCAACTCTCCCACCTTTCCACTCCAACTCTCCCACCTTTCCACTCCTACTCTCCCACCTTTCCACCCCACCTTTCTACTACAGCTTTCCTTCCTCGTATTTCCCCTATGCTACAACCATATCTAAGATCATATCTAAGATCATATCTAAGATCATATCTAAGATCATATCTAAGACCATATCTAAAACCATATCTAAGACCATATCTAAGATCATATCTAAGACCATATCTAAGACCATATCTAAGACCATATCTAAGACCATATCTAAGACAATATCTAAGACCATATCTAAGATCATAACTAAGACCTTATCTAAGACCATATCTAAAACCATATCTAAGACCATATCTAAGACCATATCTTAGACCATATCTAAGACCATATCTAAGACCATATCTAAGATCATATCTAAGACCATATATAAGATCATATCTAAGATCATATCTAAAATCATATCTAAGACCATATCTAAGATTATATCTGACCATATCTAAGATCATATCTAAGACCATATCTAAGATCATATCTAAGACTATATCTAAGATCATATCTAAGATCATATCTAAGACCATATCTAAGATCATATCTAAGATCATATCTAAGACCATATCTAAGATCATATCTAAGATCATATCTAAGACCATATCTTAGACCATATCTAAGATCATATCTAAGATCATATCTAAGACTATTTCTAAGGTTTTCACTTGATTATTTGCCTATTAGCTACCCACTCCCTATCCGTACACTCACCTGAACTTCAGAATGCAGTCAGCTATTGCAAAAATAGTTGTCTAGACGGATTCCAAACTGATAGGTAAATTACTTTTGCACGAATGCTTTAATAGTTGTATAAGGCAGCGAGTAAATGTACGGTTTATTTATAAGATGTATTGAAATAAAGAATTTCTGGGGAATTAAAATTTATAAAGATCAGAATTTACATATTTTTCGTAAAGCCCCAAGGTACAATGAGGGAAGTCTTGGCTGTTTTCATTTAAATACGTCCTCATTTAAACCTCAAAGTAAATGTGTTTTTTTAAAAATCCTTTATATTAACTTCATCGTCTTGTCGTGGTCGCGCCCACGAAAAAAAAGTAAAAAATGACCCACTTCCCACAATCCTATCGTGATGAAATTTTGCACATCGACTTTTGTTACCTAACAATGCATTCCATCAAAATGTCAGATCGATCGGATGTACTGAAATTACTTTAATTAATTTTTAGATTATCTCTAATTATCTCTATGTAGCATGTAAATATTTATGCTAGTCTGCCGCGCGGTGCTTATTATATTGAACATGCTTTTATAATATTTTTTACCGATTTTGTTCCTTCCAAAAATGTGATTATATATAAATCAAGCCAATATGTGCAATACGATAAAATAATAAAGATTTGTAAAAATGTGTAATCAATTTCTATCGCGTCTCATATATAAAGGATTTATAGTCAAAAACGTTGAAAAGAGAAGAATACCGGAAGATACGATTGAGCAGAGAAAGATTTTGTATTTATGAGCCATATTCCACCTTATCTTATCTAATAAAGATGCTCTTTCTATATGGAAGCATATTGTGTCCTACGCTTATCAATGGTTTATGTCAAGTTTTCCTTTTTCATTCGATTTTTAAATTTTGATATAGCGTGTTGGTTTCCCTGGTTTGGTCAGGCCACCCATTTCCACGCCCGAATCCCAGATGGGAGGAACGAGAATTTGTATGCGTTTTTTTTTCTCATAAATATGGAATATAAGAAAAGTTCTTTGATCAATATGCATATCTGGGAGTTGTATCAGATTATCTTTGTGCTGTATTTCTAAGTTAGAATTAATTGCTTTACGCATTATTTCAACTTCGCTCTGTATTTTTCTACCACCTAGTGTTTATAGGTTTAATGATTTAACTAATGGTGTTTCTCAATTTTTAATATTCACTACTAATTCACCATTAGTTAAATCATTAAACCTTGAAACACTAGAGGATAGAAGAACCAAGAGCAAAGTAGTAATCATACATAAAGCAATTAATTCTACTTTAGAAATACAACACAAAGATAACTTAATACAACCCTCAGATAGACATAAGGATAAAAACACCTTTCTTATTCCGTATGCAAGAACAAACACATACAAGTTTTCCTTCTTCCCGTCCAGAATTCGGGCGTGGAATGGGTTGCCTGAAGAATCCAGGAAAACCAACACTTTATCAACATTTAAATCTCTAATAAAAATGCAGGACAAAACACAAACCATAGATAAGCGTAGGACGCAATAATCTTCTGTATAGAAGGAGTGTCTGTAAACAGATAAGATAATGAGTCTGGCAACTCTTTTGTGTTAATATTATTGTGAATTGATCCGATATCTTTGTAAGATACGCATGAGTGATCTTTATTTCTATGAGTGATCTTTATTTCTATGAGTGATCTTTATTTCTATGAGTGATCTTTATTTCTATGAGTGATCTTTATTTCTATGAGTGATCTTTATTTCTATGAGTGATCTTTATTTCTATGAGTGATCTTTATTTCTATGAGTGATCTTTATTTCTATGAGCGATCTTTATTTCTATGAGTGATCTTTATTTCTATGAGTGATCTTTATTTCTATGAGTGATCTTTATTTCTATGAGTGATCTTTATTTCTATGAGTGATCTTTATTTCTATGAGTGATCTTTATTTCTATACGTGATCTTTATTTCTATGAGTGATCTTTATTTATATGAGTGATCTTTATTTCTATGAGTGATCTTTTTTATATGAGTGATCTTTATTTCTATGAGTGATCTTTATTTCTATGAGTGATCTTTATTTCTATGAGCGATCTTTATTTCTATGAGTGATCTTTATTTCTATGAGTGATCTTTATTTCTATGAGTGATCTTTATTTCTATGAGTGATCTTTATTTCTATGAGTGATCTTTATTTCTATGAGTGATCTTTATTTCTATGAGTGATCTTTATTTCTTTACAGTAAAAATACCTTCGATAAGTGTAAATTACGTTTATTAATTTTTAAATCCCTTATATTAACTTCACCGCCGTCTCTCTCTGTCTTGGGCACCGCGGAAAATTAGAAGTCAAAATTGACCCACTTCCCGTCATGCCATCGAGCTGAAATTTGGCACACGGATCCGTGTCACCTAACAATGCATCGTATCAAAAATTCAGATCGATCGAAAGTATAGTTATTACATTAATGCATTTTACTTTATCTGTATAAACTATATGTAGCGGTCGCTATCGTTTACATTTTACGGGTCACTTGACTTCACCCCAGCCATAGGTGAACACATCTCGTGTGTTAACCAGGTGTACCGGCGTGCTTTTGTTAACATTTTGCGTGTCACGCTGAGCTCGGTCGAGCGATCGGTGACAAGACTTTCCCCTCTCCCACCCCCCACCCGGGTTAAAAGCAAAGGGGAGTTAAGACAGATTCAGTCTGTAAATATTTGTCGCGTTTGAACATAATCAATACTTTTAGTTATGTCTCATATATAAGGGATTTATAGTCAAATACTTTGTTTTTACGGGTTTATTTTATTTTTCTTTAAATTTTAAGTAATGTTCAGAATTCGTATATTAAAATCATTATTGTTATGTTGTTTTAACGTTAAACTGTTCTCTCGTATGTGATAGACAGCGTTATAAATCCAAATTTCACTATTAATAACCTTAAAACAGCAGAATGAACTTATTTGTTGTTCGTCCGTCGTGGTCGACGATGACCACTCTCATCATATTTGCTGGGACGCCACATGTGTCCTCTGGTGGCTTATTAACCCTATTCTGGCACGAAAAAGACGTCCGCATGTCGGACAAGAGATGGATGCGGTCCGTTCAGGAGGGTTTTGGATACGGTCCTTTCTGGCTTGACGTTTTAACTTGGCAGCCTGTTGTCTGTTTGCCTCACAGACAGCTGCACCATTCCATATCATAGAGCGCCAGTGGACTCGGTTACTGGCTGCTGCTTTCCAGGAGTCATGTCCGATGTCGAAGGCCTTCAGAGCAGTTTTAAGTGCATTCTTGTAGCGCTTACGTGAACCTCCGCATGCTCTATGCCCTTCTGTAAGCTCACCATAGAAGAGCCTCTTGAGGAGGCGATGGTCGGGCATGCGCACTACATGCGCCGCCCAGCGTAGTTGGCTTTGCATGAAGCTAGTGTGGATTTTGGGGAGTCCTGACCTGGCTAATATTTCGGTGTCTGGAACTTTTTCCTGCCATTTTATATTGAGAATTTTTCTAAGGCTTTTGGTGTGGAAGTGGTTCAGCAACCTCGCATGGCGTTGGTATACAGTCCAAGTTTCACATGCATATAATAAGGTGGGGAGCACTACAGCTCTGTATACTTTTAGTTTTGTTTGGGTGCTGATTCCCCTTCTGTTGCAGACACTGTCATGCAATCTACCGAATGCTGCGCTGGCCTTTGAGATTCTCGAGTTCACCTCGTCATCAATATTGGCCTTCTGAGACAGTGTGCTGCCAAGGTAAGTAAAGCGGCTCACTGTGTTGATTTTGTTGCCGTTGATGAATATGTTAGGCTCAGTGTAGGATTTGCCTGGGGCCGGCTGGTATAACACTTCTGTCTTCTTTGTGCTGATGGTGAGCCCAAAGTTAGAGCACGCACTGGAAAATTTATCAGCACTTAGTTGCAGTTGTGCTTCAGAGCCCGCGTTAAGGGCACAATCATCAGCAAAAAGAAGGTCCAGGATGCTGTCTGATTTGACCTTTGTCTTAGCTTTAAGCCTCCTGAGGTTGAACAGACGACCATCAGTGCGATACTTGAAGTCCATGTCTACATTTCTATTCCTGAAGGCCTCTGTAAGCATGGCTGAGAACATGAGGCTGAACAATGTTGGGGCCAGAACACAGCCTTGCTTAACGCCATTTGTGACAGGGAATGGTTTAGAGACCTCTCCGTTGTCCTGGACTCGAGCCTGCATGCCATCATGGAATTGCCTTACAATGGCTATATACTTATTTTCACACCCATACTTGGCCATAATCCTCCATAGGCCCTCTCTGCAGACTGTGTCAAAGGTTTCCGTAAGGTCTATGTAAATGGAAAATAGGTCCATATTCTGCTCTTGACACTTTTCCTGCAATTGTCTTGCTGCAAAGATCATGTCGATAGTCCCACGTTCTTTCCGGAAACTTAATTACACCAGCGGGAAGTAAAACTCTAGAAAACTATCTGTATATCATCTCAGATTTCTCTATCAGCTATTCTTAAAATTATAAAATTGCTATACAAAACTATTTACAACATTCTTAAATATCTCCTTAAAAATGTTGTAGTTTTCTCAAATTTTTATTTACAAATCTATTTGCAGCATTCTTACATTGTAAAACAAAATCTTGTACAACTACAAATCTATGAATTATTTTTTATGTGACGAAATAGTTCTTTCTATACCGGCTAGGCCGCCAGGCTTTCTCTTACTCTCACGTTCACCCCTTACCCAAACCTGCTCCTTCTCCCTCATGTTTCTGTGCTCACGTCCGCTCTAACACCCCCACCCCCCGCCTTTCACAACCACAGCGCGCCACCCTCTCCCTCCCCATATGTGCCACCCACACACCATAACTCTTGTTAATTAGTGCATAGAGGCACCCTACAGCAGAAAGTCGACTTCAATTTATCTCAACATTTGTATTCTCAAAGCTTTTTATTTATTTATTTTCATGTTCTGTCTTACCTGAGACCTGGGAAATCTCACGAGTGAGAGTTTTAAATTTTCTCTTCCGTGTTCGAGGCTAAAGCGATGTTGTTGTTTTTTAAAATATTTTTGTGAGTGTAGAATGCCCTTTTTAAATCCCTTATATTAACTTCACCGCCGTCTCGTCATCTCTCTCTGTCTGTCTTGGGCGGCCGGGAAAACAAAAGTAAAAAATGACCCACTTTCCGTGATCCGATCGAGCTGAAATTTGGTACACGGACCCGTCTCACCTAACAAACCATCGTATCAAAATTTCAGATCGATCGAATGTACCGTAATTAAATTAATGCATTTTTAGTTTATCCTTATATAACGTATGTAATTCAAATTCACGGTTTGTTATTGTTTTTTCTGCCACGTGAGAGTTTGAGTTGACGCGACCCATCGAAGTACCGGCGTACTTTTGTTTACATTTTACGTGTCACGCTGAGCTTGGTCAAGCGACCAGACTTTTCCCTCTCCCCCCACCCTCCCCCCTCCCCAGGGTTATGAAGCAAAGTTGAGTTAAGACAGATTCAGTCTGTAAATGTTTGTCGCGTTTGAAAATAATCAATACTGTTAATTATGTCTCATATATAAGGGATTTATAGTCAAAAACTTTGTTTTTACGGGTTTGTTTTATTTAAAACCTTAGTCGACCCTCCAACATGCATCATCACGTGACACACACCATGCATCAACACGTGACACACACCATGCATCATCACGTGACACACACCATGCATCATCACGTGACACACATCATGCATCATCACGTGGCATGTGTTACCTTTCATCAGCAATACATTAGATACTTTTGAACCACATCTCTCATAATTATTATCATTACTAAAGTGCTTTACCACCCTCAGAGGCGTAACAACGACTTGGCGTGAGGGCTAATCCCTTAATAATCAATTCATTCTGTATAATTGAGTATTTTCCCTATTTCTCAAGGGCTCCTAAAATAAATTAGCCCAGGGCGACTAAATGAATTAGCCCAGGGTGCCTAAAATGAATTAGCCCAGGGCGCCTAAAATGAATTAGCCCAGGGCGCCTAAAATGAATTAGCCCAGGGCGCCTAAAATGAATTAGCCCAGGGCGCTTAAAATGAATAACCCAAGGCGCCTAAAATGAATTAGCCCAGGGCGCCTAAAATGAATTAGCCCAGGGTGCCTAAAATGAATTAGCCCAAGGCGCCTAAAATGAATTAGCCCAGGGCGCCTAAAATGAATAACCCAAGGCGCCTAAAATGAATTAGCCCAGGGCGCCTAAAATGAATTAGCCCAGGGCGCCTAAAATGAATTAGCCCAAGGCGCCTAAAATGAATTAGTCCAGGGCGCCTAAAATGAATTAGCCCGGGCCGCCTAAAATGAATTAGCCCAGGGCGCCTTAAATGAATTAGCCCAGGGCGCCTAAAATGAATTAGCCCAAGGCGCCTAAAATGAATTAGTCCAGGGCGCCTAAAATGAATTAGCCCAGGGCGCCTAAAATGAATTAGCCCAGGGCGCCTAAAATGAATTAGCCCAAGGCACCTAAAATGCATTAGCCCAGGGCGCCTAAAATGAATTAGCCCAAGGCGCCTAAAATGAATTAGCCCAGGGCGCCTAAAATGAATTAGCCCAGGGCGCCTAAAATGAATTAGCCCAGGGCACCTAAAATGAATTAGCCCAAGGCGCCTAAAATGAATTAGCCCAGGGCGCCTAAAATTAATTAGCCCAGGGCGCCTAAAATGAATTTGCCCAGGGCGCCTAAAATGAATTAGCCAAGGGCACCTAAAATTAATTAGCCCAGGGCGCCTAAAATTAATTAGCCCAGGGCGCGGAAAACCCAGTTACGCTTCTAACCGCCCTTAACAAACCTCACCATTAGCTGAACTTTAAATTTCAATGTCTTCCTTAAGATAACTAACGCAATAATCTTCTGTATAGAAGGAGCGTCTGTAACAGATAAGATAGGATAACATACCGTTAAATAAACTCCATCATTTAACGACAGTTCTGTTTCCCTGTCGCTTTCAGTAAGCGCTACCACCCCAAAAGTCACCACAATACCAGCATAACACCACACACCACCAGATTTGGCCACACCGCCCTCAACATTACCACCACAAACAAACAAAAATCAATATTTTATTAGATTTTTTAAAATAGAAAAAGAATGGTGCTAAATTTATCATCTGAAGATAATTCTAACTAGAAACTAAACCAAACGTGTTTTTGCTAATAGATTATGCCCCCCCCAACCCCAAACCTCACATTCGTCTAACTCTCTGTCTCTCGTTCAATTTTTTAATGCTAGAAAATCTGATCATTGTGTCAAAAATAACTGCTTCTCCCTTGAGATCTTTCTTACGGCCGTTGCTCTCAAACTGAGAAACACTCGCCTCGCTGGTTTTATTATTTTGAAAGAGGAAAATGTTTAGCAAGACTTCACTTAAATAATGTTCACAGAACACAAAAATAAATGTGATTTATTAAAAAGAAATATGCCAAATTTATACAAATAAAAATGCTCTTGGTCGGAGTGACTAGAACGAACGCCCAGGTCCAAATTATGGTCGAGGCTTCTCAAGTGTTGTGACTATATTCAACGAAAAAAATGTGTTTGTTTGATTTAAAAAAAAATTTTAACTATTAAAAACGATAAAAGATCAGTCGCATTAAATTAGCGAAGACACCATTAAATTATGAACATTAACGTTGATAGAACATCTAAAAGTATTATAATAAATTTACGTATGACACTTTTAAATTTTCAAAATTAAATTAGCTTTAAGGACCCCTCAAAATTTTATCAATAACTTATCTTATAAAACAACCCTAAGATTTTATCATTAAATTAGCTGTCACCTCTAAAATTATTTAATAAGCTTAAACCTTGCAAGCCTCTTTTGAAATCAACACCGATTCATTGTTGCCCATATCTTTAATTGTTATGTTGTCACATTAACTTTGTATATCCATTCACCTTATATTATATAGGCTTGTAATACTCTCATCTCAGTCCTCCAACAATCTTGATAACTCCTTGCTTTCAAACTCCTAGTTCTATCTGCACTGATCACAGTCCTAGTTTTAAACTGCACTGATCACAGTCCTAGTTTTAAACTGCACCCCCAACTGATATGTTCACAAATCTATTTCCCTTATGCTACAGGCGCTGTTTCACTGTTATTTAGCCTTAGGTTTGACTTTTTTGCCACAGTGCTTTTACTTCTAGGGATGACTTTAATAACATATACCATTGACCTGTGGCGCGGTGAGGGGGGGCACAGGGGCACTCCCCACCCCCCCCTTTGGCGTCACTTTGTTAGGGGCGGCAATTCCTCGTCGTCGATCAGGGTAAACGATGGTGGGTTATTTCAATTCATGAGAAGTTTTGGCAGCTACAGAATTTAGAAAACATGTTATTCTCTTATACCAGCTAATCTACTGGACTTTTATGACCGCGACCTCTCATTCTCTTATACCAGCTAATATATTGGACTTTGATGACCGTGACCTCTCAGATCAGAGCAGCCGTCTCACGTGACACTGACAAACAAGAGCTTTGTCGGACTCACAGGAAAGAAAGGGACTTAATGAATAAATTCAAGCCGACTTTATTTGTGTTAGTTTATGGCGCTATTTGTGCTCAAAGTTAACATGCATAATAAAACAAAATTGATTCTTCTTGTTACGCAACGACAAATGTATAAATATATAAATATAAATATTATAAATATACCGTATATACTCGTTCTATAGCCCGTTCGTTCATAAGCCGACCTACCCCCCTCTTTTGGAAGAGAAAAGTATTAAAAGTGTGACCCGCTCGCAAGCCAACCCCCCAAAAATAATAGGACAGCATAATCAAACTGGTACACATCTTTAAAAAAAAATACAAGCTAAATCGGTCATTATGATAGTTTACTTTGTACTACTTATCTTTTGTCTTTGTGCTCTATTTTAGGCAAGAGTTACCGGTATTTTTTAATTATTTTTTTTCTTTGGCAAAAGCCCGTGCATTAAAATTCCTTGTTGAAAACAAAATTTGTAAAAAATGTATTTAAATATTCACAAAAATAAATAAAATTATTAAATAAGGTAAGTGCAGATGTTTCATAATTAATAATATTTTATAGTTTCTGGTAGAGCATTCGAATCTTGTAGAATGTAGACTAGGACCTTGATGACCTACAATAACAACAACGATATTCAATGTACATGCAGAAATCACATATGACCCGCTCATAAGCCGAACACCCAAATATTTTTCCCCTAGAGTTTGTCCAAAAAAGGTCGGCTTTAGAACGAGTATATGCGGTATATATTTATTTCTAAAAAAAACACACACATAAAACAGTTATATTTAACTTGCATGTCGCGGTTGGACACACATTTTGAGTCGTTTCCATGTCTAAAGAGCTCACATAATATATTAACATATTAGGCATCAGTCCAGATGTAACTTTTTAATGTTTCAAGGTTTTTTTTCAACTCTAGAGTGATACTTTCTAGACATCTGGTAGTCAACAAAAGTAGTGCTTAAAAATATCATTTCACACTCTTATCTTATCCTATCTTATCTTATCTCATCTGTTTACAGACGCTCCTTCTATACAGAAGATTATTGCGTCCTACGCTTATCTATGGTTTGTGTTTAGTCCTGCATTTTTATTAGAGATTTAAATGTTGATAAAGTGTTGGTTTTCCTGGTTTCTTCAGGCAACCCATTCCACGCCCGAATTCCGGACGGGAAAAGAACGAACATTTGTATGTGTTTGTTCTTGCATACGGAATAAGAAAGGTGTTTTTATCCTTATATCTATCTGACTCCTACGCTCACAGTCAAACGTTCATAAGGACTCTTGTTTATTGGTATATAAAAGAATTTTATCAGAAAAAAAGATAATATCCTTATATCTAAGCCAGAATTCTTGCCCTCGATGACAGTTCGCGAGAAGAAGTAAACCAGGATCCGCCCAGCTCAAGTGTACACATCTGTGCTACAAATGTCTGTCTCGATGGGGCACTTTCACTCCCAAGTTTCCGTGACTTAAGGTCTGGAAAAAGTGTTTCTCATCTCCAGCCGTGCCTTACACCGGAGCTAGCTGGGTAGCTCGTTACGGCATTAGGACCCGCTGATGAGACCAAGCACATGATTGGGCCGTGGAGCTATTTCTGTGAGCAATAGAAACATCATAACCAAAACATCATTTTGGCGTGGGGTGAGCTACTGCTATGACGTCTGTCGAATGGATAATGTCCATGGAACTGTAGAGTGCTGCTGGATTACTTGACTGGATTACTTGACAGGATTATAGTAAGTTTAAATTTCGTTAACCTGAAACTTTTTTTTTAGTATTAGCAGATTTAATGTAATTGTAACAAGTTCTTTATTTTGGATACATTTTTTAATCATTCTTTTTTTAAAACCCTGTTTGAGTTTAAAATAAGTTTGAAATCCACCTTGCAATGCATCTTGCAATCCACCTCGCAATCCACCTCGCAATCCACCTCGCTATCCAATTACTTTGATACGGAGCGTCCACACTGGTTCAGGAAATCCACCGTGCTATCCAATTACTTTGATACGGAGCGTCCACACTGGTCCAGGAAATAAACACTGCCATACATGTCCAAGAGGACTTCTTGTAAACTTCTTTGTGAGTATTGCTACACTGCCACTGATTGCTTCCATTTTAGTCAGTTTTTATTGTTTATCTTGACAACAACCTTTAACCTCTACCCCATACGCTAACTACTAAAGGCCTCGCACATGGGAATCGTAGTGATAACAGTTAGATAAGGTCCACGCACTGTTGTTTGTAATCCCAACGATCCGTTGACCTCTGTAACAAAACTCAATGTTCCATACACATCGCAAAAGATCCATTAACCCATAGCCACTCAGATAAACCTAACCCACTCTTTACATCCGAGCACTGCACACAGCTATCAACTCTCTCTTAACGACAAGAAAGTGAGATTTAATTTTAAACACGCGGCTTTTGCTTGCCATCAAAGGAATTTATTTTTAAAAAAAGAAAGCGCCCCTGATCCTTTGTTCGACCCGTTGAGACTCTGACAATGGTCTAAATTTAAAAAACTCTTATCTTCATCGAGTCTAATCTCTGATTGACCCACCCACGTCATCCAGACGAAAACCAAACATCACGCGTCGCTGCTAATCGTGGAACTTCAAGTGGCCACCGTTCAAAACGCGTGCTCTCTGGTGCGCCCCACACAGACTGGTTGGTGCGTTGGATTCGATCGCAGCATTGCGGACATTTAGTAAATATTGGCAGGTCTATAAAGCCAAGTTCGATAAACTATAGATCTAATGATTCCATCAAGTGCTTTTCTGTAGCATCAGTTTGTAAAGTTTGGCGGCAGCAAACATTATACGTCAGCAGTTAGAGTCGTGGGCGCCTCGAGTTTCCATCACAGTCGAGACTTTTGATTAAAGGGGTGCAAATGCCTCATTAGGTATCACAAAACAGATTTAAGTCGCACTGTTTATTTCCAGTACACGAAAAGGCGTGAGAATCGATAAATAATCTTTGAGTAAATCGTGAACTAAATAGGCCACAGTTTGGGGATCAGTGGGTCCGCACAGTTTGGGGATCAGTGGGTCCGCGGCTATAACTAGATCCGTCGATATCCGTTACGACGTCTGATTCTGGACTCATTGATTGGCCAAACCTGGCGTGTTATAAAACGCAGATAAGGATGACCACATGGGCATCTAAACACCAGCATTAGATAAATGGTCCATGTTTAGCCTAAAACACACCAGAACTTGATGAATTCCATGTTAAGTCACTGACACGTCAGAACTGGGCGAATGGTCCATGTTTAGTATATGACACATCAGAACTAGATAAATGTTCTTTGTTTGAGAGCACACACCGTGACCCACTGATTTGATCCTTACAATAACCACGTAACAAAAACGACGACTAAATCAACCACGCACTTCACGACGTTTCAGCAACAATTAGTGAATCAACCGGAGAAAAGAAAACTTCGACTAATTAACCAAATTATAATAATTTTAGCTGTTTAATAATATTATTTTTTACTAAAATTACTAAAATCCTAAGTAGTTATGTAGGCGGCCATTTTTATTGTTATTGTTATTAATTTTGAACTCTCCTAATCGTAACTGTGTACATAACATAAAATCACCAATTTTATATACCTTCCAAATAAATTAATTACTAGGTGTAGAATTCATATTTAAATTTAATTGAACTTAATCAAATTAGAACAATTAAACACACTTTAACAAAATTATACATAACTTATAGTATCATAATAATAATAGTAATTAGTAATAGTAATAGTCTTAAGTCTTAAACTTAAGCCTTAAAATTAAACCTAGTCTAACACTAACCCGAAAATGAGAATTTTCATCTTAGTCTTAGTAATAACCACACTACTTTTAAGGACATTAACGTCAACCAACAAACATCCTAAAAATCAGAGTAATATATCAATAATTATAAACCACCACAACACAAAGCACACTGACTACACCTCTATCTTAAGCACAATAAAGGAAATCTCCTTCAAACAATGGAAACATAAAATATGTAGATATAAGCAAAAACACTTAATCTTAATTTTGCTCCTCTCAGGCGACATAGAACTTAACCCAGGCCCAGTATCATCTAAATGTCAAATTTGTATTAAGGCATCCACTACCAAACAAGGAACCATTCAGTGTGACACCTGCAATGAATGGTACCACATTGCATGCCTGCATTCTAACACACCAAAGCACATAGCAATAGGCCTACGAAATAAATATGCATTTTGGCATCTTACCACTAGATAAAATGAAACCTACCACACAAACCCATAAAATTACCCATAAAAAATCTAATAATAATAATAATCAAAACATTCTCAAAACACTAATAGTTAATTTCCAAAGCTTAAAAAATAAAATTCCAGATTTAGAACTACTTATAAAAACAGAAGAACCAGACATAATTGCTGGTTCTGAAACTTGGTTGAACCCCAACATATATAACTCTGAGATTTTAAACACCAATTATAATATTTTTAGGTAAGACAGACCAGACAATTATGGAGGAGTGCTACTTGCAATTAAATCAAATATCATAGCTGAAGAAATTACTAGACAGCCAAATTTTAATATAGAGTCTATTTATTGTAAAATAATTACACCAAACTCATCCCCACTTATTGTAGGCAGTATATATAGACCTCCGAATACAAACCTAGAATACATGAACAATCTTTGTAGTCAATTAACTTTCATAAAAGAGAATAATAAAAATGCAGTTCTATGGATTATGGGGGACTTTAATCTTCCAGATATAAATTGGAAAAATTATACAATTGATAACCATCAAACTAACAAAGAAATTAATGAACACTTTTTAGACACTATAAACAACATAAACCTAAAACAGGTAGTAAAAACAGCAACAAGGAAAAATAATACACTAGATTTATTCCTAACAAATAGACCAGGACTAGTGTTAGACTATAAAATAATTCCAGGACTGTCCGACCATGATATTGTTAGGGTCACCAATACAATAAAAACTAAAATTAATAAGATACCTAGAAGAATAATCTATCTTTGGAATAAATGTAATTCAATAAAACTACACCAATCAGCGGCTAACTTCCAACAAACTTTCCTAAGTAAATTTAACACAAATAGCCCAGTAGAAGAAATTTGGAAAGATATAAAAACAAATCTAAAAACTATAATGGATGAGAATGTTCCAACAAAACTAACATCAAATAAAATTAACAAATGCTGGTTCAATTCTAGATTGAAAAAGCTATGCAAACTAAAAGAGAACTTATTTAAGAAATATAAAGCTACCTATTCATATAGGATACACAAAAAATACTTAAAGATTAAACACTTGACACAAAAACTTAGTCGAAACCTCCAAAATGAATATATAAACAATGTAATTACCAAAGATAACAATAAAAACCTATGGTCCTTTATCAAATCTAAAAAAAATGGAACCTTCAGGAATAGCCACACTAAAAGGCTCAAATAATAAAACCTATAATGATAATGAAACTATAGCTAATATCCTTAACACATATTTTGCATCATCTTTTTCTGCCTCAGGCGACAAGGAAGTTTCAATAAATTTAAATAAAATGGAGGAAATAGGTAACATAACTGTAGATGAGATAGGTATACATTCACTCCTAAAAAACTTAAAAATAAATAAAGCTACTGGCCCAGATGATTTGCCTGCAAGATTATTAAAAGAACTAAGCAATGAACTGTCCCCAATCCTTGTAGTTCTCTTTCAAGCCTCTCTAAACCAGGGTAAAGTGCCCCAGGATTGGAAATTAGCTAACGTAACTCCACTCTTTAAGAAAGGGGATAAATCAGACTCTGGTAATTACAGGCCTGTATCACTTACTAGTATCACCTGTAAATTACTAGAACACATAATATATAGTAGAATAGTTAACCACCTTGACAAATATAATGCCCTATGCCCACATCAACACGGCTTTAGAAAAAACAGATCATGTGAAACACAATTAATAGGTTTAATAGATGAACTATCAAAAGGCTTGGACAAAAATGATCAAATAGATACAATATTACTAGACTTCTCAAAAGCATTTGACAAAGTTCACCACCTTAGTTTACTTAAAAAACTTAACTACTTTGGAATCTCAGGTTCCTTACATCACTGGATCCAAGACTTCCTTTTGGGAAGGGAGCAAACTGTAATAATTAATGGATCTAAATCTGCACCAATAAAGGTTAACTCAGGAGTTCCACAAGGAACTGTGCTAGGTCCCTTACTCTTTTTAATTTATATAAATGATTTACCCAACAACATCTCAACAGGTACAAAAGTTAGGTTATTTGCTGATGATTGTATAATCTATAGAACAATTAAATCAGAACAAGATAGCAAAATTTTACAAAAAGACTTAGATGAATTGATAAAATGGGAAACTAACTGGAGTATGTCTTTCCACCCAGAAAAGTGTCAACTGTTAAGGGTAACAAAGAAAAAGAAACAAATAAATTCAAAATAGTACATTCATGGAAAAGAACTGACCCAAACTAAAGATGCAAAATACTTAGGAGTCTTAATAAATGAGAAACTATCATGGAATCCCCATGTCAATGAAGTTATTAAAAAATCAAACAAAACCTTAGGCTTTATAAAAAGGAACTTTAACAAATGTAATAGAGATATAAAACTAAAATGCTACCTCACTTTGGTGAGACCTGTACTAGAATATGCATCTTCTGTATGGGACCCATCCACCAAAGAAAACATTGATAAACTAGAACAAATTCAAAAAAGAGCTGCCAGATTCATTACTGGAGAATATTCGAAACTGACAAGAATAACACCATTAGTTAAATCATTAAACCTTGAAACACTAGAGGATAGAAGAACCAAGAGCAAAGTAGTAATCATACATAAAGCAATTAATTCTAATTTAGAAATACAACACAAAGATAACTTAATACAACCCTCGGATAGACATAAGGATAAAAACACCTTTCTTATTCCGTATGCAAGAACAAACACATACAAGTTTTCCTTCTTCCCGTCCGGAATTCGGGCGTGGAATGGGTTGCCTGAAGAATCCAGGAAAACCAACACTTTATCAACATTTAAATCTCTGATAAAAATGCAGGACTAAACACAAACCATAGATAAGCGTAGGACGCAATAATCTTCTGTATAGAAGGAGCGTCTGTAAACAGATAAGATAAGATAAGACTCTCTTTGACTTCTCAAACAATCCCACTTACCATTCTCACCAGTCTCGCCATCTCACCAGTCTCACTATCTCACCAGTCTAACCATCTAGCCCTACCCACTTTCACACCAACGCTTCATCAATCTGTCTGTTAATTTAAAATCATCAAACAGCTCCTCTTTCGTAAGTAGATTTCCTCACGCCTATTTATTTTTTATTTTTTATTTTAGCTAATAATTAATGCGGACAAATACCCCCCCCCCACACACACACAAAATAATACTTTTTTGAGCTATTTATAAAAAATAACAACCTTGAATCCAAACAACTTTACTTCTTTCTACATTACATTTGATTATATCACCCCCCCCCCATTTCACAACTAAAACATAATACATTCAACACAAGACATTTCCCACCTTTGCACCACCAGCCATTGCTAGTAAAACCTCAGCATCCCTCCACCCCCCCCCCAGTGTTACCCCCTTTTAAATCCCCACCCACAGTCTGCCCGTACCTCACCTTTTCTTCCAACCATTAGAGACAAACTCTTGGAAATATCAGACGACCGGCAATTTTCTGCCGTTATGCCGACCCACTCAGCACTGCCGGCACCCGAACACCCCTCGTCGCGTTTTGGCTCACTCGTCAGTGCCTCGACAACCCGCGTGTGTCTTCTCATGTCTTTTTTTTTACTACTAATAATTAACTCGTCTGCATTTTGCCCACCTGCTGGCACACTTGAAAAACGCTTGGAATTTTTTTTTAAACAAGAATATTTCGTGGATAAATTTCACTTCAGATAAGCTTTTTGTGCGATTGCTGCTATCAAAACTGCAGAGTTGGCGGTTTTTTATTTTATTTTACAAAAATATAAATTTATACGCTTTTTAACCCTCGCTCGACGGTCGTTTGACGGATCATTGCCTCGTGGAACAAAACGACGTTCAAACATCAAGGTGTGGTGTAAATCAAGTGTTTGTGTCACGTGGTGGCGGTGGTGGTGCAGCGATCGGAGAAGGCGGGGCTGTGGCGGCTGTCGGCGGATAATCTTATGTTAATGCATGCACGTGCATGAGGCATATCCGGTGGCGGAGTTATAAAAACGTCCGGCTCTGGAGACACGCTATTCGCACGGATATTCGAAGAACTCCGACACGTGCTGGGCTGATCCTGGTAGGCGATGAATTTGTGTGTTGATTGTTTGTTGAGTTATTGTTGTATGAATTAGTTTGTGTTTTCATCGTTTGTTGAGTTAGCGTTGAATTCATCTGTTCATTTATAAACCTCTGGTTCATCTATCGTTCTATGCCATAGTTGTTTCCGTGTGTGTGTGCACCAGTTTTTTTAATTATTATTACCATACAGCGTATTTGATACTTTTGAAGCCTTATATTTTGTCTAGGAAGTTAATTTATGTTTCGGTGTCCGCCGCCGACTTTTACATCGCGGTAAGTGGACGGTACACTGTTGGTCGTGGGGGCGGCTATTCGAAAAATCTGAGCGATGCATTTATTTGCATGGATATATTTTAATTATTTCAACATAGTTAATAAAATTGATATTTAAAAAAAACTTAACTTATTACACTATATAACAATTTATTTATGTCTTTAATTAACAAAATGAAAGATTTTAAACTGTCGTCCAGCTAATATTTTTGTTTTCATGTTTTATTATCTTTATATGACGAGTTGTGCTGATGATATTTTTTTAGTCAAACTTTAGAATGATAAATAAATAAAAATGTTGAAAGCGTAACAATCTCAGTTTGTAGAGCCTGTTTATTATTATTACTTTCACCCATTCGAATATCTTTAACTGTTGCCTGGTGGACAGCACGCATGACTTCGTTTTAAGCAGAGGCGGCGTTAGGTACGCGCGAGGCCTGGTGCAACAATGACCCCCACGGGGCCAGAGTACTGGTAACGATCGCGAATTACCAATATGCCCAAAACGTCATAATATCTTGATTTCATAATCAATTCTTGCGCAAACTCAGTAGTGCAATATCTGCCGGCTCTTTTGTTACTAAAATATATTTATGTTCGCGTTTTATGAACAATGTTTTTTTTTCGTGTTTAGTGTATTTTGTGTTGTTTTTTTTACGGTGAATATAACTTGAACGAAATATTCTCAAGTCTGAAACGCGGGGGCCCCCTTAGCGCGGTTGCCCCAGCTGCCACACCCAAAGGCCGCTCCTGGTTTTAAGTCAGTTGCGACTATAACTGAAGATCACAGTAAATTTGGAGGGGGGAGGGAGGAATGTAAATCTCAGATTCTCAGATATGACCAAATGAGGCTAATAATTCAAACATCCTTATCTTTAGCCACGATACAATAATGTATCAGCAAGGAGCTGTATATCGATTTCTGTAATACACCTGCCAAACGGAATCAATTATTTCACGCCGATGTCCACCAGCTTCGGGGTAAGGAAGACGGTGTGCCAATTAAGTGAAGAGAGCGGGGTAGGTGGGGGTGGGGTATAAATGTGTTACGACCTTTGGCGTTTGACCTTTGGATATGGATAATTAAACAAATACAAAATGCAAGGTTTAAAATAATCAGATCTCATTTGTGCCAGGAGTTTTTTTTTATTGTTAATCTTTTTTTTAAGCGAGGGAGGAGAACCAGATCTCTATATACTCTCGTCAACAAATTGGTTCACTCAATCGTTCCTGTATTAACGACTTCACTGAGTAAAAATTCTAACAATCTCAGAGTCAAAGACAAATCTCGAATGAGAGAAATTAATATAAACGTCTTCCCGAACTTTTGTAGGCAAGAAGTATTTTTCAAAATGTTCAAGAATTAAAGTTGTTACTATAACAATATTGACAGCACGTTATTTTGGATTCCAATGTCTGCATCTCGTACTTCTTCCAATCGCGCAACGCTTATTAAATCTATATAATTTGAATTATTTATTTGGAACAAACTTCCTTTGCACGCACATTCCTTCGCACTCGGTCGTTTCGTGCACACATTGCTTTCCTACTAGTTTCTGGGTAAACACAAATACAATGCGACTGTATCTCTCAGTCACTTTGCTAGAGAGGTTAGCTCGGACCATTGTGAGTTGACGGTGACATTTCATCCTCGGTCATAAACTCTCTGAACCAGAGGTGGGACAAGGTACACAGTTCACATGGGCCATGTTGGCATGGCGTTATGGAAATACAGCAACAAGAATACCGAGTACGTAATCCATTTTGGCGCAAGTGATCAGTTGATAAAGCACCTACGTCCACTGCTGTTATACAAGCTCACTCACTATATGTTATAGTTACTTTGAAGCTATGAGTTTCTTTTTAAATTCCAGTTCAAATTATTATTCATTGTTTTCCAAATGTTGAGCCTGTTAAAAGAATGAGGTGAAGCGGTTCTCAGTCAAAGTGATTCTTCCGGGATCTCATTGGCTCCCAGCATGTCTAGGGCCGGTGACCCCAAGGCACGCAGGTCTTGGGATTTGCCGCCCCTGTCTAACAAAAATTCTGCCTACCTGTGGAATCATGGGCGTCGAAGTTGTGGCGACCCACAGCCGGAATGCCGCGTTGAAATTGAAGAAACGCGTGTTGAAAGTGTGGAAAGATAAAGAGACCCGGGATTGTAAATATGTCATGGGAGGTGTTCGTTGGGGGGGGAGCGGCACAAATCTCACAAAGTTGTAATGTTTCCAAGCCGATAGGAAATGACCAAAATAAATTAAACTAAAATAGATTGTATAGTGTATTTTATTTAGCAATAAATGTAAATTTAAAAAAAAACATCTTAACATACATTCTTATTCTCCGAAAGACCATTCTTAAACCCATTATGTCCGTTCTTAACGACCGAATTTCTATCCTAAACCCCTCTGAATGTACGTTCTTAACCCCCCTTTATCTTTAACCTACCAATGTCCGTTTCTAACATCCTGATGTTCCTTCTCAGCCTTTCATAATTTTTCCTTTTTACTATTTCGATAATAATTGTTGTTTAAGAGACTTTATAATATACTAGGGGTTTTAGAGCTATGGGGCGCCTACGGCGCCCACTTTTTTTGGGGTAAAAAGCCCAAGTAACTTATCCGTGTATGATAAATACGTAATATTAAAATTTCTTAAATGTACACAAAGTATTTTATAATAGTTTTTTTTTAAATTTTATTATTTTTTTGTTGGTCAAAAGCCCAAGTAACTTATCCTTGTATGATAAATACGAAATATTCCTGAAATGTACACAAAGTATGTATATAATATAGGTTGTGTTGCGGCGCCCACTTTTATTTAGGGCGCATACGGCGGCCACTTTTTTCAAAAGCCCAACAAACTTTTCCTTGTATGATAGATACGTAATATTAAACTACCTTAAATGTACACAAAGTAATTTAAAATAGAGGTTGGGTCAAAAGCAGAATATGCATCTTCTGTATGGGACCCATCCACCAAAGAAAACATTGATAAACTAGAACAAATTCAAAAAAGAGCTGCCAGATTCATAACAGGAGAATATTCGAAACTGACAAGAATAACACCATTAGTTAAATCATTAAACCTTGAAACACTAGAGGATAGAAGAACCAAGAGCAAAGTAGTAATCATACATAAAGCAATTAATTCTAATTTAGAAATACAACACAAAGATAACTTAATACAACCCTCAGATAGACATAAGGATAAAAACACCTTTCTTATTCCGTATGCAAGAACAAACACATACAAGTTTTCCTTCTTCCCGTCCGGAATTCGGGCGTGGAATGGGTTGCCTGAAGAATCCAGGAAAACCAACACTTTATCAACATTTAAATCTCTAATAAAAATGCAGGACTAAACACAAACCATAGATAAGCGTAGGACGCAATAATCTTCTGTATAGAAGGAGCGTCTGTAAACAGATAAGATAAGATAAGTAATTTATCCTTGTATGATCAATACGAAATATTCCTGAAAATTAAACAACGTATTTATATAATAATTTTTACAGTGCTAATCACCACACGATTTTTAAACTAATTTTAGAAAGCAGCGCACCAAATTACTGCAACAAAAAATAACTATTTGAGTCAATCAGCACTGCTTACAACACAAAATTTTAAAAAAGCAGAGTGATCAACCTGCCTACAGATCTTATACATGCCTCTATAGAACCTGCCTACATCTCCTATACATGCCTCTATAGAACCTGTCTACAGCTCCTATACATGCCTCTATAGAACCGGCCTACAGCCACTATTGGGATCTGTGACGTGTGAGGTTTTAAAAAATGAAACCCCGAAATGAGAGGAAAATTTATAGCAAAAATAAAACTGTCTGCTGAAGAGAGATTTGTTTAAAACTCCATGAAGCGTGGGGCGTTCACCCGCAGTGCATGTTAGTATTGTTAGACATTTTATGTGTTTGCTGGCGGATCGTAAAGTTTTGTAGGTGAAGGAGTACGGGGGCCAGGGCGGTGGTGCAAGAAGGAGGGGCGCTGATGGGGCGACATGCCTGGAGCGGCAATTGGATTTCTTTTATGGCTGGGTGGCATTTTCGGCCGAGCACCCGAGTGGTTTAGCCTAGAGAGGGGCGGCTAATTTCTCGTCTCGCCCCGGGTGGCACAAATGCTATTTACGCCATTGGGTATGGTGATATTTTCAGGCGATAGGGGCTTAGTTAAAGGGAAGTGACATTCGAGATTTGAGCCTCGACCTCTTCAATGACAGAGAGAATGAACTATGTCTTGTAATGTTTTAAATCACACGTTTTAAAATACATGTTTTAGAATAAAATAATTATGATAAATGTCTTAGAATACATGTTTTACAACACAAGTTTTAGAATACATGATTTAAAATACATGTTGAAATAGATGTTTTAGAAAACATGTTGTAGAGTAAATGTTATCCCGGAAATACGCATTCAAATAAGATTTTCTTTATATGTGATATTTTAAGACTAAATTAGCAAAGATTAAATGGATACCGGCGGTTGGATAGCGAAGTCAATGGTGCATTCGCTTCACAAGCTGAATTCCGTGGGATCTAGCCCGCGTTAAGACAACAATAAAAAACTAGTTGATGAATGACTATTACTAAAATAAAAGTTCTCCGCTGACTTGTAGAGGAGATGGGCGCCGCCAAGTCTACCAAGCCCCGAGAAAGTTCTAATGGAAACACTATAACCCCATACGACCACAAGGTTATGGGACCAAAAAAATAAAATAAAATAAAATTTTAAAAAATGTAAAATGACATTTTAGACTTCTAAATACAATGTTTAGAATGGATGTTTATATATATACGAGCAACCAAGCCCGTCCAAGGACGTTCCGCCACCGTTCGCTGGCATGTTGTAACTCCCCTTCAACAGCCGTCTCGACCGGCATACATGTGCATCACGTCAAAAATACTATTCATTATAGTTAAAATAAATAACTCATAAAAACAGAGCTTTTGACTAGAAATCCCAACGCGCATAACTCAAAATAAAATCTTGGAAGAAATACTGCACCAAAAATAACTCGTTTTGAACGTCCGCGTAAACTTGATATGCTTGGCTGTAGGAGTCATGTGTGTTTGAGAGACCAATCGCTATCGATGACCGGACGGAACTAAACCTTTTATTATATAGGATTAGGGCTGTTAACGATTTATTTAAAATTAGTCGTTAACTTTTGAAAAATTAACGATTAATTAATCGTTAACTTCGACTAAATACAAAAATTGAAATTTATTGTGTCATAAGTAACATTTATTAAACGTAAAATCTACTTGTCGAAAATCAAAATAACACTGGAATGTCTTCTTTATATGACAACTTTTAACCAACAACGCAAACAGACAAGTGTATTGACATTATTTGGTTCAAGTGATGAGCGGGTCTTATTGACAATATAACCAGCCGAGCTGAACAATCGTTTACAAAGCTTTAGATTGTCTCAACTGAAGTTTCTGATACTGTAGTGGATGTTTGGTTTGCAGGTGATATGTAAGCGATATGTTAGAACCATGATAGCAATGTTCCCTTTAAGCAGCGCCGCTGTGCAGATATTTGACCGACACCACAAACGAGTTTAGAATCATCGCGCAGAATTTTTTTTAAAATAATGCACAAAAAATGAGAGTTGCGCAACTTTGCACACGAGTTGTTTTTTTTTAACTTTGCACACGAAACAACGAAGCTTAGACTTAGAGGGAAAATTGCACCGTAGGCAAACGATTTCTCTCTATGGAAACAACATTTATCACATTTTGAACATTCACCTAAGTGAATGGTTTAAAACAAAAAAATTCGTGTAATCGTCCGGAAATTAGTTTATATTTATCGGCCGAAATATTTTACTTTTTGACTTCCAGTACATCATTTATAAGTGGTGGGTCGATTAATCGTTAAAAAAATTTAATCGTATATTTTTTAACGATTAATCGATAAATTAATCATTAATTTCTCCAGCCCTATATATATAGGCTAAATATATATATATATATATATATATATATATATATATATATATATATATATATATATATATATATATATATATATATATATGAAACATATATATATGAAAAATATATATATGAAACTAAATCATCGCTTTAACCTATTAACATTTTTAAAACATTACAATTATAATTAAACGGCATGTTTAACAATGAAAGCCTCAACGTCAAGACCCACCTTGGTCCCTGCTAAAATTAATGAACACTCCCTGCAACAATAAATCATTACTATGATGTTGCCGATTTTGGAATGTTCTTGAAATTTGGTTGAAATCCAAATGGAATGGGTTTTTTTTTAAAGTGGTAGCTATGTGGTTGAAGTGTTATTGACATTTGGTGGAAATGTTACTGAAGTGTTGCTACGTGGTTATGGTTTAAAAAACCGGAATCAATGGAGAAATTGATTGCAAAGAAACAAAGTAACCGCCGATGTGTGTTACTACCTTACGTTGTCTTCCCATTATCCCTTCTTGAACGCACCTTAAAACTTTCTTTAGTTTCGTTTCTTCTTGTTTTTTTCCCCCACATTTCATTGTGTGTCGTTTCACGTCAAATTTTATGTTAAGTCTATTGTTTTATCTCATTCTGGGTTGAATAACAATAACGCAGTGTGTACTTGAGCGTACACAATATGTTAACTGTTAACAGCTGGGTTTTTATTACTATTTACACTCTGTACATGTTCGTACCAAAAAAGAAAAACTGTTGAAATTATTTAATAACTTCTTTTGTATGACTTCCAAGCTCAGCTAGAGAGTGAATACGTTTTGATTCAGGTACAAAAGATTGATGTGAGTAACTCTTAAAGGTGGATTGATATTGACGAACACAACAAACGCATATCACACCCGCGGTGCTCAGTGCACGTGCAACACATAGACATCCCCCAGAGGCGGCCTTTGGGTGGGCGAGTAGGGCAACCGTGCCCCCCCCACACACACACTCTGCGCCTATGAGGCACCGAAATAGGAGATTCTTTACGGCGTAAAACCTACATTTACGCCCCTCGGCATCACATATGACACTCACCCATGGCCCCACGCATTGCTGGGGCCGCCACTGCACCGCAAGTGCGCATGCTATTATAATAGACGAAACCTTATAAATACTAAACGCTAAAACCTTGAGCTTAATAAACCACATGAACCATGTGATAGCTGAAAACAGTAAAACCGATGTTTACTAACACAACATGACCTATGACCTATGACCTTTTGCTGGGGTTTTGTGACCCTAATGCGCGGTTCTCCGGATACTTAAAGATCCCTAACAAATAACATGGAATTATTGATCTGAAAGAAAAGAGTGTGTACGAACAGACCCGTGTGTAGTAATCGTAACACACCTTTTCGTGAAACAAAAAACACCATGTTTAAATGCAACACTGCGACACACCATGAGTGAATTAAAAAAAAACATTAGCGAACACTCTTCTTTTCTTTCAAACGTTATTTACCCTCCGACCCCCACCCACCCTCTTAGACTCCACCTGAGGTGGAGCCACCATTCTAAAAATACAACAGGATGCCTTGCGACATGTAACCAAAAAGAATGTCCGTGTGACAAAGACAAACCGTGTCTCTATTCGCGCTGCGACTTTACTTATACAGTTAACGTTTCTCTAGCAGCCCCACGTCTTCACTTCCTTCTTTTTGTTGTTTTTCAAACGTACCTCCTCAAAAAAAGCATGTCGTCCGTTGTGGTCGCGCTGATCGAAGTATGGCTTTGGTCGATGCATCTCTGCGAGGCTTTCCCTTCAACCGTCGCCACTTCTCTTTTCAGCCATTCCAATTCCACCCAGGATTCGAACGCAGGAGTATCAACGGTTACAGCGGACGTAATGGCACTGGACCAGTTTGTTGGCAGGTGGTTGGAGGACAAGAAGGAAGGATTCGCTTGTCTGGCAGACGCTCTGGGTAAGTTATATCAGACCTAGCCCCTCCCCCTCCTACCTGTTTAAGTCCATTTGTTGGTCATGCAAAGATAATAAACGTATTTTCAATAAACTTTTTCAAGCACGTGCTTTTTTCGCATGTAAACAACCAAAAAAAAATATTTTAAAATTTTACTTCTCTCCAGGAGTGTTGAAGTATTTGAACTCTAAAACTCAAGGCGCAATATGTTTTAAAACTGTGTCCACAATTTGAAAAGTAAACTCACCGGGGAAACATATTTATGCGTGGAGTACGTGCGTCTGGGGAGACATGTCTATGCGTGTAGTAAATGTTTCTGGAGAGACACTTCTATACGTGTTATACCTAATTGTCTGGGGAGACATGTCTATACGTGTAATACCTAATTGTCTGGGGAGACATGTCTATACGTGTAATACCTATTTGTCTGGGGAGACATGTCTATACGGGAAATACCTCAGTGGCTTGGAACAATTCGCGTCAATCAATATGTTAATTACTCTGAGGTTTTTCTTTAAAAAAGAAAGAATTCAACTTTCTTGTCTGGCCTTGATATCCAGGTATCACAAGAATAGCGTTGTTAGACCGTCCAAGTATCACAGTAATGTCGTTGATAGACCGTCCAAGTATCACAGTAATGGCGTTGATAGACCGTCCAAGTATCACAGTAATGGCGTTGATAGACCATCCAAGTATCACCGTAATGGCGTTGATAGACCGTCCAAGTATTACTAGAATGCCGTTGCTTTGGGAACAGAGACGCCTTCGTGTTGGCAATGTGTTGTCTCTACACACTTAGACAATGGGACATGGGCGGCACTAGCTCTAGGCACACCACGTTAATCTCATGATCATCTTTGGTCCCCATTCACCACTTTTTAGTCATTTAGCATTGAATTGTAAATCGATATCAGTAGCCGGCTACTCGTGTATTTATCATAATCATTATTTTTTCTTGACATTCTTTGAGGTAGGACCACATTCACCCAAAGCCTTCCACTGCACGGTCTCTTTTCACGCTCTTTCCTATTAGCTCTGTCTCATCCAACATACTAAGTCTCCATGTCTTCTTGGGTCTTAACATCACGAAAGTTATTTTTTCTAACAATGAAGTCAATCCAATTTAAAATGTTCGCTAAATTGGCAGCTGAGTGTCCGACGTACCATTTAATCGCTCTAGCCGTCATGTAATCTCAATGCATGTATTTCAACCATTTTGTGTATGCGTCAAAATCGTGGTACAGAAAATCTAAGAATACGACAGCCTTGACTTTTACAGGCATATACTATTAGTCTCGAATCATGATTTGGCTCAAACTTAAATAAAATAAACGCCACACTATATTTTTGAATGCTTTTTGTTTTTAAAATTTGCTCAGCTGTTCTCTATTAACCCTCCACTCACCCCACTCATGATAACCGAGTGAAATCATGGCAGGGACATTTAATGGGATGGTCGAACTTTTCTCATCGTCTTTAACATTGTCTTTCCAACACGGTCGTAGACCTTAACTCTAGAGAAAAAGCAGCGGTGGAGTGTAGGCTGTCGCCACGGTGCCCTGAGAATAACACTAACAATATAACCCCAGCGATTGAAGTCCGCCTCAACTTGTACAGAGAATAACACCAAACACCATAACACTAGAGATTTTAGGTCATCTCCACGCTGACCTGAGAATAACACCAACCACCATAACACTAGAGATTTTAGGTCATCTCCACGCCGACCTGAGAATAACACCAACCACTATAACACTAGAGATTTTAGGTCATCTCCACGCCGACCTGAGAGTAAGTACACTAACTCTAAGGCTCCCGAATTCTTCCATTTACCTCTAGGGAATTCAGGCAGCGATCCCTTACCTCACACATACAGATATCATTCATTAAATGAGATATGGCCGCCAGATTTTTCCAGCAATCGAACGACAAAACCCAGCTGTTGACGCGATATTTTTGGATCCAGCATAATCCAATGTTAATCTTGTTAGTGATGTCTTCCCCCATCCCTACATCCCCCATTTCCGAGAACATGAATTCCCTGAAGGTTTCATGACGTCAGTGTTTGAAGGGATTTTTAAGTGAGTAGAAGAGGAAGGAATATTTTTGGTGACTTTGCATCTCCACACGTGGATGCTTCCAATTTTTTTGTAGCTTGTCACGTGGTTTCATGCATTGTGTTTGTATCAAAATAACAACGACCGCTCTTTTCGACTTATGTGTCGACTAATGCTTGCATTCCTATGACATTACTTTAGTTTGAACATTTTTTTCATGGGTCCCGTCTCTAGGGTGATATTCCATGCTTAGGTCATGGACCACACCCTATGTCATATGGTGGACCACACATCAATGTCACATAGTGGACCACACATCAATGTCATATAGTGGACCACACATCAATGCCATATAGTGGACCTCACACCAATGTCATATGGTGGACCACACAACTCAATGAAATATTGTGGACCATACCTAAATGTCATATGGTGCACTACACCTAAAAGTCAATGTTGGATCACACCATCATGTCATATGTTGGACTTCACATAAATGTCATTTGGTAGACCACTCATTAATTACATATCGTGGACCTCACATCAATGTCATATGGTGGACCACACCATCATGGCATTTGGTGGACCAAACCTCAATGCAATAGGTGGACCACAACTCAGTGTTATATGGTTGACCACACCACCGTGTCATATGGTGGACCACACCACCATGTCATATGGTGGACCACATCACCATGTCACATCCTTGTCACATATCCTTGTCATATGGTGGACCACAACAATAAGTCAATGGTGGTCCATACATCAATGTCATATGGTGGACCACACCACCATGTCATATTGTGGACCACATAACCATATTATATGGTGGACCACACCTATAAGTCAATGATAATTTCTCTCCGCCAGCCGTGTGATGATTAGTTCCTTTTAGACAGTTTTTATCTCATTTATAGATTATATAATTGAATACAAACTAAAAATGTTAGTGATGATTTTTATCATCGATGATTTCAACACATTATCAACTGAATCTTGAAATAAAAAAGAAGGAAACAGAGAAAATTTGAGAGAATGGATGAACAAATGAGGAGTTAAGGGACAGGGTTGATCAAATAATGAGGAGTATAGACAGACAGAGTTGATCAAATAATGAGGAGTATAGACAGACAGAGTTGATCAAATAATGAGGAGTGTAGACAGACAGAGGGAGAGACGGAGGGAGAGACGGAGGGAGAGACGGAGAGAGACAAAGGGAGAGACAGAGGGAGATGACGAGAAGACGAGACGTTTGCTTTTGCTTATCCTCATTGCGGTTGAAGCCTGTGTGGAGGGGTGGTGGTGGCATGGAGGGTGATCAGGTGGGGCGCCGCCTGGTTGTTGGAAGAGGGTGGGGGGTAATTCTTTCTATTCGCTGTGGCACTTTTGATCTCACTCGGCTGCCAAAGCGCCCGGGGCACACACACTGAAGGGGGTGGGGGGGCGAGATATAACGAGGCTCTGAATGGAAAAACTATGTGTCGCAGCAACGAATACAAAACGAGTTCCTGTTTAGGCAGCTTTGTTGTTGGTTGTTGTTTTTTTCGTAACCCGAAACGTCCACACATTGTACATGTAACATTGTTATGTATACATATTAGGGAGGAGATGAAAACGGATTAAGTTAATATCATAAGAGGACAGGGAGTTTAACGATGTATGAGATTAGTCCCAGCAATTAGTACCGTGCACAGTAGCCTAAACTGAGGTGCCCATTGCAACAACCGCTGACAGCAGAGTACGAATACTAACGAGTTTTCACAAAGTCCATGAGAGTCAATGTCTACTTAAATGTGAAGTCTCAGACGTATAGTGTACCACAATACCCCGAAAAAAAGTTTCCCGAACTTCGATAAGCTCCCCTGTCTACCTTAATGGGGCAACACAATCGATGATTTCCGCTTTCGTCCGAACTTAAACGCAAAGTAGATTCCACGGTTCAGGTGGTTCTGTCGTGATATCACAAACTTTAATAAAAACTTGTACACGAATAAGCAGAGAAAATATCATGGTTTTGGTGGATAGGCTGGCTAGTGTGAAATGTTTCAAGTTTCAGTATTTTATTCCCGAAAACTCGGTGTGATTTTTAAAAAAATATATCTTAAGATGCCTTCTTACTTAAATTTATAAATTTAAAAAAATAAATTTAAAAAAAAATAAAAAGAAAACTGGAATAATTAATAGCTTAAAATTACGAGAAGATATATCACTATCAGTATAAAGTTGTTTCTGCCCACCAACTACAGGTGTTGTTTTGTCTGTTACCAACAGGAAGTTTATTTTATTTCGTACACAATTTTTAAAAGAAATATAACGTGTACAAAAATTTTAATTGGCGTACATTTATATGTGCTCACCAGGCGACTGGACAATCTGGTGTCAAATGGCGACAACTGGCCCCTTCGTTTCAATCGTTTGGATCATTGCGGCTTTGTGCCGCGCCTCCCGCCTGTTGACATTTCCGTCTCGTCACGTGACCAACTAATTAATGCAGAGGATACCGTGGGACCGTTGGAGGGTGATAAGTTTCACGATCATGTCTGTCAGTGGTTCTCAAACAGGCTTACTTCCCGCGGCTCTATTTTTTTTAAAATCGGTTTTGTTTTATCATTTATATAAATACTGTTGACGGGTCTTTCCTTCATCGTGCATATATATAAACAACACAAAAAATAGAAGATACTGAATTCGCAGAGACGAAACAAAGTTTGGATTATTTTTCATTTAATCATTGCTCATTGAACTTATATAAGTTATGGACTACTATATAAAGCATTGCAGACTCTAATAGTGGCCCTTTAGCAACCAGCTTTACCTGGTTCCTCGATGTTTTCTCTAATGTTCATTGGTCCGTGGTCAAAATAATAATCTCGTGTGAAGAGTAATACAGCATCCCTTATTCCTGCGCACAACTACACATATGTTATCCTTTTTAAATTTAAATGGATGACATTGACATCGGTCAGATAGCTGCGCTTCTAAGCAGCTTAAAGAAAACAGAACAGCCGCGCAGCTTAAATAGAACATTACAACCGCGCGTTTTAGAGATCAGTGGTCTTTATACCAATCACTTCTAGCAATGGTCCTCCTTTCTCCCCCCCCCCTCTCCTTATTTTCCTAACTCCAGTAAATCGTTCAAAATGAACCATTTTTCACGCACTGACAACGATTTCTCCAATTAAGATTTTGAACCTTGAGACGTCTTAGAAAGAAAAAAAAGAAGAAACAAAAACCCAATTTTCAAGAGATGATTGCGTTGGTCAGGTTGTATGTTTGACAAATCGATGAACTGTTTCATCAAATTGTTGTTGGCTTGAAAGAACTCAGGGCAAATAAAGAAAAATAAGTGGGGAATAAAATACGCTATGTAATTCAAGTTAATCTAATCAAATAGAACAATTTAAAGAGCCTTGTATTTGGGACAGTCTTTTATTTTTTAAATTCCTTTTTTTTTGTTCGGCTAAACTAAGTCGTAGTCTGAATTTTTTGTTTTAGATTTCCATGTAATTTATTTTAAGCATTATCTTTTTTCCCTCTGGTTTATAATTTTATTGACCACTCTTAAGAAATTCAGCGCTAAAGTCAGTATTTTCAGTTTTCGAGAGGATTCTGGACTTATTGAATGCTGACATCAGTTATCACCCTGAACTTATTGATGGTCGAAATCTGTGTTAAAATGTTAGCGACCAATCAAAACTCCAAAGTCAAATTTTAAATTTCTCAGATTCGTGGCTTGACTAAATGTGTGTCAAATTATTTTGAGTGGTAGTTCTCAAACAATATTAGCAGCACCCACTGGGTCCATGTTAAGCAACTAAATAAATGAAGTGAGTTTATGATAATTCACATTTTTATTAACTTTTCATTTTATTTTTTGAGATTTAGGGAGATGGAAAAATGTTTTTAAATGAACTTTGCAGCTGTGGAAATTATACCGGAATAAATAAAGGAAAGAGATGCTGCTAAGGGTAAAAAGACAACAACTCAGACACGACAATGAAAAAGTTCAAATATTTAATTTAAAAAAAGAAGAAATTCTAAAGTCTTGCATTGCCACATTAACTGGAGGTCTTGGAGTAGTCTCCCCTAAGAAACGTATTACCCCCCCCCCAAAGCCCCCACCTCTCATCCCTGCCTCGTGATCACTGTCACGTGACAGACACGTGCCGACATTAGCGGAGCTTCCAGGAAAACAAGACTTCGTCCAGACTTGTTAATTTGTCAAATCATCAAGAATCCCCCCCCCCAACCCTCGTGACATCATCGGTTGACGCTTTCTAATTGATCACTTATTTATTTTGTTCTTGTTAAAATATAGTCAGATTGACAAATTTGTGGATTTCTTTTTTTTTACCCCCTAACGACCACACAAATCAACTAATGAAAGCTTTCAAGACACCAATGATATCGCTCAAATGATAGGACTTAAAAAAACACATTAATTGCAATGTCAATTAATATTAGCTTTGATGGCTTCTGACAGTCCCTCGGAAAGATCAACAATGGCATGAAACGCGTGATGTCTGCGAAAATCACTTCCGTGCTGTTTGCCTAAAATATTAAGAGCGGAGTGTCATAACAGGGAAATTCCTTCAACTTGCCAGGAGGTCTTTGAACTCATGTCAAAAGAATTGCGTCTAGCGGTAACTGGCGCTTCCGATTACGTCAACCTTCTACATTTCTACACTGCTTTGTCCTTGTGATATTTGAGACATAAAACTCCATATTTTCTTGCGTAGTGTTCTATTCTATACAAATATTAGGTACGGAAGGATTTTTAGCAGAAATGTACAAACAAAAATTAAATAGTGGTCGAGTGGACGCAATTATCTTCTGCATAGAAGGAGTGTCTGTATAGATAAGATAAGAAGAAGATAAATACGAATTCAAAAAGTTTTGGTTTAATAAAGTTGCAAGTGTTCGTCTCGGTCAACTCAAATTATCGTAGAAATATGAAATATCTGCTTAGATAAGTCCAAACCAAAAAAAACCCATGTATTTTTTTTATTAACATCGTAAATTAAAATTGTTCTGACTAATAACCAGTGTGTGCTATTATTATATATATGGTCCATAAAAAGACAAGGCCTATAACTGAAAGTTGAAAGCTCAAAGTCCCGTTTGCAGCCCATCCTCTCCTCTCTAATACCATCTGCTTCCCTAAGTAAGACTCTCCGCTCTCTGGTGCAATCAGTGTAAGCTGTGTTGCCAAATAAGTTCATAACAGTAAAAAGTAAAATGCGAATGTTTTATAAGGAGAGATTCATTTTTTTTTCTTTTAAAAGATGTATAAACGTTTAAACATATTGGAAAAAAACAAGCTAAAGTATCCAAAAGCTGAACATCCTTACAAAAAATTTACTTTTCCAGATAAAACCTTTGAGTTGTAATGCTAATTGTCATCGGTGTATGAATCGATTGCTGTCTGCAATGTGCGTTTATAAAGGAAGCAAAGTTTCTTCCCCTATTTTTCCCTGGGTTACTTTATGTACTTTACAAAAATGTATCCATAAGTATTTGATAATCGAATTCAAAATTCGCCTCCAATTTTATAAAAATTTCGTATAGTCTATCCATGAGAGTTAATCATCCTGAAACCTTTCCAGTGCAGCGAATGAACCCCCACAAGCGCGCATGCGTGAAATCACACCAAATGAATTGACGGGCTTGATATTATGGATACAAATTATGGCCTCGAGGAAGGATCGGTGTGGAATGTCCCACTACTCACGTGTCCATAGATGGAAGGCCGATAGTTTTACTGACTTAACAGAGACACATATTCTAAGATGATTGGAAAAAAATGACACCCTTTCTAGTCCATGACGGACTATGGCAGACTATGGGCAAGTGGTGTAGCGTTCACAAGTATTTAGCCACCACTAACGAGCAGGGTAATGTGTGGCCAGCACAATGCCCCAGGGGCTTTGCCAGTACCTGGGCTCGAACCTTATTGTTTAAATAGGAAATGGAGTTTATTAAATTTCTGATTTGGAAGTTCTTATGGGATGACATACTAAGACGGCATGTTGTTGAGCCAAAGCCATTCTGAGCCTCATCCTAAATATGTGTGGCCGCCTTGCTGTTACCCTATTCTATTTGGCTGCCTCTGGAATTGTTTATTATATAACTCTTATTGTGTTACACAATTGCTCAAGAAGTATTCTATAATACCCAATTGCATTGGGCAACCGCATTTGTCTGACTCGTAATGTTTCGCTACCTCATTGTAATTGGCTACCTTATGGTATTTGTATTCGGCTACCTTATTGTATTTGGCTATCTTGTGAATATGGCAGTCTTGCCACCAAATTCGTTAGTTCTATTCACATATCAGATGTATGCACACAATAAAGTATAAGATGTATGCACACAATAAAGTATAAGATGTATGCACACAATAAAGTATAAGATGTATGCACACAATAAAGTATAAGATGTATGCACACAATAAAGTATAAGATGTATGCACACAATAAAGTATAAGATGTATGCACACAATAAAGCAACCAATAAAGTTTCTGTTTGATTTGAAATGAGCATGAACTTCTCAAACTGGTTAATGTGGCTTCACGGATTATTATCGTACGATACGATTATTTTATTTAATATTTATGAACATTTTTGTCCATGACGGGGCCTTGGAATCGGATGTATGACAATGTACCAGAATAAAGGCTATAACGTTTCTCAGAATTGGACCTATGACAGTGCCTTGGAATCGGATGTATGACAATGTACCAGTATAAAGGCTCTAACGTTTCTCAGAATTGGACCTATGACGGTGCCTTGGAATCGGATGTATGACAATGTACCAGTATAAAGGCTATAACGTTTCTCAGAATTGGACCTATGACAGTGCCTTGGAATCGGATGTATGACAATGTACCAGTATAAAGGCTATAACGTTTCTCAGAATTGGACCTATGACAGTGCCTTAGGATGAGAACTATGAGAGTCTATATCACAAAGTGAACAATAAAGAGCTTAACAATAACGTATATTGCAGGACAGTGTATAACAATACTAATCCTAACATGACCTAACTGAGTATAACAAGACAGCGTATAAAGAAAGACAGCTGATAACAATAAAGAGCCTAACAAGACATTGTGTAGCAAGCCATTATTGACTCTATCACAATGTAGACCTTGACAGTTTATCAGAATGGGGGGGGGGCTCTTAAATTATCGTAAAACTGGGTCGTGTACTCTTTCTCAGACAAGTGATCCCGACTAATTGCTCGCAAATTAGCTAAGCGAAAATTTCACCAATAAGTGGGAAGCAACAGTGCTCAAGACCGCATTTGTTTTAGTTTTTAAAAAAAAATATGTTCTTACTGATACTACTGCGCTCCACAAACATAATGCTCTAAGTTCTACAAGTTTGCCAAGCAGCTTGTGTGGACACGCCTCACGGAGGTAACGATTGTTGTTAAAAACAAGAAGGGTAACTCTGTCACTCGGACACTTGTCTTCAGAAGAAACAAATTGCGCTTGACGGCTACAGCTACTATTTACATGTGTCAGAGCTGTTAAGAGATTTGTTGCTGTTGGGTAGAGGAGGCGTGCGGGCGACACAAGCAATGAATCGTGATGTGATATGTCTCTTGTCAAGGGCGGATCCTCCAGGGTGGAAAGATGGGATATGTCCAACAACTGAAGCGGTTCTAATATTTTTTTTAAAAGTTATTTATGTAGTTATTATTGTTGATCAGCAGTTCCCTAGATTCAAATTTAAAGTCAATTCATCCACTACAGTCGTCACTCGTTTTGACCCCTTATACAGAAAGAATAAATATAATGTAATATAACTCGATATAATTATATATATATTTACGCTCAATTATCGCTGATTTTGGCCTAACGCTAAATCATAATCCTTTTGGTTTCCAGATTAGCATTAACCAAACAACGCACGAACATATGACGTCAACATTTGTGTTGTAAACTGTAAACATTGCTGACTGACTCAAAGAGTTATTTTTTGGTGCAGTAATTTGGTGCGCTGCTTTCTAAAATTACTTTAAAAATCGTGTGGTGATTAGCACTGTAAAAAAATATTATATACATACTTTGTGTACATTTCAGGAATATTTCGTATTTATCATAAAATGATAAGTTACTTGGACTTTTGACCAAAAAAAAACCCTATTATAAAATACTTTGTGTACATTTAAGAAAATGAAAGTTTAATATTACGTATTTAACTATTTATCATACAAGGACAAGTTAGGTGGGCTTTTGAAAAAGGTGGGCGCCGTGGGCGCCCTTAAAAAAATGGGGTGCCGCAGGCGCCACGGCGCCGCAGTACAAACTAGTAAATAATATAATTGCCAAAATCACGGGTTGGTTGGAGTATCCGTAACACTATGACGTCATTTTTTGATCTTATATGTAAGTATATATACAAGGCGCGCATCAGGAGGTGTGCTAAATAATTATTATTTAAAAAGTTCACGCTGTAAAAAAATATTGTATGTCATTGTTTTAGCTTATATTTTAATTTTGGAAAAGAGAGCGATGTAAAAATAGGATTTGAGTATTTATAATTATAAAATACGTTGTGTACTTTTCATGAAGCTTAATATTTAGTATTTATCAAACAAGGATAAGTTATTTGGGCTTTTGAAGAAATTTTTTTTAAATTGGGCGCCATGGGCGCCCTACAACCCCTAGTTATATATATATTTACCCTCAATTATGGCTGACGCCTAACGCTAAGGGACATCACTCTGCTTTTTTTTAAAATTGAAAATATGGACTTAAAATCATAATCATTTTGGTTTTCAGATTAACATTAACCAAACAACGCATGAAACTTTGACGTCAGCATTTGTGTTGTAAACAGTGCTGACTGACTCAAAGAGTTATTTTTTGGTGCAGTAATTTGGTGCGCTGCTTTCTAAAATTAGTTAAAAAATCATGTAGTGATTAGCACTGTAAAAAAATGTAAATACTTTAAGTACATTTCAGAAATATTTCGGATTTATCATACAAGGATAAGCTACTTGGGCTTTTGACCCAAAAAAAGTGGGCGCCTTAGGCGCCCTACAACCCCTATTATAATATACTTTGTGAACATTGAAGGAAGTTTTATATTACGTTTTTATCATACAAGGACAAGTTAGTTGTGCTTTTGAAAAAGGTGGGCGCCTTAGGCGCTCCAAATACAGTGGGCGCCGCAGGCGACAACCTAGTTATAATATAATATAATAATAAATATTATATAAAATAATATATATATGTATATATATGTATATATATATATATATATATATATATATATATAATTCATCAGAACAAGCACAAGATGAGTGCAAATAAGCATGACGAATGACCGTCGCTAGGGTCGGCCAATCACAGTTTATGGTTGGCAAGCTAGGGTGGTGCAGTGGGGGGCATGTAACTAACCGCAGAGCACATGTCTCGAGACCATCAATGCGTCCGCGCCCCCCCCCAACGTTCACTGGCGCTGTTTTGATTTCTTCATACTGTAGTTTGTGTCCGTTCTCCCCCCCCCACCTTTTTTCTTTTCACATCTTTGAGAAAGTCTGTGGTGTATGCTTCGCCGCGAGTCGTATCTAGTATCAATATGCATAATTTTCAATCTCTGTCACGTCTGTAGTGTCTGTCTGTAACGCTAACTAATTTTAGAAAGCAGCGCAACAAATTACTGCACCAATGCATCAAAAGGTGTGAAAATTAAAGATCCGCTGTACAAAAATATTATATGACGTCATTGTTTTAGCTCATATTTTAATTTTGGAAAAGGGATCAATGTAAAAAGAGGATTTGATGATGGTTAATTATAAAATCAAAAAAAAACAAAGGGAGCGCCATAGGCGCCCTACAACGCCTATTATAAAATAATTTGTGTACATTTCAGAAAGTTTAATATTTCGTATTTATCAAACAAGGACAAGTTAGTTGGGCTTTTGAGAAAGGTCGGCGCCGTAGGCGCCCTAAAAAAATTCCATTTTTTCAAAATAAATAGATTTCAGCTGAAAACTTCCGTCATTTTTGACGGATGATACGCTAGTAATATAATATAATACATTAATATTTCATATAGAACATGTAGCGTAAGAAAAATACATTCTTTAAAGCTCCACATATTTGCTGTCGGGAGCAGTTTACATTGACATTAGCCTGTTGTGCCCGGCAGTGCTGTCTTAACGCATAGGCCCGTTGGGTATTTGCCCGGGGGCCCACGTGCATAGGGTCACCATGGGAATATTTTTATTTATATATATGATGTATATTAATTTTTTTATTCCTGCGGGGCAGGGGCCCAACACTATTTCTTTGCCCGAGGGCCAAAAATGGTGTAAAGACGGCTCTGGTGCCCGGACCAATTTGCATTGACATTAATTAGCCTGTGGTTTCGGGACCAATTTACATTGACATTAGCCTGTGATGTGAGGAAAAACTAACGCGATATTAGCCGGCATATCATTTTCAGTGTATACTGTATAGGCCTGGTCATAATATGGCGGAGAGCTATTAATAGAAATATTGGGGCTATATTTATCTTTTTTAAGGAGATATTTAAGGAGGCATTTGCCCCCCCCCCTACATTTGAGAAAAAAAATGTCATAAAAATGTCATCAAGTTGTTACAATAAAACGGAACTAAATTTCCTGAAAGTTTATTACATGAAAGACCGTTTACAATTATCAAACATAAAAAAGAATTATATCTGCAAGTCTGCAAGTATAACTGATTACATTACTGATTGTTCTAAATATTCCAGTTGTTTAACAATTTCTGTAACATTTTCAGCAAAAATCCGCAAGCTTTTATATTTATGTGACCATCTAGTTTCACATAGCAAAGGAACATTAGAATACGTTTTCTTTGCTGATTACTTTCTCGGAAAAACACTTTAATTGACTTAATTGTTCCTATTGTGTTTCGTACAACATTCACATTATTTAAATCGTTCACAACAAGATTTAGTTTATGTGAACTGCAATGTAAAAATGCTGCTTTTGGGTATTTTTTTTTGGAATTATTGCTTTAACTCCTCCTTCTTTACCTGCCATTGTAGAACATCCGTAGCATCCTTGACCAACAAGCTTTGTCATATTTAATCAAAATTCTAATGAATTAGTAATGATGGTGTTGGTTAAACCTTCAGCTTTTCTATTGACAATTGGAATTGATCCCATGAATTCTTCTTTGACCATCATTTTCCCATTTTGTTCTTTGACAAATCTAACACCAAGTGACATCTGCTCAATGCCTGAAATGTCATTTGTCTCGTCAGCAAGTATAGAAAATGCAACTGAATTATTTCCTTCACGAACAATGTCTTCACGCAAGAGAGACCCACAAATTTCAATTATAGTGCTTTGCGTAGTTGCCGAGATACACTCAGCGGTTACCCGTCAAAACGGCCCCAGACAAAACGGCCCCGGTCAAAACGGTGCCAGACAAATTGTTAACATTTTAAAACGAAAACATTAATTTTTTTTATTGCATTTTAAGCTTTCGTCAACTTTTTCACCATTAAAAAAGTGGTAAAATTGTAAAATTATTTCTTATGATGTTATTATATATATTATTATATCTTGTCAACAAACAACCGTTATTGGTACCATTTCGCGTAAAGGCTATTAAATTCACTTTTGTGGTGTTATTATTATTGTTTATTGTTAGCTAAACCTGACACTGAATAGGTGAGTAAAAATACGAATATATTTGATTGTAAATTTTACTATTAGTCCATCTATTAGTCCAGGGCCGTTTTGTCGGGGCTGTTATATCGGAGCCCAATTGTCGGGGCCGTTTTGTCCGGGGCCGTTTTGACGGTGAACCATACTCAGCACTACAAGAACCAATTGACAAACGATTACCAAGAACTTCATCTCCAGATTCAACAGGAAACTCTAACAGTTCATACAAATTACCAGAATTTGATTCTGTTTCACGAAGTGCTAAAACATGCATGCAGCAAAATAGGATTGTAGAAATGATGGGACCCAGTTTGTTGCGATTTTCTTGAATTTGTCTTCTAAATGATGAGTCCAACATCTCATCTATAGAAACTGCTTTGGCTTCCAATAAAGCAAATAAATATGCTTGCATCTTCATGAGAGCATTTGTGCCATAATGTGCTTTGCGGGTTGCTACGTGCATCTTCGTTGAAATCTTTATATTTTGTACATGGTTTAATGACAAGTACCCACTGAACTCATAGAATTACTTTTTGCAGAAACAACACGCAATATTTGCAAAAGACCCCTATTAACATTTGCGAGTATACAAGCCACGGTGAATAGTCTGATAACCATGCATATCTAAAAAATAAAAACCCTGTTTCCTTCAATGTCAGCTCTAAAATCATAATTTTTATCAAGGGTCCAACAATCACGAATCAGCTGCAATTTCAACTTATTTGAAAGGTCGTATGTCCAGACATACCTTCCAATATCCAATTTAGGAAATGAATAAGTGTCAGCTACAATCAAATTAGGAACAGTTGCTTCAGTTGTGTCTGGCTGTTGAATTTGTACTGTTGTCCTCAATGTCAATGATAAGTCAGATGCTGCAGACGCCCCAAAATCTTCTAATAACGACATTTTGGAATCCCGCGATTGGTCTACTTTTCAAATTTTTTTTAGACTGTAAAAAAAATTTCTGATATCCATCCTTGGTAATCCTGCAGTTTCTACACGTATATTATTTCACAGCAAAATTCAATTTTCTCGTGAGAACTTAAGTTTTTAATTCATTAAATGCATTAATAAATGTTGTATTTTAGCTATTACATCACTAATTTGTAAGTCTTATTAATTTCTAAGGCTTTTTTTACCCTTATTTTATACTGAACTTGAATTTAATTCAAATTGTACCTGTATGTAAGGTTTCCAGGTGGCTGTCTCAAAAATACCGGACACTAGTGTCGAATTTTGTCGATGGCACAATATGTATGTAAAATGTCCGGTATTGCTTCCATTTTTCCACTGGACAAATAACGATAATACCGGACAGTCCGGTACAAAACCGGACATCTGGCAACCCTACCTGTATGGCATTATCAGTTAAAATAAAAAAGTTGGGTTTTTTTTGCCCCCCCTGGAAAAATTCCTAGCGACGCCCATGAATGTGTACATGTAGGTATATGGAGAAGGATGTATTTTGTCAGCTATTTGTTAATTCTTAGTTAATTTTAGACAGCAAATTGTACTTGAAAATGGAAAAACAGTTTCGTAATTTTATTATGCTAACAATTTTAAGAACATAGTGATTCGACTTCATTTACGCTGTAAGACATTGTTACGCTAAAATGTAATCTAAAAATAGAACATTACTCTTTGAGCTATGACGTTTTCCGGTCTTAGAAATGATCAACCCTATTTCGTTTATCCCAATGAAAGACTTGTCGACATATTTTCCACACGCATTTGTTTAACCTGCGCTTTCCTTCCAATAGTTTAAATCTTGTAATAGATATTGCACTGATTTACGGTACGGAGATTTCTGTAAATATGCCCGCACCCGAGCATAAGCCCATGGGCTTGTATATGGAAAGTCATTCGGTATACAGGCCCATGGGCTTATATTAGGTTAAAAAATTATAAAACCCACATACCGAAACTTTTTATTAATCGTCACTGTCATTAAGTATTATAAAAGTAAATTTTTATGCTTTATTCATTTTTTAATTGTCGCTCAAAATTTCAAACGATAAACGTAAAACCGCAATTGTTTTATTTTCGGAATATTTTTGAGGAAATTATTTCCGGGGAAAAAATATTTTTTTGCACTTGCCCATACATTTCCGTTTCCATATACACGACCATTGGCCTTTATTGGTAAAAAAAATATTCAATCATGTTGTATCAGTTTTCAATTTTGAAGTCCAGGACCTATTTACGGAAATCTCCGGTACTATACCATCGAGATTAAATTGTGTATACACATCGATTTCCTATGACAATACTTGAATTAATTACAATAAATTAAAAATAATCAATTAATTTACTGAATTTGTAATCTTTAAGTGACATCGTATTTATTTTAGACGTTTCGAGATATTCCCCACAAGGTGCGCTAGTGTTTAGTAGTCGAGTACGGGACTTCTGTCCTAGAGACCAGATTTCGATCCAGTAGTCGAGTACGGGACTTCTGTCCTAGAGACCAGATTTCGATCCAGTAGTCGAGTACGGGACTTCTGTCCTAGAGACCAGAGTTCGATCCAGTAGTCGAGTACGGGACTTCTGTCCTAGAGACCAGATTTCGATCCAGTAGTCGAGTACGGGACTTCTGTCCTAGAGACCAGAGTTCGATCCAGTAGTCGAGTACGGGACTTCTGTCCTAGAGACCAGATTTCGATCCAGTAGTCGAGTACGGGACTTCTGTCCTAGAGACCAGAGTTCGATCCAGTAGTCGAGTACGGGACTTCTGTCCTAGAGACCAGATTTCGATCCAGTAGTCGAGTACGGGACTTCTGTCCTAGAGACCAGAGTTCGATCCAGTAGTCGAGTACGGGACTTCTGTCCTAGAGACCAGAGTTCGATCCAGTAGTCGAGTACGGGACTTCTGTCCTAGAGACCAGATTTCGATCCAGTAGTCGAGTACGGGACTTCTGTCCTAGAGACCAGATTTCGATCCAGTAGTCGAGTACGGGACTTCTGTCCTAGAGACCAGATTTCGATCCAGTAGTCGAGTACGGGACTTCTGTCCTAGAGACCAGAGTTCGATCCAGTAGTCGAGTACGGGACTTCTGTCCTAGAGACCAGAGTTCGATCAAGTAGTCGAGCACTAAAACTTTGTTTCAAAGAGAACATGTGTCTTAATGTTGCAGCGTGCCTGTCCTCCCCTGTGCCGGGTCAAGCAGCTTTCGGCAGCAGCGGTTCTCAAATATTTTATTTTTTTACTATTTAAAGGCTTAGCAAGCCGCTTTACTGGAACACCTACAGTTGCGGTTTCACATCGTATGACCGGTTGGGCGTGATGGAAGAAGCGTGCAACAAATGATTCAAAGAATCTACGTTTAATCTTAGATTTTACCCATCACCAGTCAATATCCTTACATAATTATTTTAAATTATTTTTTTTAAAAGTTGTTGTTATTTTAAATTATTAATATTATTATTTCACGCTCTGTTATTGCACGTTAAATTTTTTCAGCTTTTATTATTCTTTTTAAATGCTACTTTTATCTGTATTATTCTTTAACATTAAAAAACAACAGCTATTTATTTTATGTACTTATTTGAAATAAAAAGAAAACATCTCTAAATGTTGTTCAATCACTTTAGATTTTTTTTAAAATGAGACCCTGACCCAATGACAAGGTCAAACTACATAGGTCATAGGTCATAACGATGCAAGGCATCTTTAGAAAAGGCATAAAACAGGAAAATGCATCTCTAATCCTGACATATAACAAGACAAGACCAAAAAACAAGTAAAAAAAGTTTATGACTATAAATCCCTTATATATGAGACATAACTAATGAATCTGCATGTGGACTAAAATCAGTAGCCCCTAGCCTAGTGCTCTTCATGGATCTTCCCGGAAGACCCTCTCAGCTATCTGGCTCCCAAAGGGGCGTAACAGCTGAGAAACCCCACCAGAAGCGGTCGCTTCTGAAGCGGCCACCTGGGTATCCAAGACAGAAAGTCGAAAGTGCCTCCAACTAAATTGACCTCACAAGGAGAGGTGGAATTTCCCTAACATAACTAAAAGTACTGATTATGTTCAATATAATACGCACCGCGTGACAAACATTTACAGACTGAAGGTTAATGAACTCTCCTTGTTGTAAAACACGGAGATGTGGTCATCGATGGCTGGAGTGAACTCCAGTTATCCGTGGAGGTCAACTATAGCAGACGGCTACATAGATTCATTAATTTAATTACGGTACATTCGATCGATCTCAAATTTTGATACAATGAATTGTTAGGTGACGCAAGTCTATGTGAAAAATTACAGCTCGATAGCATCATGGGAAGTGGGTCATTTTTTACTTTTGTTTTTCCGCCCGACCGACCAAGAGATCACGACAGACAAGGCGGTGAAGTTAATATAAGTGATTTAAAGAGGCAGGGCTTTAAAAGACATACTATAACAATACAGAGACTAACAAGACAGTAAAATAAAAACAACCCGTAAAAAAATAAGTTTTTGACTATAAATCCTTTACGTATGAGACGTAACTAAAAGAATGTTCATTATAACACGCAGCGCAAGACCATCCAAAAATACAAAATTGCAGTTGTGTCGTAAAACGTGTTTAATATAATGCGCACCGATCAGGAATAGGTTTATAAAAAGTGTTGTCAGTAAAATACGCACCTTATTGCGCGACAGAAAGGTTGTTCAATATAATACGCACCGCGACGCTCTATCTCAAAAAATAGCATGATACATAGGAATAAATAAAATAATCTAAAAAATCAATAATTTAATTACGGTACATGCGATCGATCTGAAATTTTGATACATTGTTTTTATCATCGGTACGAAACTGCCTGCGAAATTTCAGCTCACTATCTTGCGAGCAAGTGGGTTAAAAATCGATCAAAAGTTTTGGCGACAAGCAAGCAAGCAAGCAAGGTCGGTCGGTCGGTCGGCCGCAGACACCACGAGTTAATATAAAGGATTTAAAAATAAGACAGTTTATAACAATACTAATCCTATCAATAAATTGTATAACAGGACAGTATATAACAAGACAGTATATAACAAGACAGTGTATAACAAGACAGTGTATAACAAGACAGTGTATAACAAGATAGTGTATAACAAGACAGTGTATAACAAGACAATGTATAACAAGACAGTGTATAACAAGACAGTGTATAACAAGACAGGGCTTAAGAAAAAGAACACGGAACTAAGCGATGCCAAACGTATCATATTAAAAGTGAACATTTGAAGTTTTGTGGTGCGAGAGAAGGGTGAGGGCTGGGGTAAGATTCTCTAAATTGTGGGCTAAAAGGGAACGTAATCTATGTTTAGACGCCGAGAGTTCTTTCCCCTTTCTATTATTGTTGCTTCGGGTGAGTTTGACATTGCCAGGAATTTCAGTTTGGGGCGGGGGGGGGGAATTTCTGACATTAGTAACCTTGCCTGGATGGCGTTTGTGGCCCTGTTTCCCAGACAGTGTTGTAGGTCACCGGGATAACGGTCGATACATAACACACACCGGTAGCGAATTAAGTGCAGTGTGTGCAGCATTTATGTTACTCGGGGCCTTGAACGTGAGCCCACGTAACAGATGGTTTATTAAACATTAGCTTAGGATAGAGCCGTCTTTACACCAGTTTGGGCCCCCGGGCAAAGAAATAGTTTTGGGCCCCTCCCCTGCAGGAATAAAAAAATAAATATACATAATATATATAAATAAACATATTCCCATGGGCCCCTATGCTCTTGGGCCCCCGGGCAAATGCCCAACGGGCCCATGCGTTAAGACGGCCCTGTCTTAGGATATCTTCAAGAAACCATTTTAAGTTTTTTTGTCGTTAACTGAGATTTAAAAAAATAACTTTCTATACCAACTTGTATGTCCACGCTGAACAAAATAATGAGAAACAATATTTAGCCTTAGATAAAGTCATACAGGATTTGTTAAATGTACATATTAGTTCCCTTATCATTATTATTTGATGTCTTATAACTCGTGAACAACTCGGATTTTTAAATTAATTGACCAACAACGACAAAACAAAAATTGTGGTGACACACATTGAAGACGGCAGAGAAACCTGTAAAAAAAAATGCTATTAAAAAACTAGTTGATTTTTTATTTCGTAGATTTGTTATCAATGTGGTTTTAGAGTGGGGGTTTAAGTGAATAGCTGTGTGTGACGTCACTTCATTTGACATATCATCATAACATACACAGTGTGGGCGTGGCGCCAATGAGGTAGAAAAAAAACGACAACGTATGAGTGGGCGTGACGTTGCCACAATATAAACACATATTTAAAAAATTGACTAAATAGGGGCGTGGCCTTGTAGCATTAGAAAGACGTATATTTCATGAAATTTGTAACAAAAAATTATCCCGGATAACTTTTTTCGAAAAGAAATAAGTATCCCGAAGAAATGCTATAGATGTAAACTTTATTTATTTAAGTTAAATGAGGAACCAAGTGTGGACGTGATGTTTGACCTATTGTAAATCATTCTAAAAAATAACTTATACTTAGAAATGTCTCCCATTAAAATCGCTTGAAAAATAACGGAGATCTTATAAAAATTTATACTAATTTTTTTCTAATAAGAATAAAGTGAATAATAAACTATCACGTTTATATTAATTGAAATTTAGATACCTCTTTGCACATCAAAAGGGAATATATACCAGCTTTAAATAAGGCCCAACGAGGTTCTGTGTACCACGTGATTTCTATATCCATGCATCCATCCGATAGGAATTATTTAAAAATTATTTATATTGCTTACGTTAGATAAGAAGAAACGACTTTATGGGCCTAAGGCCAAAAAAGTGGATTATATTAAGTTTTAAAACTCGTCTATAGTTTAATCTGGATCCTCATGGATGTGTTTTATATCAGTTATATATTATGTTTTATTGCCATGATTTTGATTACATTCTCTTTGGTGTGGAGATTATGTGTGTACTATTTAAAGGTGAATACTTCTAGAAGTTTAATAAAATGTGCTTCAAGTTTCGCACGCAATCTCTAATTTTTCAAAGAAATCGAGAATGTTCTTTATCTTGTATTATCTACGAGATGGGTATAATTATGGATGCGAACTCTGGTTTAAAGCTAGTGTGTTATTATTATAAACGAGCAACAAAGCCCGTCCAAGGACGTTCCGCCACCGTTCGGTGGCATGTTGTAACTCCCCTCCAACAGCCGTCTCGACCGGCATTACATGTGCATCACGTTAAAAATATTATTCATTATAGTTAAAATATATAACTCGTAAAAACATAGCTTTTTACTATAAATCCCAACGCGCATAACTGAAAATAAAGTCATGGAAGAAATACTGCAGCAAAAATAACTCGTTTTGAACGTCCGCGTAAATGGCGTAAACGTGTTCAATATGATTAGCTGTAGAAGTCATATGTGTTTGAGGGACCAATCGCTATAGATGACGGGACAGAAAGGACAGAAACTTACATTGTATTATATAGGATGATTGGTGAGTCTAGCGTACTGTAGTTAGCACGGGCATGTCATAAAGACTTTCTTGTTACACATTTTTGTATTTTCGCGTATATGTATTAAATTGTTTTTAAAACTTGAACCAGTGGCTTGAGTTAACTTTATTTAAGTGCACATTTCCCTTGGACTATAAACAGATGCATGTGCAAAGACTTGTCAACATCGTGTAAAATCTAGAAGGAAACACATTTTTTAAATTGTAAGGAAAAATGGATTTTAGGCCCCTTTCCCCGAAAGAGTGGATATTTTGGGTTTAATTCCCATTAGTATTTTACTATGGCCCAGCGAATTGTTGTATACCGAGTTTGTTCTAGATATAATAATACACCGGGTAGCCCATTTAAAAATACACTGACTTACGCAATATTGTATTTTGGTGTGATCTCATGTGGCCCAACTTTCTATAGCAGGGGTCGGCGACCTTTTGCTAACTGTGTGCCAACTTAAGGTTTAAATTATTCAGAGTGCCAACAGCACAAATTGCAATAATTTATAATCAACTTTATATAGGAAACGTGAAGAGTCTGCTTGCCATTTGAAAACGCTTACCGTGCCAAGTGTGGCACGCGTGCCATAGGTTGCCGACCCCATTCTATAGCATCCCATCTGGTCTTGTTTTATTGCAACATTCTTACGTTTAATTTCCCTCTGACGCACTTATCTTTTGTTTCACGAGAACAGACAAGGTCTGAGATTACTTCCCCTGTTAGCCGTGACCTTGTCTAGCCAAATATCTCAAATGCGCACCAGGTTCCTGCTTATCAAGTTTAAACGCAGGGTCACGCCTCTGATTCTTTGTACCACTGCCTACCCGAAAACGCACCGGTGCGAAAATTTCATTGAAAACTATGACAGTTGTGGGATGAGGGCATCCATCTCCCCCACGTGAGCCACTTTAGTGAATGGTTCCGTATTTATTCACCCCTCGGGCTCGCGGCGTGTACATCACTCAGCGAGGCTGCGGCGAAACGGGAGCGAGGGCAAATATTTCACGGATGATTGATCGCTGGCAATGATTGATTTCAACATGTAATTACAAGCCTCGGTAGCGACTCCCGGGGAGCAGAGCAGTCTGGGAGCAGAGCAGTCTGGGGTTTTGGGCTTTAGTTCAATGGCACTCAGTAGCGACTCCCAGGGAGCAGAGCAGTCAGGGGGCAGAGCAGTCTGGGGTTTTGGGCTTTAGTTCAATGGCACTCAGTAGCGAATCCCGGGGAGCAGAGCAGTCAGGGGGCAGAGCAGTCTGGGAGCAGAGCAGTCTGGGAGCAGAGCAGTCTGGGAGCAGAGCAGTCTGGGAGCAGAGAAGTCTGGGGTTTTGGGCTTTAGTTCAATGGTACTCAGTAGCGAATCTCAGGGAGCAGAGCAGTCAGGGGGCAGAGCAGTCTAGGAGCAGAGCAGTCTGGGAGCAGAGCAGTCTGGGAGCAGAGCAGTCTGGGAGCAGAGCAGTCTGGGAGCAGAGCAGTCTGGGAGCAGAGCAGTCTGGGAGCAGAGCAGTCTGGGGTTTTGGGCTTTAGTTCAATGGCACTCAGTAGCGACTCCCAGGGAGCAGAGCAGTCAGGGGGCAGAGCAGTCTGGGGTTTTTGGGCTCTCGTTCAATGGTGCTCAGTAGCGACTCTCGGGGAGCAGAGCAGTCAGGGGGCAGAGCAGTCTGGGAGAAGAGCAGTTTGTGGTTTTGGGCTTTAGTTCAATGGTGCTCAGACATTAACAGAAAAATCAGGTTGTGACGAGATCATTGCAAACATTGATTTCTGCTAATAAAATGAAAACGTGGGTTTGTGCTGAGCATGTCGGTTTGTGTAAATACAAACATTGATTGTCTCTAAAAAATAAAAAGCAAACATTGATTGTCTGTAACAAATTCACCAGTGTTGAAGTTAGACCGACTTCTCTGATGGGGCCCGTGTTTGTTAGGAATGCCTGAAGTTTGTTCTGTAATATGACGTAAGTACTATGACGGGTCAGCTCGGTATGTGTGTTCCATTCAACCAATATCATGCATTCAAGTCAACGTGCCATTCAATGAAACTTTGCTGTTGAGCCCGACTGCCATTCAGGCAAACCATTTTCAGATACATCGACTCGGTAGTAAGAGTGGTGGGTAGTAATATTGAGAATTGTCTAGATCAGCTTCTCTGCTACGTACCAATTCGAGAAGGCCGGGGTGGGGTGGGGGTGGAGGAAGCTTCGATCGTACCCGTCAAACATTACAATCGGGGAAGAAGGATATTCCGACAAATGGATTAAAATATCAGAAACTGTATCCATTTGAGGAGTTTCTGAGTACACGTGTCCGAAACTCAGGTCCAAAAAGTATTTTTGTTCTCTATTCTTTTCTTTTTCGTCTCTCTCTTTCTCTCTCTCTTTCTCTCTCTCTCTCTTGTTATTTTCTTCCGACGCAACGTTTTTTTGTGTTGTCCAAACTGACCCAGATGATCCCAAGCCGCTAATGGATTATGGGGCGTTCCTATTGTTGCGGCGTGGGGGCCTAAGAATGGATCACGTGACTCATTCGGACGGGTACGATTGGTGGACGTCTCGTCGAACGAACAAACAGCAAATGAGGCAGACGTGAAGTTAACAAGTTTATGTCGATGAATACATTTGTATAAATATATCTATGAAATTTATAGATGTGTATATACAATTTATAGATGTGTATATACAATTTATAGATGTGTATATACAATTTATAGATGTGTATATACAATTTATAGATGTGTATATATGTTGTTAGGTCCATGGATATGTCTGGTAAAATCTTAAAGAAGCTGCGCTGCAAATTCAAAGCGGCAGGGTTAGGTATTGATATTAGGTATTGATGCTAGGTATTGATGTTAGGTATTGATGTTAGGTATTGATGTTAGGTATTGATGTTAGGTATTGATGTCAGGTATTGATGTTAGGAATTGATGTTAGGTATTGATGTTAGGTATTGATATTAGGTGTATGTATTTTAGGAATTGATTGATATGTTAGATATGGAAATAGTAGGTATTGATATATTAGCGAATTAGGCTCGGAAATATAGGTATTGATATTTTAATTTTGAAATGTTAGTTCATTGATAACGTAGGTATTGAGGTGTAAGTTATGGATATTTTATTGATATTTTATTGATATTTTATTGATATGACAAATTGACATTGAAATAAAAAAAAATTATTAAAAAATTGAAATGGCTTCAAATTAAAATGGTGGAAATAGTCTACAAATTTAGTTTTTAAAAAGATGGTTTATAAAAAAATCCATCAAATCACGACAGAACGCATCATATTCGAATCGATGCACTGAACACGCGTTTTAGTAAACAAACAAAACAAAATAATTTCAATTCTAAACTTGAACCTTGGAGGTTAGAGAAGACTTTTAAGGAAAAACCTTGTTTCTTTTTTACATTTTAATTATTTTTATTTATCATTATTTTGTTTCAAAATCTAACATGAGTTCAGAGTGTTGCTAATACTATTGACTCCATCTCAACTATTTGCACGTTTTAAGAAGTCCGCCTGATGTGGGGCACACTCACATTTTTTTAATGATATTGGGTGGAATGAGCACAACTTTTTTCGTAGGATTTCTCCATTCTTTCTATCAGGAGCCTCATTTTGAAATGAACATTTTGAAGGGAAAAAAAGCAGTCGTTTAAATGTGACATCCTTGTAACTGATAAGTGACTCCTGCCTAAGAGTGACGATGAAACATGGCGAGATGTTGTCATTAAACATCTTTATTCAAGATGAAACATGGAAGATATTGTCATTAATATTGCAGAGCTTGCCATCAAAGTTCGGATAACCATCATGGCATATCTATTAGTGTATACCAAGTAGGTAAATGACTTCTTACACTCCATCCGACATCCAACCAATGTTTCCTCGATGGTTCGTTGGTCCATGGTCACAATAACAAAATCGCGTGGAAAGTTTTACTCTCCGCGAACACACGATCCTTAACAATTTTTCCGGCACGTTACTGCTGCGCGGCGTCGGTCAGATATCTTCGCGGCAGCACAGCGGCGTAGCTTACAGGGAACATTGGTCCCGACTCTCCAGTTAAACATCACTTCCCCATCTCCCTCCCATTGGAACCAACAAATCCTCGTCCTCTCCTTACTAACCCCATCCCTATCGTCTCCCACATCAGACACAGGTGATCAACCCGCTAGGTGTGCTTGACCTGACATGTGCACATGTTCAATACATTTTTTATTATTATTATTTCCACCCCGCGCAGCCGTCCCTGTGAGTTACAATGTACGCACCGGCGTGCAACTAAGTACATAATCACACCAAGTGCTAGACGCCCTGAACAAACAAACAGTGGCGCGTTCTAGGGGAGCATTTGCCCCGCAGCACTGGAGGGTGGGATTCGGCTGTCGTGGGGTGTAGGGGGTGTGAGGGGGGCACCGAAAGGGATAGTATTGTTTCAACAGTGGAGTGTAAAACAAGGGCAAGAGTCGAACCATCGGGGGTTCTAAACTTATGAATTCAAATTGCAAGGAGAAGAAGAAAAAACACACACTGTTTTGAGATAGAACGGGAACGAAACGGTTGTCTGTAGGAGACCAGACCTTCAACGGGTTATTGGTTTTCGTCATTTACATCGCAGTTTCGCGATCATTTAACAGCGACCGTAGTAATATCCTGACGACCGTAGTAATATCCTGACGACCGTAGTAATATCCTGACGACCGTAGTAATATCCTGACGACCGTAGTAATATCCTGACGACCGTAGTAATATCCTGACGACCGTAGTAATATCCTGACGACCGTAGTAATATCCTGACGACCGTAGTAATATCCTGACGACCGTAGTAATATCCTGACGACCGTAGTAATATCCTGACGACCGTAGTAATATCCTGACGACCGTAGTAATATCCTGACGACCGTAGTAATATCCTGACGACCGTAGTAATATCCTGACGACCGTAGTAATATCCTGACGACCGTAGTAATATCCTGACGACCGTAGTAATATCCTGACATTTCCTAGCGGATAACAAGTGACAGCGTTTGACCAAACACGATCGGGTGTCATTGCTGTTCATCCCTATGTAGAAATATCACGACAAGAATGGGTAACTCTTCTGGATTTATCTAAAATCTGAACGTTTGGGGAGAATCTAATTTTCTCTTTAAACAATGAATTACCCAGACGGCTTACCTAGTCCACAGAGTAGGATTTCCGACTTGGGTCAGCGCTACTCCTCAGAGTAGGACTTCCGACTTGGGTCAGCGCTACTCCACAGAGTAGGACTTCCGACTTGGGTCAGCGCTACTCCACAGAGTAGGACTTCCGACTTGGGTCAGCGCTACTCCTCAGAGTAGGACTTCCGACTTGGGTCAGCGCTACTCCTCAGAGTAGGAATTCCGACTTGGGTCAGCGCTACTCCTCAGAGTAGGTCTTACGACTTGGGTCAGCGCTACCCCTCAGAGTAGGTCTTCCGACTTGGGTCAGCGCTACTCCACAGAGTAGGTCTTACGACTTGGGTCAGCGCTACCCCTCAGAGTAGGTCTTCCGACTTGGGTCAGCGCTACTCCTCAGAGTAGGTCTTACGACTTTGGTCAGCGCTACTAGTGAAGCATTGATTTCGCCGTGTTCTGGGCTTACAACAGCCTGAAGATGTGTCCGGTTAATTTGATGAGTGTAGCGGAGAATGCGATAGAGGGGAAAGGGGGGGTAGTCTAGGTCAGTCGGATCAAAGGAGACTCAGTGATATATCACGTGACGTCAAGTAAGGACGTGGGATCGTGTGCGGAAAGGGAGTAATGTAATACAGAATTGTCCAAGAGTTTTGCCAACAAGGCAATATTCAATGAAATTAAGATATGAGAGGGCCAGATTAAGATTATGAACAATACAAAAACCCGTAAAAATTAAAGCTTATGACTATACATACTTTATATACGAGACATAACCAAAAGAACGTTCATTATAATACGTATCGCACGCCAATCCAAAAATCGACAATTTTAGTTATTTCTCAAATATATAAAGCATTTCTAGTTTTAAAAAACTACTACAGTCTGCCTCCTTAATTTCAGCTCGATTTGATCAGGGAATAGGGTTCTGAAAACAGATTTAATTTAATGCGCACTCCGAGACACACTAGCAATTAATAGCATTTACATTTACAGATCGGGAATATATTTTTTAAAAAGTAACGTCAATGTAATACGCACCACTCCGCGCGACAGGAAAGTATTGAAAAGGTTGTTCAATATAATACGCACCATGACACTCTAGCACAAAAATTAACATGCTACATAGAGATAAATAGAGATAATCTAAAAAATTCATTAATTTAATTACAGTACTTTCGATCGATCTGAAATTTTGATAGGTCATTTTTATCGTCGGCACGAGTCATCCTGCAAAATTTCATTTCAGTTCGCTAGCATACGATGGAATGGGTTAAAAATCGATCCAAAGTTTTTTTCGGCAAACAATCAATTAAGGCACCAAGCAGACGCCACGAGTTAATATAAAGGATTTAAAAATAACTTACGTTGAGACTTATTTGAAGGCCATTGAATTATGCCGGTGACAGAAAGATGTGGGTAAGTGGTTGGGGAACTACATATTTTTTTCCTGTTTTTATTGCATGTTTATTTTATTCTTTTCTGAAAGAACTTGTTATCAAGTCATTTATTCTATTGTTTTATTTCATAATTTAAAGAGTGCTGCTTACTTTAAATAATAACATTAATTTTAAAATATGAAATATGTGCGCTCGGCTGGCGTATCGAGGGTCCAGGTTCGAATCTCCCTGAAGGCAGGAGTTTGTTGCCGAGGCCCAAGGGTGTCTACCCAGCACCGAATGTGTAAAGGCGGCTGGGAATCGCGTGATCCCTCCCATCCATGGTCTGTGAACGCTGCATCACTTGCCAACAGAGCGGTATTGTCTGTGGAAGCAGTAATCTTCTATATATAAGGAGTATCTGTAATAGATAAGATAACATTAAAAAGATGAAGTTCTTAAAAAACCTGAATTACCTTCAACTCCGATGTCCGCCCATTTTTTTTCACCACAAACTCCGATGGTTATGAAGGTTTGGCGGTGATCGATATTTATTTGTTCCCCGGTATAGATTACGCGTCCTCAATGTCTACAGTGAGTCACCTCCTACTGGATTGCACCGGGGAAGAACATGGCGATGTTTGATATCACGAATCGGTGAGGAAATAAATAAGCAGCCTGTGTGTGTTTGTGTGTGTATGAGTGTGTGTTTATCTTAGGGTTGTAAATACAAGAAGGGGGTGGCAGATATGCAGCAGTTTCAAGTCGGTCTAATTATTGGTTTTCTGATCGGTTGGACCGCGTGAACTGTAAGCGGACGTTACGTCAGTGGGGGGGGGGCGGGGGGTAATTGGGGGGGGGGATATTCGTCGCTAAAAACACACGGTGCTCGATAACATCAAGGACAATCAGGTGGTGGTGGTAGGGGGTGGTATGGGGTGGTGTTTGGGGCATGCGCGTTGTTCTGATCTCAGAGGAGGGGAGGGGGTTGAGGAAATTAACGGAACGTTGACCCGGCTCCCACCACCACCCCAACCACCCCCACCCACTTTTTTCCCGATCAATACACCTTTGGCTGGGAATTATAACAAAATAAATAGATGTAAAAACAAAGTTTTTGACTATAATCCCTTATATATATGAGACATAACTAAAAGTAGTGATTATGTTTAAACGCGACATTTACAGACTGAAACAGAATTATCTCCCCTGGTTTTAAAACCGGGCGCAGGGACGATAGGGGGTGTGAACATCGACGGTCGGCGTCAACGCGTGAACTGAACTGGCACGTGAAAGAATTATAAACAAATAGTCGGTTCGGATGTCCGATTAAACTAACAAAGCAATTTAATATAAGGGATTTAATAAGAAATGACAATTATGGCTGACTTATTTCAAGACGATGTAATTTCCAGAGGTATAAAGTTATAGTTTGTGAATGGTTTAGCTTTAATTTTACATTAATTCTTATATTATTTTTTAAAGAAAAAGAAGTGGGGGCTGGACAAGTAGCATTTTTTAAATTTGCTCAGTCCATATTTTATTTTCAATCTCCATAGCTACCATTTTTCACCAATATAGACAAGAAGTTTCGACCTGGTAATCTCAAAACGTAACGTTTATTGGAAATTTCGGACTTAAATGTATATATATATATAATATATAAATTTCTATTACCTCCCTGCAATGTAAATCTTTTAATGAAACATCTTGTCACGTTGAAGTTTCTAATTAATATGCAGATTAAGAAAATAGCTTTTCAAGTCTGCCATTGATTACAACATTTTAAATCATCTATAATTTATAATCAGTCAGACGTCAAGTGGGTATTTCAAAACCTTAAGTCTATTGTGTGCCCTATTGACTTGCGGTTTCCAAAGCGTTTTGTTGATCTACTTATAATCCCCTCTTATCAATACTGTTTAAACAATTTTTTTTTAAAGTAACTAATATTTTTAAAGTGTATGAGGTTCGAGCTCATGGCTTTTGAGTCCCTTAGTCCCAGCCCCTTTGTCTTGGGCCACACTAACGATTCAGAGAATCCATTTGAAAGCCATACATGAAAACTTGCCGCAGACACCAGCTGTTGTTACTATTGGGGTTTGGGAGTACCGTTTGGGGTCGCGGTGACATGCTGACGTCATCAACCCACCCCATGCAGCATGTCGCCCCAGGTCACTGTGACCAACGCTGCAAAAGAAAAAATGAGTGGGCATCAGTCCCCGGAAGTATTAAAAAAAACGATGTCAAGTTATTGCGCGACATAATTCTCTACTACTGCCTTTAAAAAAAACTCCAGCACGTTACTTTTGTTGGCAGGATGTGTTCATTTGTCCTTGTGTTCGACTAGCGTACAAGCGACGCTGCGGGATTTCAAACAAAACAACAAAGCTTGGTGGTATTTGAAGCTGATGGCAAACACATAAACACACGCACGCGTACACACACACATGCAATCACACACACGCATACATGCACACGCACGCACACGCGTACTCACTCTAAAAACACACACATGAGCATACACAGTACACAAAATAATTACTGATTTGTGCCGCGGCTTAATATTTAACATCAAAGCTTTATTAAACACATGGTGTATTAGTATTACGTCACTGAAAGTAGAATCTTTGATTGGCACTCCTCACATCAGACATAACCAAACTAGCCCAGTACATTGTTAAATGCAGCCCTTGTATATGACTTCGAAATTGAAGTTCAAATAATGCTTTTAAACGTTTACTGAAAACAGAAGTTTTCAAAACGACCAATAAATTGAGAGTTTTTGTGGAAGTTTGAAGCAGATATTTTGTTTGTCTGATTGAAGAAGCTCGTATTATAGACCCTAATAGTCTGGGCAATAAGTGAATGAGTCAATGGGTGGACCCTTCCTATACTACCCCTAGCCCCCCCCCACCTCAGCTCTTCTCATAAGATCCTTTGCAGGCAAACTAGGATGGGGCCACCGTGACGTTAGTGACCAAGAACCAAATATAAAACCAGAGCCGAACTCAGTAGATGTTGAGATGGAGTTTTTGCAGGTCCTACTCCATAGACATACGTCCCCAATCAGCTACTTGTGAAGATGTGGACTAAAACAAGAAGAACCAACCGAATATACGCAGCACACTCCTTCTCACCCATAGTTAAATAGCCATTTCCCATTATTCTGTTCACATCCGGGTTTCAGTGAGCACGCTGGACAAGCGTGGACAAGAGGCCGCCATCTTCACTCCAACATAATTCTATTTAACCATCCACATTGAGTTATATAATCAACTATCCTTGGAATTCCATAACCATCCATGGCGCACACCTATTAACCCTCTAATCCCGTCTACAATAAGATCTGTATCCAATAATCCTAGTAATCATTTCATCATCCATAGCGCACACATATTAACCCTCTAATCCCGTCTACAATAAGATCTGTATCCAATAATCCTAGTAATCCTTTCATCATCCATAGCGCACACTGCACACCCATTAACCATATAATCTCATCTGCATTCACATCTATATCCCATAACACTTATAATCAAATCATCATCTATAGCGCACATATATTAACCCTATAATCCCTTCTGTATTCAGGTCTATATTTAATAATCCTTATAATCCAATCATCATCATCCATGTAGCACACCTATTAACCCTCTAATGCCGTCTACATTCAGATCTATATCCAATAATCCCAGTAATCCTTTCATCATCCATAGCGCACACCTATTAACCCGGCACCCCACAGGCAGACAGGCGGTTCTCCATTAGTTTGTCTATGCTGATACATGTTGACTAATGTGATAATAGCATTCACGTCCAGCCCGCCTGCTAGCGATTAGCATACTGTCTGGGGCCCTGGGCTGTGGTATGTCGAGGGCTCTCAAACAATGTTCCAGGTATGGAAGGGGGGGATATTCAAGCGGTTCTTAAACTATCCCACGAAGGTTGTTATTTTAAAGCTCTCTTCGGCTATAATATGTGTAGTAAGTTCTAACCACGCTCGCCGCTTCGACATTGTTAAGGAATAAAAAAGATTGAGTTTTCCTCTAAATCTGTGGATTCTGGTGTGAATGTAAGGGTTTAAGGGGGGCGTTGAAGGGGGGCCTTGAAGGGGGGGGCCTTGAAGGGGGGGCCTTGAAGGGGGGCCTTGAAGGGGGGCTTGAAGGGGGGCCTTGAAGGGGGGTCTTGAAGGGGGCCTTGAAGGGGGGCTTGAAGGGGGCCTTGAAGGGGGGCCTTGAAGGGGGGCCTTGAAGGGGGGCTTTGAAGGGGGGCCTTGAAGGGGTCTGCAAGGAGCTCCAAGACGACCTCGCACTGGGTACATAAACTGATTCCATGTCACAAGTATTTTAAGGGCGCATGGTCGTTCTCGAACACAGAATGGGCGGCACGAAAACGAAGGTCAATTCCTTGACAGCGCTTTTTAATTATTTTTCTATGGGAAGGTATTTTGCCATTATTTACGCTATGTGTACGTAAGCTCGTCAAAATAACTTGGTACCTACCCCATATACGCCACTACTATTCAGCCCTTTAAATTGGAATGAACAAAATTATCAAACACACGGGTCAAGGATAATGAGCTTGTAAGTATCTTGGACACTCAACATCAAACAAAGGTGGCCCTAGAATAACTAGTCCTTGAACTGAACGTATCCGTGACTTTTGCCCAACATAACTGAAACTATGTTTAGATTTATGTTTCTTAAGCATGAGTGTCGCGGGGCTTGGTGAAATATTACACCTGGGCATTTCTACAACCAACGACTCAGCCACAGGTATGCGCTCGCCTGCACATTAAACAGCACGTAGTATTATATACACATATACATAGAAAACAAATACAGGCATACGCCCAAGAACACACATATATACATATTATCACATAGAGACAGACACAAGGAGACAAATATTTACATATTATCTCATCAGACGCTCCTTCTATACAGAAGATCATTGCGTCCTACCCTTATCCATGGTCTATGCCTAGTCTTGCATTTTATTGGAGTTGTTAAATGTAGTGTTGGTTTTCCTGGTTTGATCAGGCAACTCATCCACGCCCGAATTCCAGACGGGAAGAACGAGAATTTGCATGTATTTGTTCTTGCATACGGAATAAGAAAAAAAAATAGACATTCAAACACACCAAACACTTATACAGGGTCACACACATGCACACGCACACACACACATGTACACCATTTGTGTATGAAAGACGATTATGAGGAGGTCAGAAAAAGCCATCAAAGAATTACTGAACAAAATAGGCCAGCGTAGTAATTGAGAGGCGAATAGGCGAGAACTAATTAATGTCTTAGAAGTGGAGGACACATCAGGGGCGGATTAAGACTGCACGGGGCCCCTGGCTGCAATTCAAACTGGGGCCCTATCCAGCCAGTGTACCTTTAGATAAAATGATTGCTAGCAGCTAATATAAGACTGTAACTTGTAAATATTCATCCAAAACGATTATTCATGAAAAAACCGAATTCGAAGAAATAACTTTTTGCCGGTATCCTAAAATTGAGTGTAAAAGACAATTTATAAAATTAAAAAACACATGAAAAAAAATTTCACACCCCATCCGGGGATCGAACCCGCCACCGCTTGCACAACAAGCCATAGTACTTCACATTCGGCCACGAGAGCTCATTTGAAGTTGTCAATTTAAAATATATATATAATATTTTAAAATAATTTCTGTTATTGAGCCTATCAATTCAGGTTTTTTGACTGCTAAGACTATCGTGTGGGAAAAGAGATCATTTTAATAGATGAGATTTTATTAATTTATCATATTTTCAGCAATTCATGTATACATTTGTCCACATTTATTATAAAATATGCTAAGTTTGGGGGCCCTAAATCATCGGGGGCCCCTGGCTTTAGCCGGTTCAGCCCCCCCCCCTTTAATCCGCCATAGGGACACATAAATGTTGCGATCAGAAATGAAAGCCTAAGAAATTAAAGTATGAGAACTGAATGTCATAGAAATTAATATCAGAAATTAATGTATCAGAAAGTCGATATGAGAAATGAATATCTGAGAAATTTAGGTATGAGAAATGAATATCTGAGAAATTTAAGTATGACAACTTTGAATGTCTGAGAACTGGGTGTCTGTGTACTGCTAACATAGAGAGCCTTAATTGACCGCACAACAAATGCACTTAAATTTCTCCATCCAGACCCCCCCTCCCTCTCCTTGGCACACCCGTGCATGTAATACAGCTAACGCACATCCGTTGTTTGTATCCGGCATGGAAAAAAAACTATGCGATAAATAACTGTTCCCATGATTCCGAGTCCCCCCCCCCTGGAATGAATCACAATACATCTGCAGACCCTCGATATCCACAAACATAAACCAATTAATTCGATACACAGAACCAAGCCCAAAATGTCCTTCAACAAGAAATTAGGTGGAGGGGGAACGTAAAAAAAAAGGGTTGGATAAGGGGGGGGTGGGGTGGGGGGTGGTCCTCGCAGAGTAAAGGACTTAAAAAAATTATAATCGACTTTTTATAAAAAGAATTTTTGAAGGTTTTTTTTGGGGGGTGGGGGGGTGGGGAGGGGGTTGGGGCGTAAAAATCTTGTTCCGACCATGTCAGTCCATAACAGAGCCAGGCCAGTGAGTGCAGCTTTCAAAATTGTTGAACCTGTCCTGATAGCTCAGATCCACTCGTCACTGTTTTTTTTTCATAGAATTTTACTAGTTAAGCTCCATGTTCTAAATTCTAAAAAGTTGTACTCTCCCCTTTCAGAAATATGTGTATTTCCTGGCTCGTGGAACCTGCCTTGCTATGAAAGTGAGGGGAGACAACTTAAACGTATTATTGAATGTTTCTATGAAAGTGAGGGGAGACATCTTAAACGTATTATTGAATGTTTCTATGAAAGTGAGGGGAGACAACTTAAACGTATTATTGAATGTTTCTATGAAAGTGAGGGGAGACATCTGTAGAGTTCTCTGAATCCTGTGCCGTTGCAAGGACAATGAAAAGTTGTTCTAAACTTGAAGACTTGATGAAGTCAGTTTTTAACAACTAAAATAAAACCGATATTAATTGTTTTTTTAACCGCTAAACCAGGAAATAAAAACCTTGCAGAAAAGTAATCCCTGGCACCAAAACTAACTCTCTATAACTAACTTACCTTAACTAAGTCAAGAAAACTAACTCACTAAATCCAACTCACTAAAACTAACTCACCAAAACTAACTCACCAAAAGTAACTGTGTTAGGGTGCAATGCTTCCTCTAAGGTTCTTTTGTTCATGTGCAAAATAACAAACACGCGTGCAAAGTTACACAGCAACTATTTTTTTGCAATATTTTACACCCCTCAAACAAAGATATGTTATTATCCTTATCGAATTTGCTGCGTGGTCGTTCTAAACTGCTGCGTGGTGTCGTTGAGATTCTCGCAGCCGCGCAATCGCAAAGCTTAAAGGGAACAATGCCCGTGTGTTTGCATAATTTCTTGGTTTCTCTGAAATAATGATACACTTTCAGACATTCAAATGTCATTGTGATATGCCGACGACAAGGTAAGGGGCTTAATCATTCATCCTCAAACTGTTCCTGGTTTTCGTCAAGCAGCTAAGCCTTTTAATCGGGCCATGAAGTTTTCTTCACTGAGCTACAGGTCATGTAGGGCGGGGGGATGCTGATAGGTGGGGAGGGGAGAGGTTTGAACTTTGAGTGTACGTCGGGCTGAAAGAACGGTAACAGGTCTGGAATGAGCGAGTGGAGTTGATGCCCCTTTCACCCCTCTGAAGATTGTAATCGAGTGTGACAAACAAATGCGTGTGGGTAATTTTTATCACGTGACGGTACGTCGTATTTTTAAACTAGGAGCCGTGCTACATACCCGAGCCAGACCTTTCCCTGACTTCACAATAAAACCCTAGCCAGACCTTTCCCCGAATACACAATACCCTTATGGCCGTGAATTCACCATACACCATAGCCACACCGTTCCCAGAATTGGCAACGCACCCTAGCCAGAACTTTCCAAGAACAAGTAATACACCCTATCCAGTTATTTCCCAGAATAGGTAATAGACCCTAGCCAGACCTTTCTTAGAATAGATAATAAACCCTAGTCATACATTTCCCAGAATAGATAATACACCCTAGTCATACATTTCCCAGAATAGATAATAAACCCTAGTCATACATTTCCCAGAATAGATAATAAACCCTAGTCATACATTTCCCAGAATAGATAATAAACCCTAGTCATACATTTCCCAGAATAGATAATAAACCCTAGTCATACATTTCCCAGAATAGATAATAAACCCTAGTCATACATTTCCCAGAATAGATAATACACCCTAGTCATACATTTCCCAGAATAGATAATACACCCTAGTCATACATTTCCCAGAATAGATAATACACCCTAGTCATACATTTCCCAGAATAGATAATACACCCTAGTCATACATTTCCCAGAATATATAATACACCCTAGTCATACATTTCCCAGAATTCACACTACATCCGTGTTTGACCTTTACTGTAATTCGCAATAATCCTTAGCTAGACTTCACTATAAATTCGCAATAATCCTTAGCTAGACTACACTATAAATTCGCAATAATCCTTAGCTAGACTTAACTATAAATTCGCAATAATCCTTAGCTAGACTTCACTATAAAGTCGCAATAATCCTTAGCTAGACGTGACTATAAATTCGCAATAATCCTTAGCTAGACTTCACTATAAATTCGCAATAATCCTTAGCTAGACTTCACTACAAATTCGCAATAATCCTTAGCTAGACTTCACTATAAATTCGCAATAATCCTTAGCTAGACTTCACTATAAATTCGCAATAATCCTTAGCTAGACTTCACTACAAATTCGCAATAATCCTTAGCTAGACTTTACTATAAATTCGCAATAATCCTTAGCTAGACTTTACTATAAATTCGCAATAATCCTTAGCTAGACTTCACTACAAATTCGCAATAATCCTTAGCTAGACTTCACTATAAATTCGCAATAATCCTTAGCTAGACTTCACTACAAATTCGCAATAATCCTTAGCTAGACTTCACTACAAATTCGCAATAATCCTTAGCTAGACTTCACTACAAATTCGCAATAATCCTTAGCTAGACTTCACTATAAATTCGCAATAATCCTTAGCTAGACTTCACTACAAATTCGCAATAATCCTTAGCTAGACTTTACTATAAAGTCGCAATAATCCTTAGCTAGACTTCACTACAAATTCGCAATAATCCTTAGCTAGACTTTACTATAAAGTCGCAATAATCCTTAGCTAGACTTCACTACAAATTCGCAATAATCCTTAGCTAGACTTTACTATAAATTCGCAATAATCCTTAGCTAGACTTTACTATAAATTCGCAATAATCCTTAGCTAGACTTCACTACAAATTCGCAATAATCCTTAGCTAGACTTCACTATAAATTCGCAATAATCCTTAGCTAGACTTCACTACAAATTCGCAATAATCCTTAGCTAGACTTCACTACAAATTCGCAATAATCCTTAGCTAGACTTCACTACAAATTCGCAATAATCCTTAGCTAGACTTTACTATAAAGTCGCAATAATCCTTAGCTAGACTTCACTATAAATTCACAAACACACTTAAGCCAGATATTTCCTAGATTTCGCAAAACACAACAAACGCATTAATAATACTAATAATAACAATAACAACAACTACAAAAATACTTTGAGTACCAAATGATCTAGTGAAAGGAAAATTGGGAACTTGTACATAAAAGTATACAATGATATTGACGTGTACTTCTGAGTTCTGAGATTAATCCAAAATACACCGCTCTACAAAATATACACCGTGACTTTCGAACACATTTCTCTGCCTCGTGGATTTAAGTCTTGATAAAAATGTCATTAAATGAGTTTATCAAATATGGATATTTTACTTACTTTTAGCGTGTTTACATTTTGTTTATAGTTTGAATTATTTCGCAATAATTTTTTTTCCTTATTTTCCTATTATACGGGTTTTAGCTGAAACCTTATGTTGAAAACTACAAATACTCATAGTTGAACATATCAACATATAACCGGGTGGATGTTAGTGCAGTAAAACTATAACCGGGCAGGTGTGAGTACAGTAAATATATAACCGGGCAGGTGTGAGTACAGTAAAAGTATAACCGGGCAGGTGTGAGTACAGTAAAACTATAACCGGGCAGGTCTGAGTATAGAAATAAACTATAACCGGGCGGATGTGAGTACAGTAAAACTATAAATGGGCAGGTGTGACTATATAAAAACTATAACCGGGTGCGTGTCAGCTTATCGAAATATTTCTAGAATTTCATGTGAAACACTGGTTGTAATTTGAAACAACTTTGCTGAAGTTGTGACGTCGACACGTTAAAAACAAAATTAGAATCATTTGGTTAGGACGAAATTAAGAAAACAAAAAAAATTGTTAAACCAAGGAGATAGTTCCCTTTGCGGTTGTAAGTGGTTTTATACATTCACGGCCACGTCTTCCTGTGTGTCGAGTTAGACTTTATTGAATATGAGTGTATCACCATTTCCCTCTTCTTTTACACTCACTTGTCGCGTCGTTGTATTTTCATGACAACAGTGACGTTTTCTGACACTTAGATGCACTAATGGCGTGTCTGCATTAAAAACAAATCATATCAGTTTAACAGCAAAGTGTATAACAAAAAAAAACAGTTTTGCTAGCTAATTGGCGACTTATTTCTAAAACAAAAGGAAAACGCGCATAGAGCTCATTAAATGAATCCTAAATGTGATTACAAACTTAACTCATCTTGTAACTAGATCAATCATTTATCAAGTGTGATGGGAAATTAATCCTTTTTTCTATTTGGGTTTTCTTAACAACCAAAAAACATCAGCACAGGCTCACAATTTATTTTTTAAAAATCATACGTGTGAACCGTTTGAACTTGCGCGAGTTCATTCAGTTGAAAATTACTTATTTTTTGTTACAGAAGTTTTTAGATTTTTTTTAATTCTCAAGTTTTTGCTGTGCGGGCTTACATCTACAGACTTTTTTTTTGTTATTGCTCCACCTTTGTGTTTGAGTTTGGCTCGCAGACTCGCCCCGACAGACTCAACAGTTTCCTTGCTAACAAACCCAGACACGTAGCGGCTTTCCTTAAATTACTTTAAAGCCACAGAAACTAAAAACCCGAAACATTCTAAACAAACAAGAATCTAAATCACAGTTGTGAGAAGGGTGGGGGTGGGGCGTAACTTCATATGCAGAAAAAAGAAAAGAAAAAGATCTTAGAAAAATAGGAGACGCTTTCTTGTGTAAATATCTTCAGGAAACGAACGTGGAGATTTCGACGGTTTTTTTCCTCGTGGAAAGAATATCAAAGAACATTACATGCAGAGAACCTCTAAAAGGTGAGCTAGTACCATGCATTTGGTTCGTTGTTTGTCCATCGAGGCTATGATGACCATTATTTAATCCAATTAGTCAGGGTGAGTCGGAGATGGCTGATGAGACCAATCCGATTCTGGTAGTGTATGCCACACTGGAGACATGAATACTCATGCTGACCCCCCCCCCTACCGGTTTATTGTTTAAAATATCGTTAGTTATTCAAACATGATTTTTTTTTATTAGGTAAGCTCAACACACAAAAAAACTCCGCTCACACCTGCATCCATTTTCTCATAAATCCATTCCTCTCACTTCCCCACCGTAGCATTACACACTCACACACAAACCCGCTTAAATCCAATCGTTGACATAAAGGACGGCTCACTAAGTCTTCCATTAGCTCCCCTTCCGTAGACAACACCGTCTGATAGAGTTAACGTCCGCTAAAGCCCTACATCGACCATTACAAGATGAAAATCTAAGTCGTCTACGTGCTGTTGATTTTTTTCTTGAGTAGCTCGAAAACAACATCTTTTCCCCGCTTGATAATGTGTTGAATGATGTGTTTCAATAGTGTGTTTCATGTTGTGTTCAATGGTGTGTTGAATGTTGTGATGAAATATTTTTTTTTAATCCTTTATATTAACTCGTGGTGTCTGCGGCCGACCGCCCGACCGACCGCCCACCCTTGTCGCCAAAACTTTTGATCGATTTTTAACCCACTTGCTCGTAAGCTAGCGAGCTGAAATTTTGCAGGCAGTTTTGTACCGATGATAAAAACAATGTATCCAAATTTCAGATCGATCGCATGTACCGTAATTAAATTATTGATTTTTTAGATTATTTTATTTATTCCTATGTATCATGTAATTTTTTTAGATAGAGCGTCGCGGTGCGTATTATATTGAACAACTTTTCTGTCGCGCAATAAGGTGCGTATTTTATTGACAACTCTTTTTATAAACATATTCCTGATCGGTGCGCATTATATTAAACATGTTTTACGACACAACTGCAATTTTGTATTTCTGGATGGTCTGGCGCTGCGTATTATAATTAACATTCTTTTAATTACTTCTCGTACATAAAGGATTTATAGTCAAAAACTTGGTTTTTTACGGGTTTTTCTTATTAAATCCTTTATATTTCTTTGATGGTCAAATCTAACACACAGATATCGTTGTGAGGTCAACATCCCTGAACATCAAGCACTTTACCAACAACACGAAGCGCGACTTCTACTGCCTTTATGTCCGGTCGTGATCTTTCATTCCCTCCCCCTCTCCCCCCTCCCCGAATGAACACAGCACACCATCACATTTTCATATTTCATCATCACCATCACTAATTACCTGTTGCGCTGGTATAAACAGGACAGGAAACAACCTCGACCCCCCCCCCACCCCTGAACCCCTCCAATCACCGTGGGAATGATTTGTCTGAAATAGTTGGTGTGGATGAGGTGAGACGATTGGGTGGATCTGGTCGGATGAGAAGCGATGGGTGGAGTATTTCCACTGAGTAGTAGTGGATTGGAGAGATGGGTGGATAAGATGTGCCAGCCCAGATGTATGTGAGTCGAAGTGATCTTCGGATGTGCATAGGTTTGATGTTATTAGTATGTGCATAGGTGTGATGTTTGGATGTGCATGGGTGCGATGGATGATTGCACCTAAGTTCAATCCTGAACTGAACCATCATTCAAGTTATACTTATCATCTCTAGGATAAGTTAACTTCAAGATATTTTCAAACTATTTTTAACTATTTCTTTTTGATAGCAAAAAAAACAAAAACACCTTCAATTATTTTTTGTTACAAATTAGTATCTTTTTCAATTCAATGAGGATCTTAATCATGACCTTTGACCATAAAGATTACCATGCTCTCAAATCTCCACGTGTTTTTTTTTCTAAACACAGTAGCATGCGCATCGAACGATCGAGAACATTACGTCAATACAAATTATAGACAAGAGTGTCAAGTGACTGTATGTTGTAAGCTCCCCCCCCCTCCCTTTTTTGCCTTGATGCTCTCCCCTGTCTTAGACGTATGACGTGATCCTCTTTTGTAAACGATTCGGAGAATAAATATTTAAGATAGACCCTCACCGTGCCCTGTGCCCCGTGCCCTGTGGTTTGTGGGTGTGGATTGTGTTGGAGAGATCACAGAGCCACATAGGGAGCGGCGCGGCGCAGTGCTACAGATCAGCTGCAAGGTGTCGAGAATCGAGATATTTTATGGTCTAAAGTCTAAAGTAAAGGCCAACAACTAAATAACTAAATGGTCCCATTTCCCCCTTTCTCGCACCCCATTAATAACTAAATGGCCCCACCCCCTTCCCCCACCCTATTAATAACTGAACTGTTCGGTGAGTGTCGGTGACCGCTCATATATTTATTAATCAAACTGTAAATTGTTCAGGATACGTTTATGTCGTCCTAAATTCCTTATATGAGAGGAAAATAAGCTGAGTTATATATATATATATTTTTTTTTAGTCCCATAACCTCGTGGTCGTTATAACCCCGTAGTCGTAGGGGGTTCTAATGTTTCCATTAGAACATTCTCGGGCTTGATAGACCTGGCGGCGCCCATCCCTCTCCAGGTCAGCGGAGGTCTTTCTTAGCGTAAGTCATTCATCAACATTTTGATAGTGGCTTTAACGTGGAATCGAGCCCACGCCCCTCAGCTTGTGAGGCGAGCGCACTATTGACTCCGCTATCCAGCCGCCAAGTTATATTTGTACGCACACAAAATTTTTTTAAAAAAATAGAGAAACTTGAATATCTAAGAATTGTGTGTGAATAATTTGAGTAGGTTTTACATCTAAATTTTCTAATTGTTCGCATTTCTTGTCGGTACTGATGTCAGTCGCTGGCTATAACATGAGGTCAAGAACTGAGATAAATCTCTTGAAATACTATACCCGCAGACAGAGGAAGACATAAGTTGACGCATTCTTTGTTATTGACTTGGTCAGCTCCACGCTTGACGATACCCTGGCCACTTGTGTCGCTTGAGTAGTTTGACCTTCGCGTTGGGTTGATCTGATCGAAGTTCAATAACTGACCACTGAATGTGTGTGCGAGGGGTGCGCAAGGGGAGCTGTTATGGGTGGAGAGTGAAGGATGCCGTGAGGTACTCCTTAAGGCATCGCCCGAGAGTCTCCTCGGAGACTGATGTTATAGGAAGGCTTTCAGGAAGTCACGTTGTTATTTGACCTCATAGACAAGGGGTCTCAAACACGCGGCCCGTGGACCGCACTAAGTGGATTTTTGTGGCCCGACAGTAAGTTTATAAAAAAAATATGTTTTGTTCATGAATTTGAGACAAATTTAGTTTGTGCTCAATGTTTTTACTGTGGTACTAACACTAAAGATAGTACAGTGTGATCTAGTTCTCTCCGTCTATACTGTAAATTGAAATATTAGTAGGGATAACTAATAAAATGAGGTTTTAAATTATGCTTTTATATCTTACACATTTATAAATTGTATAGCTATTTTATTATTATAAAATATTATTTTAGTTATATTATACGAACAAAAGTCATTTTTAAAAAGCAATTAAAAAAAAACACGTTTAAAAACAGCTACATGAATGAATGGCCAAAATATGAGAGAATTGACAACTACGTTTGTATTATTGAAAGAGATTTGTCTAAATGTAAATTCACCTGCACGCCGCGTGGCCCATGTTCACAATCCCGCCAATGTAAGAGCAACTGCGGAGTCAATCAGAACCTAAGCCTCGTTGTGGTCGTCTGTTACCGCTACCACCTTTAGAAACGAACCTCGCGCCTAGTTTAATGAAAGGTTAGGGTTTTTTTTTCAGATTATCCCCCACCCCCCTGGCTGATAGTTTTAGTAACCGTCCTTTGTTGTATTCTTGGCATCCGACGTCTAGTCGAATTTGAGCGGAGATTAGCCAACAGACGTGCGATGTTATCAAGGGGATCACCACAGGAAACTCGAGTAGCGCTTTCTTTAGTTTGGACATCAAGCGCGGTAACCCAGCGTGGATTCTCACCCTCATCGAAACTGATTACCTCCCTCTCATTTTCTTTTACCTCGATGCTTAATGGAGTACTTTGTCTCACCTGCCTTTTGCTCTTACATTTTTTCAATCAACCTTTCAATTTTCCTTTCAATCTTCCTTTCCATAATCTCCATCCATCATCCTACGCTGCAGCCCCGAACGTACCATCTCCTTACAGTGCCGAACGTACCTTCTCCTTACAGCCCCGAACTTACCTTCTCCTTACAGCCCCGAACGTACCTTCTCCTTACAGCCCCGAACGTACCTTCTCCTTCCAGCCCCGAACGTACCTTCTCCTTACAGCCCCGAACGTACCATCTCCTTACAGTGCCGAACGTACCTTCTCCTTACAGCCCCGAACGAACCATCTCCTTACAGCCCCGAACGTACCATCTCCTTACAGCCCCGAACGTACCATCTCCTTACATCCCCGAACGTACCTTCTCCTTACAGCCCCGAACGTACCATCTCCTTACAGCCCCGAACGTACCTTCTCCTTACAGCCCCGAACTTACCTTCTCCTTACAGCCTCGTACCTTCTCCTTACAGCCCCGAACGTACCATCTCCTTACAGCCCCGAACGTACCTTCTCCTTACAGCCCCGAACTGACCTTCTCCTTACAGCCCCGAACGTACCATCTCCTTACAGTGCCGAACGTACCTTCTCCTTACAGCCCCGAACGTACCATCTCCTTACAGTGCCGAACGTACCTTCTCCTTACAGCCCCGAACTTACCTTCTCCTTACAGCCCCGAACGTACCATCTCCTTACAGTGCCGAACGTACCTTCTCCTTACAGCCTAACAACTGCGTTGATAAATAAACTGCTTATGACCCCCCCCCACCCACGGGCCGTTTTTCTGCTTACCCCATGTTTAAAATAGGGGAAAGAGGCGGAATTATCAAGCTCGGGTGGATTTACCTCCCCATGACATGACATACACACATGAGCCATCTGACCCACACGATCACATGACCCACACGACCCTTATGACTCACACCATGGTCTCCTGCACAAACGCACCCGGCAGGGTCAGTGAGGAGAATAGACTTATCCAAGAATATGTGACCCTTGCACCACATGGGATGGATGTATTATTTACACTGACATGCTAATGTCACTAATGATTCGCCACGCCCACTCTCTCCTTTGCTATATAATCTCTTAACTACTCTCTTCCTCCTATAGCTCTTCCGGGCCCTGGATTTCACCGCAGCTAGGTGTTAATTTCTTTTGTATTAGATTGACTTGTTTTTGTGCTATTTGTTCGACGAAGAAGGCTCTTTACCGAAACGTTCGATGTTTTGTGACGTCTTGTCAGGCTCATACATATCCTGTTTCCATGTTATCCATCTATTATTGCCTGAGGTTACTTGTCTTGGGTATCTTGTATTTTATTTAAAAGCTTTATCGCAGTCCTCTTCTATATGATATATTTTACCCTCAGATTACCTAGAAGTTACCCCCAAATGTGTATTGAGTTGGCTGTCAACTAGTGCAAATTCCTAGAGAACAATTTTGTGTGTCCGTGTGTGTCCGTGTGTGTCGAAGCCAAATTTAAAACACACTCTCATCCTCCTCGCATTTTTACCCCTAGCTTCAAATATTCCCATTTTGATTTATTTACCTTCAAATGTGCTTTTTCTTTTTTTTTATATCCCAAACTCACCTTTTTGCGCGTATGAAAACCATTCTAAAGGGAGTGAATTCTACAAATGTTTATCCTGGGTAACTCGGGAAGAGATAGGGTTGGGGGGACGGTAGGGAGGAGGGTACCCTAACAAAGTTTAAATAAATAGATGGGTACATTTCTGGGGCTGTGCCCATGCCCGCTGCGTACACGGCGCATCTTGGCCACAGAACATTCCCTTGTCTGATGGTATCTTTTCGCTTGTAGCTGTCAGCCCCGAACTTGTCTGGAAATTCCCGATAAGATATATATAAATCTTTCCCTGGGGTTGAATAGACTGAAGGGCAAGGTGGAAGAGGATCTATTAAATAGATAATATACGGGGGGTGGGGTAATTACAAGGTAATATAAATTCTTGTCCCAAAACTGATTCAAATTGTCGTGTTAATAGAAGGATTAAATTTTTTTTTATTTTATACCTTTTGTTTAAATTACTGAAAAATATATCCAAATGCCAAAAGTGAATAGACTATTAATTAATGTGAATAGACTATTAATTAATGTGAATAGACTATTAATTAATGTGAATAGACTATTAATTAATGTGAATAGACTATTAATTAATGTGAATAGACTATTAATTAATGTGAATAGACTATTAATTAATGTGAATAGACTATTAATTAATGTGAATAGACTATTAATTAATGTGAATAGACTATTAATTAATGTGAATAGACTATTAATTAATGTGAATAGACTATTAATAATGTGAATAGACTATTAATTAATGTGAATAGACTATTAATTAATGTGAATAGACTATTAATTAATGTGAATAGACTATTAATTAATGTGAATAGACTATTAATTAATGTGAATAGACTATTAATTAATGTGAATATACTATTAATTAATGTGAATAGACTATTAATTAATGTGAATAGACTATTAATTAATGTGAATAGACTATTAATTAATGTGAATAGACTATTAATTAATGTGAATAGACTATTAATTAATGTGAATAGACTATTAATTAATGTGAATAGACTATTAATTAATGTGAATAGACTATTAATTAATGTGAATAGACTATTAATAATGTGAATAGACTATTAATTAATGTGAATAGACTATTAATTAATGTGAATAGACTATTAATTAATGTGAATAGACTATTAATTAATGTGAATAGACTATTAATAATGTGAATAGACTATTAATTAATGTGAATAGACTATTAATTACTGTGAATAGACTATTAATTAATGTGAATAGACTATTAATTAATGTGAATAGACTATTAATTAATGTGAATAGACTATTAATTAATGTGAATAGACTATTAATTAACAAATGTTGAAAATAATACAAGGGGATGACAACTTTGTCTTGAAAGGTTTTATGTTATTCAGAACCCCCCCCCCAAACCCCCCCCCCACACACACACACACACTCACCAAATGCATATTATCCAGATGAATACTTCCCACTGTCCATGTCTGTTTTTTATTCGGTTATTTTACGTTCCAAGATTTTTGAAAGATGTAATATTGAGAGACTCTTCCGTCTTAGTTTTTTAAAAACAAATGTCCAGACGAATGTCTTTGAGGTGAAACGTTGCAAGGTTTCTGTCTAGTGCGTTGAACTGTATCGCCACAGAGCAGTGATGGCGAACCTATGACACGCGTGCCACAGACGGCACGCAGAGCCTCATTAGCCGGCACGCAACTAAAATATTAGTTCCTTAATCAAACCACTGTGCTGGCAATTTGTGTTGGCACTTTGCTATATAAAAGTAGGTTTTAATTGAATTTTGGGCACGCGACACCAAAAAGGTTCGCCCTCACTGCTATAGAGAAATAGATCCACTGAGTCATGGATTCATAGTGTCATAGATCCATAGAGTCATAGAATCATAGTGCAATAAAGCTATATGGCCATAGCTCCATAGAGTCATAGAATCATAGTGCCATTTATCAATAGAGTCATAGACTCATAGTGCCATATTATTCACAGAGGACATATGAATTATAAAAACATAGAGACATGGAAGTCACGTTAACCGATGGTAAACTGAAGGAGCTGAGACATGGAAGTCACGTTAACCGATGGTAAACTGAAGGAGCTGAGACATGGAAGTCACGTTAACCGATGGTAAACTGAAGGAGCTGAGACATGGAAGTCACGTTAACCGATGGTAAACTGAAGGAGCTGAGACATGGAAGTCACGTTAACCGATGGTAAACTGAAGGAGCTGAGACATGGAAGTCACGTTAACCGATGGTAAACTGAAGGAGCTGAGACATGGAAGTCACGTTAACCGATGGTAAACTGAAGGAGCTGAGACATGGAAGTCACGTTAACCGATGGTAAACTGAAGGAGCTGAGACATGGAAGTCACGTTAACCGATGGTAAACTGAAGGAGCTGAGACATGGAAGTCACGTTAACCGATGGTAAACTGAAGGAGCTGAGACATGGAAGTCACGTTAACCGATGGTAAACTGAAGGAGCTGAGACATGGAAGTCACGTTAACCGATGGTAAACTGAAGGAGCTGAGACATGGAAGTCACGTTAACCGATGGTAAACTGAAGGAGCTGAGACATGGAAGTCACGTTAACCGATGGTAAACTGAAGGAGCTGAGACATGGAAGTCACGTTAACCGATGGTAAACTGAAGGAGCTGAGACATGGAAGTCACGTTAACCGATGGTAAACTGAAGGAGCTGAGACATGGAAGTCACGTTAACCGATGGTAAACTGAAGGAGCTGAGACATGGAAGTCACGTTAACCGATGGTAAACTGAAGGAGCTGAAAAACTCCACTCTGAGGTTATAAGGAATAACGAGACGATATATTCCATTCCCCATGTACCAGAATCGCAATACCCCATTCGTTCATTAAACTGGCTGTTGTCAGCAATACTCACTCATTGTTAAACATTGAGATTTTTTATCATACAGTTTAACAACACTCCTACTATAGCGCTCGTTTTATTGTGTCTCCGTCACCATAGGCGTCCCCTAAAACGCGCCCAAATGGGCAGACGACCAAGTAAATCTATACCTTTTTATGCATTACCTATTTTTGGGCTTAATATCCAAATGGGTTGGTTCCCTCCTCCCACCTTCACCCCCCCACCAATGCACCCTAATTATCGGCGTATGCTGCACATCAAACTTGTTCCCTCCCCTCCCCCCTCCCCCCTTCACCCCCCACCAATGCACCCAAATTATCGGCGTATGCTGCACATCAAACTTGTTCCCTCCCCCTCCCCCCTTCACCCCCCACCAATGCACCCAAATTATCGGCGTATGCTGCACATCAAACTTGTTCCCTCCCCTCCCCTCCTCCCCCCTTCACCCCCCCCCCACCAATGATGCACATCAAACTTGTTCCATCTCTTCCAACACCTGACTCCCACCGCCAATAAGTTTCCCAAGTCTCGTCTTGAAAAGGTCGCGACGCGAGGATGGCACGAGACGCAGCGCGTGCGGTGCCATCGAGATAAGTTGACGTCAGTCTGGTTACAATGGCTCTTGTACTAGAAACAAAAGCCAGCTAGCGTCTATGACTTCTCGGCTAATGACGAGGTCTCACGAGTGCGAATACTCTTGCAGGAATCCGAGTTATGTAGAGATTGTTGTCTGCTGAGATCTACTGAAATTATCTAACACTATTGGAAGAATTTTTCAAGTTCTTTCTATTACTTGAGCTATTATATTCTAGAGATATATTGGGAAGGTTTTTAAAAAAAAACTCTGGCCACCCACATCTACCTCCCTTCTCTCTCTCTCTCTCTCTCTCTCTCTCTCTCTCTCTCTCTCTCTCTCTCTCTCTCTCTCTCTCTCTCTCTCTCTCTCTCTCTCTCTCTCTCTTTCTCTCTCTCTCTCTCTCTCTGTTTTCGTAACTGCCTTCCTTCACTATCTCCTCTTTCTCTCCTTTCTCTCTCTACCCGTTCTCTCATCCATGTCTCATCTTTGTCGCCTGTCTGATTTTACCTCTTATGTTTTTCTCTACCGCTCTCGTGTAACCCACTCACTCTATCTTACTCTCTCACCTCCATTTCTCCCTCTTCTATCTTCCTACAAAACACAAATATTTCTTTTTTCCTTTTCGTTTCTTTCCATCTAAAGCAGTGGTTCTTAACATGGGTTTAGTTGAACCCCAGGGGTTCGGCGGAGGTCAGAACATACAACCGACTCATAGGATTCATGATGACACGCCCCGCTTGGCCATCATTAACAAGGGTTCGTAGGATGCGCATATGCAGCTGTTGGGGCTCAGTACCTCCTACAAGGAAGGTTAAGAACCACTGATCTAAAACCATGATGATGACTTCCTTACCGCCTGATGTAACAAATCGAACTGATGACACAAAATGACATCTCGTTTGAATGGCATGCCGTTTATTGCCTGTCTTGGAATCCGAATTCTGTCCATTTCCATGACCATTTATTGGTCTCTTGGTGTCCGTCTGTTGTCCATTTCGATGACCATTTGTCTCTTGGTGTCAGTGGTCCATTTCGATGATCATTTGTCTCTTGGTGTCAGTGGTCCATTTCGATGACCATTTGTCTCTTGGTGTCAGTGGTCCATTTCGATGACCATTTGTCTCTTGGTGTCAGTGGTCCATTTCGATGACAATTTGTCTCTTGGTGTCAGTGGTCCATTTCGATGACCATTTGTCACTTGATGTCTGACTGTTGTCCATTTCGATGACCATTTTGTTTTCCTACTCTGTTCATCATCACATCGAGTAGTGCAACTTCAAGATCCAATCTTCACCTTAAAGACAAAAGTAAAATTCTATTGAATGGAAATACGAGCCGCGAGATTTCCCCAAGGCTGGTAGGGCACGGGTGTAAGTAGGTGCTTGGTAAGAATGTGGGTGGTACAATAAAAATGAATAGAAAAGATAATGAAATGTGTAACCCAAAACTCGTCTACAAAGTTTTCTCTCTGTTTTCTTATTTAAGTGCTTTTTGTTTGTGTTTGGGAAAGGGGCAAGCAAGAGAGAGAGAGAGAGAGAGAGAGAGAGAGGGGGGGGGAGAGAGAGACAGAGAGAGAGAGAGAGAGAGAGAGAGAGAGAGAGAGAGAGAGAAATAGTTGGCTTTAACAGCTTATCCTTGTGTAATATCTCGCGCACCTGTTCACGGTTTCATTAAGAAACAATCCGCATCCCGCGAGACGTCATTATGACCCATGTCATTAGAGGGGCGTCGGGTGCTCCCTCGACGTGTCGGGTCTCATTAAAAGCTCGTGCGGCGCTAGCAGAGCTCGCGAAGTGATGCAAGATACGAGTGTGGCGCCACGCTTTGGGAAAAATAAAATTTGTTGCGGAAGACGGGGCTGAAAGTGGGAACTTGTAGAAAAAAAGGCAGGGGGTAAAGGGGATTCTTGTAGGGACAGGGTGAGGGGAGGGATGAAATGGGAAAGTTGTAGGGACATAGTGAGGATATGGATAAAAGGGGAATTTTGTAGGGATATAGTGATTGCTGATTGGCTCGCTGGTGAAATTACTGCATGTGGGTTAAGCTCTTTGCAACTAGAACGGTGTACAAGCTCTTGGATGAGCTGGATGCAATCGGCTGGATGCTATTGACTGGAAGTTTCCGGTATGTGGACGAATGTACTTTCCCAAGATTCAGACTTTCAAACGTCTGAGTGTTGTCCCAGAAGAGCGCCAGAAACACTCGGGAATGTGTCGTTAAAAGCACGTGCGAATTTTTGTATCACAGCGTATCCAACGATCAACACAGTAACTCATGGCGCGCTTGTTTAGTGTGAGACTATTTCATCCGCATGGTATATCCCCGCTTTTGCGTGGAGCGCTTGTTTGGTGCAAATTTTATTTCATCCACATATTTCTATCCACTCAAATTTATTTGTATACAGCCGTGAAGCTATCGGCGTTGGAAGAGGGCTACCGCCCAGTTTCCTATTTTATGGAGTTTATTTAACATATAAAATATTGCGGGTTTTCGGTCTTTAGATTTACGACCCTTATTTGCATAAAATGTGCATGCATTTATCTAAATATATAATTCCGGAAATCCCACAGACATAGCGTGCTGTAGTCCTAATCACCCACCAAATGGAAAAAAAAACTGGCTTCGCCCCTGACACCAACTCTGAAAATTGTTTATTGCAATTACTTGTCTGTGGTTTTGAACTCAGTGGCAAAGAGATCGACTGTCGGGCGACAGCTTCGGTTTCAAAATGCTGTTTTCAAGGGAAGTTAATCAGTGCAAAGCCATTGAAAGTAACATAGAAATATTTGTTTACCGACATCAAAAGGAGCAATTTATGGGTATTAAAGGCATTAGTAATGTTTAAAACAAAGTATGTATGGACTCTCTCAGCGGGTTTACCCGGTTCAGACTTTCTCATTAACCCACCGCGGTTCCTGCTCCGGGAATTCCCCATGCCAGGATAAAAGCGAGGATTGGATTACGTCTTTCCTCTGATCATCGGTGTGGAGTTTGAGCAATGTTGCAAAAGGATTTTTAGTTTGTTTTTTGGTGAATGTGCGAGCGCATATGTTTGTGCGTGCGCATGTGTCTCAGTGTGTGTGTGTGTGTGTGTGTGTGTGTTTCTAATTACCTGGAAGGCTTAATGAAAGGGACTAGAATTAGAGCTCCCGGTGTGGTTCCTTCAGTTTAACTGGCAATTAGTTGAGAATTTCGTCCGATGAGGTTCTAGGGGTGGGGGCAGAGTAGACGGGGTGCAGCACTGTGATGTACGACCTGCTTACGTCACAATAATGATCCTTTCCCAACTGTTGGGGTGGGGGTGGGGGTAGTTTAGGCCATGGCCTGGGTTGGCAGTTATGCCCTTGGTATATAAATTAAATTAAAGTCTTTTTTAAATCCATGCACATAATTAACTTTGATGAACGTATTCTCCATACTTCATTATGTAATTTTTCCATCCAATAGTGTGTTTTTTTCCTCTTCAGTTTTGCGTATTCCATACTATTTATGTTTTCCCATTCACTGATTTCATTTGAATCCTTTTTAAACTAAATCAATTTTCTGTAAAACAAGATTTCTATCTATACGTTTTCCAGTTGCATCTCGTATATTGTATTCGTCTTCTATACTTGACGCTTCTTTTCTATGGACCTTTACTCTTTGTTTGACCCATCCAACACAATGATTTCATCCGATTTTGTGCACGATGTTACATAGTGCTCGAGGCGACATCTTCCAAAACTCGGGGACGCGTTCCCTACAGCGGAAGTGCGGCAGGCCCCCCCTCCGGGACGCCGTAGTGGTTTTATGTGTGACCCCCTGTCTTAAAAAGCTTTACACGCACCCATTGTTTGGCCCCTCCTACACGACAATTGCATGCGATTTTGAACTCCAAACCTTGTCACTCTCCCATTTGTCCCATTAACGGAAACAGACACGACGTTTTGTTGTTCCGGCTCACAAGTGCAGCATGTGTGTCGCATGTGTGCCGTGTTATTACGCCTCGCCTCCACATCTCGTTACCCTGGGCTGGTCCCGTTAATGTAAGCATCATTAAATGCTAATCACGGCTCTACGGTAGGAGGGCGGTGTGTGTATCAAAGTGCCGCGCGACGTTGGCGCAGTTCTTATACTCCAAGAGGCCTCCCTGCTTACCTCACACGTGAAATCATGGGCGTATCTCCTGTGTGAGGGAGGGGTGGCATGATAGGATGCACTTATATAAAACATGTCGCAGGCAACGTTTCCTCAAAGACGTGTGACTGCGCGGCTGTTAGCCACTACACCGCGCAGCAGTTTAGAGAAACTGCGCAGGAAATTTTGATAAGGAGTTACAGAGTTTCACAAAAAAAAATAATGCTGCAGAAAATTTTGACACAAGTTTATTTTTTTTATAAACACGGACCAACGAAACTAAGAGGGAACATTAGTCGCAAGGTGTTAGGACAAGGTGCTTTGTAGGTTATAAACATTGGACAGAGGAGCAGGCTGTAGTGTGGTCAGGAAGTCAAATCTTTAGCCTTATACTTATATACAATACAATACTTCATGTAACATGTGAATTTATTGTGTTAAATATCCATCCATCCATCCATCCATGCATGCATCCATCCAGCCATCGAACCCCCGTACGTCCGTCCGTCCGTCTGTCTGTCTATCTGTCTATTAGTTTGTCTGTCCGTCACTCAGCCTATATATCTATCTAACACATGGATAGACGACGCGGCTGCATGTAATATCCATTTGTATTTACATTTCCTGCCTAACAGCACAGATGGCCTTGTGCTTGTGTATAAGTATTAAGTAAAATTTCCCGTCAGACCGTCATCTCCTCTTGGTCTGTGTAACTTCTCTCACACGATTTCAAACATACTCCCACAAATATACCACCGCACACAAAACATACTCCCACACATACACAACCACACACAAGACATACACCACCACACAAAAGATATACTCCCACAAATACACCACCACACACAAAACATACTCCCACGCTCAAAGTCACCACACACAAACAACCACACACAAGACATACTACCACACATAAACCACCACACACAAGACATACTACCACACATAAACGACCACACACAAGACGTGCTACCACACATAAACCACCACACACAAGACATACTACCACACATAAACAACCACACACAAGACATACTACCACACATAAACCACCACACACAAGACATGCTACCACACATAAACCACCACACACAAGACATACAACCACACATAAACCACCACACACAAGACATGCTACCACAAATAAAACACCACACACAAGACATACAACCACACAAAAACCACCACACACAAGACATGCTACCACACATAAACGACCACACACAAGACATTCTACCACACATAAACCACCACACACAAGACATGCAACCACACATAAACCACCACACACAAGACATACTACCACACATAAACCACCACATACACAAGACATACTACCACACATAAACCACCACACACAAGACATACTACCACACATAAACCACCACACACACAAGACATACTACAACACATAAACCACCACACACAAGACATACTACCACACATAAACCACCACACACAAGACATACTACCACACATAAACCACCACATACACAAGACATACAACCACACATAAACGACCACAAACAAGACATACTACCACACATAAACCACCACACACACAAGACATACTACCACACATAAACCACCACACAAAAGACATACTACCACACATAAACCACCACATACACAAGACATACTACCATACATAAACCACCACACACAAGAAATACTACCACACATAAACCACCACATACACAAGACATACTACCACACATAAACCACCACACACAAGAAATACTACCACACATAAACCACCACACACAAGACATACGACCACACATAAACCACCACACACAAGACATACTACCACAAATAAACCACCACACACACACAAGACATACTACCACACATAAACCACCACACACAAGACACACTCCCACACATAAACCACCACACACAAAACATACTACCGTGCATGAAGCCACCACACACAAGACATACTCCCACACACAAGACATACTCCCACACACAAGACATACTCCCACACATAAACCACAAAACACACGAGACATACTCCCACATATAAACCACCATACACTAAACATACTACCGTGCATGAAGCCACCACACACAAGACATACTCCCACACACAAGACATACTCCCACACACAAGACATACTCCCACACATAAACCACAAAACACACGAGACATACTCCCACATATAAACCACCATACACTAAACATACTCCCTGTAAATCTTATGATTGCTAAATGTTTGTTAGCTATCTTCTAACTGGTTATATATGTACTTAGGACGTTGTGATATCTTCTAACTGGTTATATATGTACTTAGGACGTTGTGATATCTTCTAACTGGTTATATATGTACTTAGGACGTTGTGATATCTTCTAACTGGTTATATATGTACTTAGGACGTTGTGATATCTTCTAACTGGTTATATATGTACTTAGGACGTTGTGATATCTTCTAACTGGTTATATATGTACTTAGGACGTTGTGATATCTTCTAACTGGTTATATATGTACTTAGGACGTTGTGATATCTTCTAACTGGTTATATACTTAGGACGTTGTGATTGAATGCTCAAGAAATCATGCACAAAGTTCAAAAACACATCTAAAGCAGGGCTGCGGAAATTAACGATTTATTAATCGATTAATCGCTTAAAAAATTAATCGATTAAAATTAATTTGATCGAAAACAATTCGATTAAAATGTAAGAAAAAATCTCTAATTTTTTTTTCTCCAGTTTATTATTAATTTTTTTTTACTTATCTTATCTTATCTGTTGCAGACGCTCCTTCTATACAGAATATTATTTACACACTTTTCCCTCGTATTATTACACGCTTTTATTTAAGTCACAATGTTTGTATGTTGTATCCATCCACCCTTCCTTCCATCCTTCCTTCAAAATTTGAAACGTAAAATTATACCACTTCTGATGGTCCTAGAGATCTAACAATTTTACCACAGATATATTTTAGATGACAATGCATTGTATCAAAATTTCAGATCGATCGAATGTACCGTATTGAAATTATTGCACTTTTAGTTTTTAGTTTTTGTCTATATAAAATATTATCACTTGCGTCAATGAACCATGCCTCAATTCGCCCTAGAGGGATACAATTATTATAACTTTAAAAAGTACTATCAACATCAAGTCTTGCTGGCTGAAATATAAGCGTGATCGATTGCCGACATGGGGGTACGAGGTTCAATTTTCAGTTAGGGGAAAATGTGTTTTTTTGTATTTTACATATTTAGTGCAATTTCTATATGTAAATAAAAGCGTGTCCTTTTTAAAAAAAGATTTTTTTACATTTAACTTATTATTATTTATTTAGACGTGCATACATAAACAAAAAGGTTTTACTTCCTTATTTCTTGCATAGCAGAACGAATTTGATGTGTTCCGTCACAAAATTTGGAATTACCTCGACTTAAACGATTTTGCGAAATAATGAATCGCGACTTAACGGGATCTATGTGTATATCTATGTATTTAATTAATCAAAATAATAGATTAATCGATTAAATTTTTCCCCGATTAATCGAACACATTTTTTTTTATCAGTACAAGCCCTAATCTAAAGTCATTACCTTTCTTATCGACAATCTTTCACTCTATTTTTCCAGACCTCTGAATGTCTAGAAATGTGTAGATTTTATTTTCCTACTTCACACCCAAATTAGAACAATTTTTTGTTAAGCGTGACCCCATCTCCCCTTCTCTTGCCGAACACGACCTTGAGCGATACGGATTTGGAAAACATCAGAGCCCGTAATAGCGCCTTAATTAAAACAAGGGACTTAACCCACCAGCTGCCTTGAGGCTTGAGCAGGGGAGATTACCCACTGATTTCTGCTCCTCTCCCCCCCCCCTTTTTTTTTATTACCCCTAGTGAAGAACAAAGTGGGCAAGAAACTTCCTGTGTTACAGCGACTGATTCGGTAGGAGGAAGAGAAGTGTCCACATTGTAGTGAATGCTGTCTTGGAAAGTTTAATGCATGTATTTCAATCAATGTATTTATTGACTATTTAGGATGCATCATTCGTAGTAGTTATATCTCAATGTCTTTATTTATTTTATTTTTTTTGGCGGGAAAAGGGGGGGGGTATTACTTCTCATTTCACCAATTTATCAAATTGTCCAGATGTAATTTCTATTGACATTGTATTACAGGTTGTTGTTGGGTTTTTTTTTGCGTGCGCGCGTGTGTGTGTGAGATTTGTGTGTCTGTGTGTGTGTCTGTGTGTTATTTTTTCCGTCTTGATTTTATCCGCATCAGTACGCATTGCTGAGCTAATATAATGACAGTCTCCCATTTTAAAATCCATTTTTAAATCCTTTATAATAACTCGTGGCGTCTGCTTGATGCCTTCCTTGATTGTTTGCCAAAAAAACTTTGGATCGATTTTTAACCCACTTCCTCGTATACTAGCGAGCTGAATTTTGCAGACAGACTCGTGCCGACGATAAAAATGATCATTGAAAATTTCAGATCGATCGACTGTTCTGTAATTAAATTAATGAATTTTTAGATTATCTCTATTTATCTCTATGTAGCATGTTAATTTGTGTGCTATATTGTCGCTGTGCTTATTACATTGAACAACCTTTTTAATATTTTCCTGTCACGCAGTGCGGTGTGTATTATATTGACGATACTTTTAAAAAAACATATTCCCGATCTGTAAATGTAAATGCTAGTAATTGATATTCGGTCTCGCGGTGTGCACTATATTAAATATATTTTTATAACCCTTTTCCCGTGATCAAATCGAGCTGAAATTTAGCAGGCAGACTCTAGTAGTTTGTTTTATTACTATAAATCCTTTACATATGAGACCTAACTACAATTTTGGATTGTTGGATTGTCGTGCGAATGTTTTGTGTTGTAAATAAATGATTTAACGGTTTTTTTTAAATTTATAGTATCTCTGTTCAACGTGATGATGATATTATTATGTGTTCCCTTTACTAGCTGAATTTCCGATGCTTTTAGCAGTTTGTATAATACGAAACAATTACTTTTTCTATAGCTTCTGAATGTTAATAACGAACCCAAATATTGTGGTACTGGTGTATATTTTTGTACATAGTCATTTACCAGGAAATTACACATTTTTGTCAGATGGAGATTTGTATTCAAATACATTTTAATTTGATGTCAGCTCCTCTTTCTCATGATGAGATTGTCTGTCGTTTCAGGTCTTTCTCCGGAGCAAAGAGCGTTTTTCGAGAACAGCCAATCAGAGCTGTCCTACCAAAGAGATGGCGACACGTGGACCATTCAGGTTGGCATTGTGGGAGTTCCTCAGAACACGACCTTCAACTTCAAACTAGGAGAAACTTACGATTCCACTAACATAGATGGCTCGCCATTAAAAGTAAGATGTTTGTTAGATTATAAGTTAGCGTAACATCTAACGATTGCTTGTATGGCTGTTCTAATCAACTTCATATTCGATAGTTATTTTTTAAGCTGATGGGGATAAAATATTTTTTTCGTTTTCAATATTTATCAAGTTGTGCAACGGTAGCTCGCATATGTAGTTGAACATATCAAATTGTTTGATGTCGGGTATCACAGACACTAGACACTAATAATATCGTGAGTTGACTTAGACTCTGGGTACTCACTTTCAGGCTGGTTTCTATAGCTTTAAAAGAAACATACTGTTAGACAGCGTTAAACAGATATCCACAATCCATTTCCAAACAGATATTCACAACCAATTTACAACCAGATATCCACAATCCATGCCATTCAGATATGTACAGCCAATAATACAATATCTATCAATATACCCACAATCAATGTCCAACCAAATATCCACAACGCATGTCAACCTAGATATCCACAATCCATCTCCAACTAGATATCCACAAACAATTCTCAATCAGATATCCACAATCCATGTCCAACTAGGTATCCGAAATCCATGATCAACCTGATATTGATATCCATAACCCTGCCAATATTTACAGCCCATGTCCCAATAGATATCCACAACCAATTTACAACCAGATATCCACAACCCTTGCCATTCAGATATTTACAGCCAATATCCATCAATATACCCACAATCCATGTCCAACCAGATATCCACAACCCATTTCCAAACAGATATCCTTAAACCATGTGCAAAATGTTTCCACCATGCGCATATTGAGATGCCATAAATAATTTCCGGTTCTGCAATGCCATGTTACCCCCTACACACCTCAACAAAACCGCCCTACTATACTGCTTTGCTCAATATCTCACACCCTTGCCCTTCCATCACCTTCGTAATATCTGAGTGGTTCTAAAAAAAACTACCTCGTGTCCCCAGAGTGTTATTAAACAGGACGGGGACAGACTGGTCGAGAAACATGAGAATCACGGCCAGAGGACCTTCGTCATGGACATAGTCAGGGAGGTCAGCAATGACGTCATGAACGCGGTAAGTCCATGAGTTGAGTTATGTTGAAATTGAGCTAAGAGTGACGTCATAAGAGACCATTTACCAGACACAGTATGTATTAATACATAAATGTACTATATGTTTGGTGCAGAAGATGATCAGACAGTATAATATTAATATAGTTCAGGCGCACGCATAAGGCAATAATCGGTTGCTCATAAAGTGCCTGATGTATGATTTGGTCACGTGACCTCTTTCGTTTTGTGAGAAAGAAACAAGCTAAATATTGTTTTATAAATATAATCGATTTCAAGTACGGAAATTTTTCTATTTGATTACCAAATGACGATTTGTTGTTTTTAATCCAATAATCGATACTGAGGTTCATCGATATTTAATGACAAAAATTTTATTTTCTGAGTAAAAATACAATCATATAAAGAAAGGGATGTATATTTTTAACGAAATTTCCCCTTGGGACAAATTGCGTTTATATATTTGAAATGTATGTCCTGTCTGTTCGAGCTTGCACAAGCAACTACTCCTGAACCATACCAGATACAGGGTTCGGGTCTTTTGCAAATATGTTAAGGAGGTCCCAAGGACGTGCACGGGCCAAAGAAATTCCCGAAAAGGTTTACTGGATTTCCTGGAAAATCCACACCAAAATTTTTTTTTAAATATCAGTATTATTTCAATTTCTCGCCAACCATAACATCTATCGGGTTGAAACAAACGCCGAACGATAGTTAATAATAATTATAACAATGTTGGAGAAGGAATTTTTGAAAAATCTCTTTTCGTACGACTCCTGTAATTTTAGCAGCAATTTGTAGATAGCAATTGTTTTGTTTTCTTTCAGAATTATTGAGTTGAAATGATTTTTAATGTAATCTAGAATGACTTCCTTTAAACAAACAAGTAAAGTGTCGAGGCGGATAAATACTCATTCAATTTCTTAAATCTCATTAATAAACTTATTTTTAAATCCCTTATATTAACTTCACCGCCGTCTTATGGGCTCGCGGTCGGTCGGTCGGTCGGGAGGGAGGGCGGAAAAACAAAAGTCAATAAAAATACATAAAAAACACTTTTTAAAAACTATTCTTATATTAAAAATGCACTAAAAAGTAGAAAATAAATTTAAAATTTGAAATTTACAGTCAGAAGAGACCTTTAGTTCCAAATTTGTGAAAATGTAAAAGTTTAAAATGAGACAGGAACGTTAAATCGTAGATGAAATCGATTATGTTGTTGTACGCCATGACTATAAGACCAGGGTGCTCAGGTGAATATCTTTGCATAGTTTATCAGCTTACCTTTTGACTATAAATCCCTTATATATGAGACATAACTAAAAGTAGTGATTATGTTTCCAGACTGAAACATAATTATCTCTCCTGGTTTTAAAACCGGGCGCAGGGACGATAGGGGGTATGAACATCGGCGGTCGGCGTCAACGCGTGAACTGAACTTGTCACGTGAAGGAATTATAAACAAATGTTCGGATAGTCCGATCGCTTAAACTTACAAAGCAAGTTAATATAAGACTAGTAAAAATGACCCGCTTCCCGTGATGCCATCGAGCTGAAATTAGGCACATATACTTGTGTCACCTAACAATGCATCGTATCAAAATTTCAGATCAATCGAATGTACCGTAATTAAATAAATGGATTTTTAGTTTATCTATATAAAACTATATGTAGCAGTCGCTATTGTTTACATTTTACGGGTCACTTGACTTCACGCCAGCCATCGGTGAACACATCTCGTGTTTTAACCAGGTGGAATTGACTTAGTTTCAGGCTGTAGATGTTTGTCACATTAGGGCGTAATCCATAACTTAAGTTCTGTCTCATATATTAGGGAGTTATAGTCAAAAACTTTGTTTTTACATGTTTTTTTTATTCTGTTATGAATTATTAAAATTATGTGTGATCGTTATCTACTTGCTTAATACTATTTAGTGATTTATCTCGAAAATTGGTATGGACAAATTTGTCACATCTGATTAACATAATTTTGTGACGTAAGGTCACATGTATGGTGGACGCGGGAAGAAAGGAGCATTTCTATTGGTTGAAAGTGTTGGGCGAACAGTTGTGTGTAGACTTCCGACATGGAAGCATGAGAGTGAATAACTCAAGATTTCCACGTTATATTACCTCAAATGATTCTTATGTGTACAATATATATGTATATTAAAGTTGTTTTGGATAAACGAATTCTTCAGTGAATTATTGTGCACAAGATTATTACTGTGAGAACGCCTACATAAAAGAGAAATATATAAAGTTATATAGATAGTTACATTGGTGTCGAAGTAAAAGTTCCATGTGAACACTGTACAAGATATTTCGAGAAAGAGGTTTCGTGGAAATAAGTATTGGATATTTCCAAAAAAGGAAAGTATTCTTTAAAATAAGAAATCATAACAACTATAGTATTTTTTGAATATTCAAGTTCGTAAGAAGCTGTGAATAAACTTTTGTAGTTCAATGAAAATACAAGAAGATTTCAAAATGGCGGCATAAACGGCAGATATCCGCAGTGTATAAAACTGGATCAGACTAGTTGGTTCTACGTCACATTCGACGACAGTACAAGCATACTACACAGTACTGGAATCTGGGTCGTGTAGGCTTACTGAATGGTGACACACGGTGAACATATATAGGTGGTGACGTCAACAGGCTTAATGCTAGTTGATTCCAGGAAATATTAGTATTAGTAAACATAACATCGAACCGAGAAGCTATGGACTATTCAATGTGTTGGTGTGAATTATAAAATAACGGAACGGAATTTTTATCCATTCATTGTGTGAAGAGTTTGATTATCCCAATTTTGGATTAATGGAATGAACTAAATTGTTTGAAAACTACTCGAAAGTTGAAATTTTGACCAAGTGACTTTTGTTCAAAACGATCGGACCATTTAATATATTTTGTCAATCTGAGGGAGCGTATATATAAAGTATACTAAAGATCCCGTGTGAGGATTCTTTTTGTTGTCTCATCTTGCCAATAACTAAATTTTATGGTTTAGACGTGTCACTTATTTGAACTTAACATTTTGAATTCAAGATATTTCATTTGGACGATTTATAACTTTATCAATATATATCCATACATTCCTTACCGAATTGCTAGATTCATATTATTCAATCAAACAAAACATGGATTACTTAAATTACTACGAAAGATTCACCGCCATAGCTAAAGAGATCGGACTAACAGGAAAAGAAATGAGAGATTTCGTTGAAGAAAAAGTAAATCAAGAATTTGCTAAAAAAACTGCAAAGAATTGCTAAAGAAGAAGCAAGAATTGCTGAAGAAAAAGAACAGCTAAGAAAAGCTGAAGAAAAAGAAAATCAAAGAATAGCTAAAGAAGAAGAAAAGCTCAGAATAGCTGAAAAAATAGAAAATCAAAGAATTGCTAAAGAAAAAGAAAAGCAAAGAATTGCTAAAGAAGAAGAAAAGCTAAGAATAGCTGAAAAAATAGAAAATCAAAGAATTGCTGAAGAAAAAGAAAAGCAAAGAATTGCTAAAGAAGAAGAAAAGCTAAGAATAGCTGAAAAAATAGAAAATCAAAGAATTGCTGAAGACAAAGAAAAGCTAAGAAAAGCTGAACAGAAAGAAAAAAGGGATAAGAGACAAGACATATTTGCAGCAATACAAATTAAAAGTCAAGAAAAAAGGCAAGGTATGAGAAACCAGAGTCTGCCGAACCAAGGCAACAGACAAACTATTTGTTGGTACTGTAACAAGCCAGGACATACGGCTAAGCAGTGTTACCACAATAAAGGAAAACCAAATAGGGTGTCACCTAATGACAGCTCTATCAGAAAGAAAATAGAAGAAAGATCAAGACATAGAGATTATGATCAAGATCGACAATCATGGAGAGAAAAATATAATCATAATTCCAGACATAGAGATTATGATCAAGAAAGACAATCATGGAGAGAAAGAAATAATCATAATTCCAGACATAGAGATTATGATCAAGATAGACAATCATGGAGAGAAAAATATAATCATAATTCCGGACATAGAGATTATGATCAAGATAGACAATTATGGAGAGAAAAATATAATCATAATTCCAGACATAGAGATTATAATCAAGAAAGACAATCATGGAGAGAAAGAAATAATCATAATTCCATAAATATAGATTATAATCAAAGCAGAAGATCATGGAGAGGCAAATACAATTTTGACTCCAGAAAAAGAAATTATGATCAACCATGGAGAAAGAATGAAAACCAAGACATGAATGATAGAAAAATAATAAAGTTAAATCGAGCACAGACAGAAACGAGTGACATTTTAGCTACTATTAAAAATCAAGTATATGATAAAAGAAATGAAGACCATAGTAGCAAAGAAAGAGATGGTACTAGTGAATCTGAAACCATTTGTGTGAAATCATCTGAATTAGGAAGAACAATTGGTTGTGTATTAAGCAAAATCAAAAACTTTACAGATAGAGACAATATTTTTCAGATAAAAGTTTCTGACAGTGACTCATCTGTTCCAAATTCTATTGAATTATCTGGACGGCAAAAATGACATCTCAAAAGCTAAGCAATTTATTCAAGATGCTGGAATTGAAATTATGAATGAACATAATCGAAGTCATGGTTGGTGAATTATTGAACATTTCACAGTCTGAAGAAACATTCAAAGCCCATCGATTTGAATTCATACTCGTCAATTGAAGAATGACTATCTTTGAACTAGGCTATGCTATTAGCCGTCTACAAATTTGACATTAAACCTGTGAAGGGAAAGGACAATGTGGTTGCAGACATATTAAGTAGAATGACAATAAATAAAGACACTCTGTGAACTCCTAACTGATAAAACCAGAGACTGTATTAAAAAGACATTCTGTGAATTACTAAATGATAAAATAAGAGACTGTTTTAACATTAGTCTGTGAATTCCTAAAGGATACAAACAGAGACTGTAATTATATTAATATTTTTATTTGTTGAACAATGGACAAGGAACAGTGTTTGAATTCCATTGGATTATTAGTTAATTTTAATAATATTGAGTGTTTAAATGTTTTAATTACACAAAATTACAGATGTGTTTAAAAGTCCATTTTCATTTTTTCAGCACAGGTAGACGGTTGCAGTTCTACAGATTTTTTCTCATTATTTCTTATGTTAAGACTGTTGCAGTTCTACAGATTTTTTCTCATTATTTCTTATGTTTAGACCGTTACAGTCCTACAGATTTTTTCTTATTGATTCTATATCCAGAAGTTGTATGTAAGAAAATGAATGTTCATTGATGATAAATATTTGAATATAGATATAGATTGATTTGATTTTATGAAGACCAAAAATGTTGTATTTCATAAACATTTTTTTTTGAAGGATGGGGGTGAATGTCACATCTGATTAACATAATTTTGTGACGTAAGGTCACATGTATGGTGGACGTGGGAAGAAAGGAGCATTTCTATTGGTTGAAAGTGTTGGGCGAACAGTTGTGTGTAGACTTCCGACATGGAAGCATGAGAGTGAATAACTCAAGATTTCCACGTTATATTACCTCAAATGATTCTTATGTGTACAATATATATGTATATTAAAGTTGTTTTGGATAAACGAATTCTTCAGTGAATTATTGTGCACAAGATTATTACTGTGAGAACGCCTACATAAAAGAGAAATATATAAAGTTATATAGATAGTTACAAAATTGTTGGAAATTGCGCTTAAATACTCATTCGAGTTTTTATTACTAGTTTTTTTAAATATCTCTTCTGTCGTTTCTTCCATTTCAGACGACAACAATTGGCGGTATCTCAATGCAGACTATTTACAAGCGATCCTGAAAGTACTGAAGGGAAATAACTACGAAAACAGCTTACTAAATATAGAAATATATTTTCGTTTTAACAAATATTCCCAATCCCCCTTCAAGGGTCATTGTCATGGCTCATTATTGGTGTATTCAAAATTTGAATGAGAAAAACGAAACAAAAAAGATATAACGCAATAATTTAAATTTGAAATTATGTCAACAAAAATAAATTGTAAAATTTTGAGTGATATATTTTTTTAAACATTATAAAAAGTTATAATACTTGTTGCAATCCACTTGCAAACAAATAATCCCCCCTCACATTTTCCTTTCCACAAATCACTCCAAAAAAAATTAAAAAATTCAATGGTTTGAAAAAAGGTTGGCGAAAAAAAAATGTTTGTTATCAGCTTAAGCAATAGTTTGTAGAAGGTTAAACTTGGGTAAATGTTTATGTGATTGTTTACAAATATAATTTTGATTATTTTTTTTAGTAACTTGATAATTTTGTGTAGTCAGTTTGTCACTGCAATAAAAAAATATAATTTTCTCTTAGTTAATTAGAGGGGGAAAAATGAAAAAAAAATTAAATGTTTCTGCTGCTTTGGATGTAATTTAAAATTATTATAATTAATATTCCGTCTTTATTTTATTTGTTGTGAGTTGTGTTTGACACTTGTGAATGGTCTTATTTTTGAAATATCCAACTGTCCCGCTCAAGACATTAAATCATTCCTTATGCTTGACATATGTTTTATTAACAGTCTAAAATTCGTGAAACTTCAAGAAGATCTTTTTTTTAAAGCGAAAATTTAAAACAAAAATCACTTCATAGTCTATAGATAGAGTGGATAAATCGATAAATCGAATAAAAATCACTTTGTTTTCAATTTACTTGAAGACAAAAAATAATAATCATAATAATAAATATTCTCTACCCGTAACCTTAATTTAGTCAACTAATGAGTAAAGCAAATGTGTGTGCTACATTAACAGATAAATAAAAATAAGGGATTCTATAAATCGTCTATACACATCAACTGCCTTTATACATTAACCCCATTTATATGTACATCATGAAGTCAAAGTTTAGAATGTTTGCAGATGTTCATAAAATGTTATTCTAACAAATGCTTTTTTTTCTGCTTTCAATCAAATTTGTTTGCTAAGTTTCGAATCGCCTCACTGTTGTGATCTGACGATTAGAGATAAAAGATTTTTTTTTAAATAGTCTTGCAACAGAAATGATCAGAACCGCCTTTGTCAGATCCCCACCCCTCTCTACCCCATTTTGATTCAAATTAACAAAAATGGGTAAAATATCCTTAATATTCCCTAAGACCAGTGAAGGCAAACCTTTTTTTTTGGGCCTCGTGCCCAAATTTCAATCAAAATCCACTTACTTATAACAAAGTGCCAAAACAAAGGGCCAGCAAAGTGGTTTGAGTAAGGAAGTAACATTTTTGTTGTGTGCCGGCTGATGAGGCTCTACGTGCCGATTGTGGCACGCGTGCCATAGGTTCGCCATCACTGCCTTAGAACACTCTCGCTTTCTCTAAGCTTAATTATTCGAATCAACTTTTTTTTTGGGGGGGGGCCTTCAAACTCATTTCTGTTTGTTCCTAGAATTTATTAGTATCGATAGACAGTGGATACGTAAATTAATTTTGTTGATAAAGCAGGTGATCGTATGGACCTTCAGGCGAGACGTTGGATTATAGAGAACCAGTGCCTACCGCGAATTAGTTCATTCTACATGTCATTGTGCCTTTTAAGGTCGGTAGTATAAGGTCTAATAGGTCGAGAAGAAATGTGCCGCACACAGGAGAAATCTGCCTTGGTGTTCTTCAGTAGATATTGTCGAGTTCTTCAGTAGATATTGTCGAGTTCTTCAGTAGATATTGTCGAGTTCTTCAGTAGATATTGTCGAGTTCTTCAGTAGATATTGTCGAGTTCTTCAGTAGATATTGTCGAGTTCTTCAGTAGATATTGTCGAGTTCTTCAGTAGATATTGTCGAGTTCTTCAGTAGATTTTGTCGAGTTCTTCAGTAGATATTGTCGAGTTCTTCAGTAGATATTGTCGAGTTCTTCAGTAGATTTTGTCGAGTTCTTCAGTAGATATTGTCGAGTTCTTCAGTAGATATTGTCGAGTTCTTCAGTAGATATTGTCGAGTTCTTCAGTAGATTTTGTCGAGTTCTTCAGTAGATATTGTCGAGTTCTTCAGTAGATATTGTCGAGTTCTTCAGTAGATATTGTCGAGTTCTTCAGTAGATATTGTCGAGTTCTTCAGTAGATATTGTCGAGTTCTTCAGTAGATATTGTCGAGTTCTTCAGTAGATATTGTCGAGTTCTTCAGTAGATATTGTCGAGTTCTTCAGTAGATTTTGTCGAGTTCTTCAGTAGATATTGTCGAGTTCTTCAGTAGATATTGTCGAGTTCTTCAGTAGATTTTGTCGAGTTCTTCAGTAGATATTGTCGAGTTCTTCAGTAGATATTGTCGAGTTCTTCAGTAGATATTGTCGAGTTCTTCAGTAGATTTTGTCGAGTTCTTCAGTAGATATTGTCGAGTTCTTCAGTAGATATTGTCGAGTTCTTCAGTAGATATTGTCGAGTTCTTCAGTAGATATTGTCGAGTTCTTCAGTAGATATTGACGAGTTCTTCAGTAGATATTGTCGAGTTCTTCAGTAGATATTGTCGAGTGCAGTGGCGTAGCGCTGCCGGGCTGTGTGGGCAGTTTCCCCCGGGCGCAAACCATTTTTGGTGGGGGAGGGGCGTGGGGGTTAAAGAATATATTTAAACACACCGACGCCCGCCACAATCGTCTGTCAAAAAGGGCTGTTATATATATGCTCAACTCGCCCCGGGGGCTGATGGTAACACAAAATAAAGTCTCATCCTAAGTGAAGTCTTTTCCCGGAGAGTGTTTTTTTAAAGAAAGTCTCTGGGGAACACTGCTTTAAAATAAAAACGCCCCTTCATCACATTAAATTATAAATAAGGGTAGTATTTAAGTTTATGCTTCAGAATATATATTGAATGTGTGTATTAAAATATTGAATGTGTGTATTACAATATTGAATGTGTGTATTACAATATTGAATCTGTGTATTACAATATTGAATGTGTGTATTACAATGTATTATTGGAAAGTTGACAATCATAAGCTTAGCCAGCTGTTTAACAAGTTGAGGGCAAATGGGCGAGGGGGGGGGAGTGCTTACACACGAGAGACACATTTTGTAGGTAGGCTGTTTGCACAGCTTTAATTCAAAAATACCAAAATTCTGAGCTGAAAAAAATATATAGGATAAAGCAATCAATATTTAATTAAACAAATGACTATTATTATTATAATTTTCTCCATTCTTTTATTTTTAGTGTGTGTTTTTTTTTGAATTATATTGAAAGTTTGGTGGGGGCGGATCTATTTTGGGGGAGACTTTATTTTACAGGTGGGGAGACTTTATTTTACAGGTGGGGAGACTTTATTTTACAGATGTGAGAAACTTTATTTTATAGGTGGGAGAGACTTTATTTTATAGGTGGGAGAGACTTTATTTTACAGGTGGGAGAGACTTTATTTTACAGGTGGGGAGACTTCATTTTACAGGTGGGAGAGACTTTATTTCAATCTTTAAGAAAATATTTTCTCCCTCGAAGAATTTATTTTAAAATAAATCCGCTGGGAGAGACTCTGTATGGGGGGAGGATTTATTTTGCAACACCGGTCCACGCTACGCCACTGGACCACTGTAATGTATTTGTTGTAGTTCAATGCTGAATAAAGTCATTAAGAGGAAGCTTTGTTTAAATGTACATTTGTTTGTTTGCCTGGCCTTATTTGACGCTGCCCTTACCGCATTGAGGTCACACCCAAGAACAATAATGCTAATTATGTTGTAAATACATGTTCCTCATCTTATTGTGCTTAATGTCGAATAAATTGGCTTTAATTTGTCTCGAATTTGTTCATTGGTGATTTTGTTTGTTTGTTGTTATTTATGTATTTATTACTTTAAAATTATAAAGCAATGACCATGCAAGTATTGATACCCGTAAACAGCTTGCGACGCTTTCAATTTATTGAAAATTATTGGTTAATGTTATTTTTTTTAAAATAAATAATAATTATTTTTTATATCTACCGATTCAAGATGCGACTCCAGGTATGTGATTACCTTTCAAAACTGGTGTAAGCTGATTTTTAAAAAAATAACAAAGATTTTATCTCATCAAACTGGATCAGGTCTCTAAAGGAACAGTTGAAGATATCACCAGTTAAAACGTTTGAGCCTGAGCATTGTATCTCATCGAAAGTCAACTGTCTGTGGGTTGGAAAGATACGTTATGATCAGGAAAAGGGAAGTAATTAAAAATAACTGAAAACAAATGCTTTCTTCGGGTTTTCTCCCTTTGCTTACTTTTACTTACTGTAGAAGTGGTTTCCAATGGGTAATACCAGTACATTACAGCAACAATACCATCAACATAGGGGCGGACTGGAGCTTTAAAGCAGCCCGGACAATAATTACAGAGCAGCCCTTCTCACTAAAATAGAACAAAATAGGCCCACCGGGCATTGACCAAATGCCTGACTGGCCAGTCCGCCGCTGCATCAGTAGTACATGTTATATCAATAGAAAGTTTACAGCAATTAATACATGCAGGCTTCTCCTACCAGTATAACATCATAATTAGTATACGACTAGGCCCGCCAGAAATGTCCATTTAGTCGAATTAGATCTTAAATAAAGACTCGACATCAAAGAATTAAAAATTGACAAAGTTAACAATATTAGATGGAAAATAAAAGGACAGTTAAGGCATTAATTAACATTATTATAATTTTAAATAAATTTTTGAACGAAAAAAGATGAAATCTTAATGTAAATGAATGTTCTCCTATAACTACCATCTCCTATAACTACCATCTCCTATAACTACCATCTCCTATAACTACCATCTCCTATAACTACCATCTCCTATAACTACCATCTCCTATAACTACCATCTCCTATAACTACCATCTCCTATAACTACCATCTCCTATAACTACCATCTCCTATAACTACCATCTCCTATAAATACCATCTCCTATAACTGCCATCTCATTCATTTATATCCTGGTGATTAACAACTTTGTGAAACTTTAGTTGGTCCCAATTCATTTGTGAAACTTTAGTTGGTCCCAATTCATTTGTGAAACTTTAGTTGGTCCCAATTCGTTTGTGAAACTTTAGTTGGTCCCAATTCGTTTGTGAAACTTTAGTTGGTCCCAATTCGTTTGTGAAACTTTAGTTGGTCCCAATTCATTTGTGAAACTTTAGTTGGTCCCAATTCATTTGTGAAACTTTAGTTGGTCCCAACTCATTTGTGAAACTTTAGGTGGTCCCAATTCATTTGTGAAACTTTAGTTGGTCCCAACTCATTTGTGAAACTTTAGGTGGTCCCAATTCATTTGTGAAACTTCAGTTGGTCCCAATTCATTTGTGAAACTTTAGTTGGTCCCAATTCATTTGTGAAACTTTAGTTGGTCCCAATTCATTTGTGAAACTTTAGTTGGTCCCAATTCATTTGTGAAACTTTAGTTGGTCCCAACTCATTTGTGAAACTTTAGGTGGTCCCAATTCATTTGTGAAACTTCAGTTGGTCCCAATTCATTTGTGAAACTTTAGTTGGTCCCAACTCATTTGTGAAACTTTAGTTGGTCCAAATTCATTTGTGAAACTTTAGTTGGCCCCAATTCATTTGTGAAACTTTAGTTGGTCCCATTCATTTGTGAAACTTTAGTTGGTCGCAATTTGTTTGTGAAACTTTAGTTGGTCCCAATTCATTTGTGAAACTTTAGTTGGTCCCAATTCATTTGTGAAACTTTAGTTGGTTCCAATTCGTTTGTGAAACTTTAGTTGGTCCCAATTCGTTTGTGAAACTTTAGTTGGTCCCAATTCATTTGTGAAACTTTAGTTGGTCCCAATTCGTTTGTGAAACTTTAGTTGGTCCCAATTCATTTGTGAAACTTTAGTTGGTCCCAATTCGTTTGTGAAACTTTAGTTGGTCCCAATTCATTTGTGAAACTTTAGTTGGCCCCAATTCATTTAGAAACATTTTTAATGATGTCATATATTTGAAACAAAATTTACCAACAATAATTTTATGGATAAAAACGTAAGCTCTTATCAAGAGTACAAGATATGGGTGAGACTGCCTTTAGGCTTATAGATAAATAGATGATGTATTTTATTCGAACAGGCAGGGCCGGATTTAGACTGGATGGGGCACTAAGATATTTGAGATATGGGTCCTTTTGAAGTCGAGATATTCTATGTCACTGCCAAATGTGAAGAAAAAAGTTCCGGGGGCACTCAATAAGGCGGTGGCTTAAAGCTATAATTTGTTTAACAAATAGGTCAATCCAGCACTGTAAACGGGTATACATGAGACAAGACGTTACAGCACAACGAACGTTTCTGCAAAAAGCCTTCCTCAAAGAAAAACATGACAAAAACATATAAAACTAATAATAAGCAACCCGTAAAAACAAAGTTTTTGACTACAAATCCCTTAAATATGAGGCATAACTAAAAGTATTGATTATGTTCAATATAATACGCACCGCGCGACAGACTAGCATAAACATTTACAGACTGAACGTGACTGAACACTCCGTGCTATTAAACACGGGAATGTGGTCATCGAGGGCTGGAGTCAACTTCCGGTGACCCGTGGAGGTCAACTACAGCAGGCATGCTACACATGATATATAGAGATAAAATAAAAATGTATTAATTTAATTACGGTACATTCGATCGATATGAAAGTTTGATACAATACATTGTTATGTGATACAAGTATATGTGCAAAATTTCAGCTCGGGAAGTGGGTCATTTTGACTTTCGTTTTTCCGTGGGCAGGCGGGACCACGACAGAGCGAGAGATAGACAAGTTAATATAAGGGATTTAAAAATGAAACTTATCAAGAGTGAATGTTTAAAACAATTTGTATTAGAAGAAGTGTGTTACTTGCTTGGTTGGCACACGCATGGACCAGATACTGTGCGTTCCTTGTTTGTTTAGCAGACATGTGGATTAGAAGAAGTGTGTTACTTGCTTGGTTGGCACACGCATGGACCAGATACTGTGCGTTCCTTGTTTGTTTAGCAGACATGTGGATTAGAAGAAGTGTGTTACTTGCTTGGTTGGCACACGCATGGACCAGATACTGTGCGTTCCATGTTTGTTTAGCGGACATGTAGACTAGAAGAAGTGTGTTACTTGCTTGGTTGTCATTCCTATGGAATAGACAAGGTGCGTTACCATTTGTGTGAACGCTGCCTTAAAACATACATCAGCACGCCTCATGCCCAACACATTGCCATTGTTAGTTCATTAACAAGAGCGATGACAAGTAAATGACGTCTCAAATTTTGATAGAACCCAATCAATTCCAACAGCGGTTCTATATTTGCAATTGTAGTCCCACTCTAGAAATTTTATTTTATTTAAATTTAAGTGCTGTTGTTTTTTTGTTTTTTTACGAGTAGGTTATCTGGTAAGTGTTGTCGGCCCATTTAAGCTTTGTGTATACAAATATTCCCGACCTTTCTGGGAAGTCTTCTGTGCGTCAAGGGCATGTGACGCCAGATAAAGAACCACTGTGTCTCATCAATTATCACTCACACGTGTTTATAGTGACTAGACTCCGGGATAACGAAGAGAAATATCAACGGCAGTAGATTCTCTAACGATGCACAACTACCTACAGAAAGTTTAAGTACTAGAAGCATCCCTTACCGCAGTCATACTGACACCTATGGCGCTTGGTCATATCGGCCTGTTGATTCTGGCGAGCACCTCTCTCCTGAAATGTGAGTAGCCGATGGAATTTATATGACAACGTCATTTTGAATTAGGGGTTACCGGATTTTGGATCCGGCAAATCTGGAATCCGGTTATTTTTACAAATCCGGCTACGGCAGAATTTCACTTCATAATTCCGACGAAAACCGACTGGCTGGTAGAGCCATAATATATATATAATAGCTCATGCACTGGTAAATCTGGAATCCAGCCATTTTTATACATCCAAAAAGCTTTGGATCGAAATTTAAACCACTTCCTCGTATGCTAGCGAGCTGAATTTTTGCAGGCAGACTCGTGGCGACGATAAAAATGATATATCAAAATTTCACGTCGATCGAATGTACCGTAATTAAACCTTTTTAATATTTTCCTGTCACGCGGTGCGCATTATATTGACCATACTTTAAATATATATATATATATATTCCGATCTGTAAATGTTTATGCTAGTCTGTCGCGCTGTGCGCATTATATTAAACATGCTTTACGAGACATAAGTAAAATTTTAGATTTTTTGATTTTCGTGCGATGCATATTATAATGGATATACTTTTAGTTATGTCTCGTACATAGATGATTTATAGTAAAAAAATGTTTTAAGGGTTTTTTTTAAATTTTTATTCTGATCTCATTATATGTTTTGTTCTTTCTAAAAACCTTTTTTTTTCTTTTTTTTTACGAACCTTTGGTCAACATTATATTTTGATCAGATTATTTCACTTAAACAAAACACACACACCAGATTTAAAATGAAAGCCATCACGTGTCATTATAATTGACGTCGGCGTGTCCAAGTCCTAACTGATGGCACATACCACGCCCATTTCCGGTGTGCACGTAATATTTTATAAATGTAAGCTTCCTCACTCTCCGCCCCTAGCATTCATTTCTCCCGTATTCATAATTTTGAAGTCAGTCAATGAATCAAAATCACTTTTTTGTTTCCCCAGTCGGCTTTTGCCAGATTTCCCCCGATGAAACGGAACAAGTCATGGTTAGAGTGCCAGTGGGCTGCCTCTGTGGCCTGTCAGAGTGCCCCTCGCCGACCACGGGGACATTAAAAACGTTGAAGGTTGGCTTCAAGTCTGATGACGGCAGACTCAAACAGGAGCTTCTGGAGGCGAAACGTCAAGTCGTGGAGGTGTGCCTTTTGTTTGGAATTTGTGGTAGTCTTAGCAGGGGTCGGATATGTTAATTACTAGCGTTCATCATCACCACCATCGCCTGTCGTCCCATCTAAGGGCATAGACCACAAACAAAAGCTCGCTAAGCATCATGGTCCTGCGCCAGTCTCTCCAACTTTCCCCATCTTTTCCTACTCTTTTTGGTGACTGCCTCCAGTTCCCTTCTCCAAGTCGTTCTGGGTTGACCTCTTTTTCTCTTGCCCTTGCTTGCGTTACTTCTCAGTTTGGTTCGAGGAGTTGTTAAAATATTAAATGGTCTTGGACTCGGAATGTCGTTGTTAACAAACTGTGTTTGTTGTGACTAAATGGGTTGTAACAAACCGTGTTTGGTGTCATCGTTAAATGAGTTTGTTATACAAACAGTTTGTTTTCACAAACTTTGCATGTTTTCACATTCTGTGTATGTTGTCACTAATTGTGTTTGTTTAAGTTTAGCCATCCCAGGTAATCATCGGTCAGTTGCCGACACTAAATAACTAAATAAAACCAAAACCAAAAAGAACTAATATATTACTTTGCTAAAAGATTATAAAAAATACGAAATTAAAAACAAGAGAAAAATAATAAAAGTTACAACAGACCTAGTGCTCATGTGTGCACCAAAAATCTCAAATGCAATTGATGGGCCGGATGAAATGACGTCGCAGGCCGGATTCATCCCGCGGGCCGTAGTTTGATGACCACTTGTCTACACCATCCTTACATTGTGACGGCCACACGCCTTTCCGCCACCACCACCCTTTTTATTTTCCTCAAACAAAGAATATATTGTCATTCCTAAAACAGTTTTCGTCCATTATAATACTGGTATAATCGGGCTGCAGTGCATGTAGCTCTTTAATCGCCCACACTTATCTGTGACGTGACATCTTACTTTGTCCCAGTTTTGTGACGTGACATCTTACTTTGTTCCAAAATCTCTGACGTGACATCTTACTTTGTCCCATCTCTCTGACGTGACATCTTACTTTGTCCCAGTTCTGTGAAGTGACATTTTACTTTGTTCCAACTCTCTGACGTGACATCTTACTTTGTCTCATCTCTCTGACGTGACATCTTACTTTGTTCCAAATCTCTGACGTGACATCTTACTTTGTTCCAAATCTCTGACGTGACATCTTACTTTGTTCCAAATCTCTGACGTGACATCTTACTTTGTTCCAACTCTCTGACGTGACATCTAACTGTGTCCCATCTCTCTGACATGACATCTTACTTTGTTCCAACTCTCTGACGTGATATCTTACTTTTGTCCCATCTCTCTGATGTGACATATTACTTTGTCCCATCTTTCTGACGTGACATCTTACTTTTGTCCCACTTCTGTGCAGTGAAATCTTACTTTGTCCCATCTCTCTGATGTGACATATTACTTTGTCCCATCTTTCTGACGTGACATCTTACTTTGTCCCAGTTCTGTGAAGTGAAATCTTACTTTGTCCCACCTCAGAACACCTATCAGATGAACATGAGCGGTGACCCGGAGTTCTACGACATCCAGCAGGAAGAGCTACTCTCCATGCGTCTTACATTTGGCATAAGGAGTGGCGTGTCTGGGGTTCTGTCTTGCTCCGTCGTCACGACCGGGAAAGATTCGTCCAAGACTTCTAGCTACGTGACAGTCATGCACGTGAAAGGTGAAGTGTTTTTGGGGGCTGAGTAACATGCGTACACCACACTGAGGGTGAAAGGTGATGTTTCTGTGTAACATACTTACACCACACCGAAGGGTGAAAGGTGATGTGTCTGTGTAACATACTTACACCACACCGAAGGGTGAAAGGTGAAGTGTCTGTGTAACATGCGTACACCACACCGAAGGGTGAAAGGTGATGTGTCTGTGTAACATTCTTACACCACACTGAGGGTGAAAGGTGATGTGTCTGTGTAACATTCTTACACCACACTGAGGGTGACAGGTGACGTGTCTGTGTAACATTCTTACACCACACTGAGGGTGAAAGGTGATGTGTCTGTGTAACATTCTTACACCACACTGAGGGTGAAAGGTGAAGTGTCTGTGTAACATTCTTACACCACACTGAGGGTGAAAGGTGAAGTGTCTGTGTAACATTCTTACACCACTCTGAGGGTGAAAGGGGACGTGTCTGTGTAACATTCTTACACCACACTGAGGGTGAAAGGTGATGTGTCTGTGTAACATTCTTACACCACACTGAGGGTGAAAGGGGACGTGTCTGTGTAACATTCTTACACCACACTGAGGGTGAAAGGTGACGTGTCTGTGTAACATTCTTACACCACACTGAGGGTGAAAGGTGACGTGTCTGTGTAACATTCTTACACCACACTGAGGGTGAAAGGTGAAGTGTCCGTGTAACATTCTTACACCACACTGAGGGTGAAAGGTGACGTGTCATTGATGGCTGTGTAACATGAGTAACATACGTACACAGTTTTATGTATGAAAGAAAAAGTTCTGCCGATCAACTTGTGTGTTATTGCAGTCAAACACGAGCCGTTTCCTACTTTACAACAACCATGACCCTTCACACAACTTCGCAACAAAAAATAATAATAGTAATAAATGAAAATAAAGATCTATACTATAAATACATCGAGACACTGTTTAGTCTTACTAAAGCCGTGGTTTGACAAGAGTTTTAAATGGTTTCATCCAGTTAAGCCATTTTTAAGCCATAGTCCAGCTATGATTTTGCTGAAATTTAGCCTAGAATGCTACCAGGTAATTATAAATTGGATGACTGTTCTGTGATTCAATTTAAAAATATATAAAAAATTAGGAACTATAGTCTTGTAATATTTTAATGAATTGGTCTGTTTTTAAATGTACTTACTCAGATAACTGAAAAGGTAATTCATTTTTACACCGAACAGAATTGTAATTAGTAACTTTTCTTCAACATAACGTTGTTAATTTGTCTGTTTTAATAACTTCCAGATCCTTTCGCTGCCAAATACGAAAAATATGAAGAGGCACAACCCGTGACATCAACTCCACAATATGCTACTGTGGTTATCACCCTTGGCATAGTCATTGCGATCTCTGTCTTCGCCCGGTACCTGGTGTATCGAGTTGGTAGACCAGCTTTATGATGAGGGGGAAAATAAACAAAGTTTAATAAAAATTTCTTTAGTTCTGTTGATAGGTTATGTCGCAATGGCGATGACTTTCTTTTTTTCGCCCTTTAATAAATATTTAGACATAAATATACAATATACCCTATATAGAATATGTTGTTAAAAAAATAATTTAATAAACACTTAAGATAAAGTTTTAATTGCAGTGATTACGATGGAAATGCCAGTGCAATGTATGTATTATTTAAAACTACCACTCGCTAATATTAACGAAGTGCATAGTGAGTTTTAAAAGTAGGTATTGGGGGGGGGGTTAGATCCTTGATTGTTGGATATATACATTGGTCTTGTTTATTTGGCTTAATAAATTTTAAAGAATTTATTGTTTGCCATTCATTCTTTTTGCAATTATTCTGTCAATCGTGTGTTGTAATGTTACCCTAAATTTCGTAATTTATGGTAATTGTTCTACCTTTCCCACAGCATTTTTGGTGTGTTTTTATCGCAGTGTTTGCAGATTGTTTTTTAAAAGGGCATCTCCATGTTACAAACTGTGAAAAACACATAAAATATTCATTTTAAATTCCTTGAATTATATATTCAGGTCTCTTACGATCTAACACTTACCCTCAAACCCACATAGGGTAAAAATGTGATATGTGTACTAACATATGACACTCCCCCACTACACCTGGACAGGTGATACATGACAGGTGTATTACCGTATTTCACGGACTTATTTTGCAAGGGAGTGAATAACGGTATTGAAATTTATTTTGTTCGAGCTGTGACCCATGAATGAGACGGTGGTCCACACTTTTCAACAAGCACATCTCTGTTGGGTACTTTTAAATGATTCAATAACAGCGTTGTACCAACAGTAAATAAACACAGTGTTGTACCAGCAGTAAATAAACACAGTGTTGTACCAACAGTAAATAAACACAGTGTTGTACCAGCAGTAAATAAACACAGTGTTTTTCCCCCGCATTAAATAAACACAGCGTTGTACCAGCAGTAAATAAACACAGCGTTGTACCAGCAGTAAATAAACACAGTGTTGTACCAGCAGTAAATAAACACAGCGTTGTACCAGCAGTAAATAAACACAGCGTTGTACCAGCAGTAAATAAACACAGTGTTGTACCAGCAGTAAATAAACACAGTGTTGTACCAGCTGTAAATAAACACAGTGTTGTACCAGCAGTAAATAAACACAGCGTTGTACCAGCAGTAAATAAACACATTGTTGTACCAGCAGTAAATAAACACAGTGTTGTACCAGCAGTAAATAAACACAGTGTTGTACCAGCAGTAAATAAACACAGTGTTGTACCAGCAGTAAATAAGCACAGCGTTGTACCAGCAGTAAATAAACACAGTGTTGTACCAGCAGTAAATAAACACAGTGTTGTACCAGCAGTAAATAAGCACAGCGTTGTACCAGCAGTAAATAAGCACAGTGTTGTACCAGCAGTTAATAAGCACAGCGTTGTACCAGCAGTAAATAAACACAGTGTTGTACCAGCAGTAAATAAACACAGTGTTGTACCAGCAGTACATAAAAACAGTGTTGTACCAGCAGTAAATAAACACAGTGTTGTACCAGCAGTAAATAAACACAGTGTTGTACCAGCAGTAAATAAAAACAGTGTTGTACCAGCAGTAAATAAAAGCAGTGTTGTATCAGCAGTAAATAAAAACAGTGTTGTACCAGCAGTAAATAAAAACAGTGTTGTACCAGCAGTAAATAAACACAGTGTTGTACCAGCAGTAAATAAGCACAGCGTTGTACCAGCAGTAAATAAACACAGTGTTGTACCAGCAGTAAATAAACACAGTGTTGTACCAGCAGTAAATAAACACAGTGTTGTACCAGCAGTAAATAAACACAGTGTTGTACCAGCAGTAAATAAGCACAGCGTTGTACCAGCAGTAAATAAACACAGCGTTGTACCAGCAGTGAATAAACACTGTGTTGTACCAGCAGTAAATAAACACTGTGTTGTACCAGCAGTAAATAAACACAGCGTTGTACCAGCAGTAAATAAACACAGCGTTGTACCAGCAGTAAATTAACACAGCGTTGTACCAGCAGTAAATAAACACAGCGTTGTACCAGCAGTAAATAAACACAGCGTTGTACCAGCAGTAAATAAACACAGCGTTGTACCAGCAGTAAATAAACACAGCGTTGTACCAGCAGTAAATAAACACAGCGTTGTACCAGCAGTAAATAAACACAGCGTTGTACCAGCAGTAAATAAACACAGCGTTGTACCAGCAGTAAATAAACACAGTGTTGTACCAGCAGTAAATAAACACAGTGTTGTACCAGCAGTAAATAAACACAGCGTTGTACCAGCAGTAAATAAACACAGCGTTGTACCAGCAGTAAATAAACACAGTGTTGTACCAGCAGTAAATAAACACAGTGTTGTACCAGCAGTAAATAAACACAGCGTTGTACCAGCAGTAAATAAACACAGCGTTGTACCAGCAGTAAATAAACACAGCGTTGTACCAGCAGTAAATAAACACAGCGTTGTACCAGCAGTAAATAAACACAGCGTTGTACCAGCAGTAAATAAACACAGTGTTGTACCAGCAGTAAATAAACACAGTGTTGTACCAGCAGTAAAAAAACACAGTGGTGTACCAGCAGTAAATAAAAACAGTGTTGTAGCAGCAGTAAATAAACACAGTGTTGTACCAGCAGTAAGTAAAGACAGTGTTGTACCAGCAGTAAATAAACACAGTGTTGTACCAGCAGTAAATAAACACAGTGTTGTACCAGCAGTAAATAAACACAGTGTTGTACCAGCAGTAAATAAACACAGTGGTGTACCAGCAGTAAATAAACACAGTGTTGTACCAGCAGTCAATAAACACAGTGTTGTACCAGCAGTCAATAAACACAGTGTTGTACCAGCAGTAAATAAACACAGTGTTGTACCAGCAGTAAATAAACACAGTGTTGTACCAGCAGTAAATAAATACAGTGTTGTACCAGCAGTAAATAAGCACAGCGTTGTACCAGCAGTAAATAAGCACAGTGTTGTACCAGCAGTTAATAAGCACAGCGTTGTACCAGCAGTAAATAAACACCGTGTTGTACCAGCAGTAAATAAACACAGTGTTGTACCAGCAGTTAATAAGCACAGCGTTGTACCAGCAGTAAATAAACACAGTGTTGTACCAGCAGTAAATAAACACAGTGTTGTACCAGCAGTAAATAAACACAGTGCTGTACCAGCAGTAACAGTTTTTCAATTGCAGGAAACATCCCTTTGTTCTAACTCCAAATATATGTCGAATGTAGATGTACGGGAGAAGCGGGGGCTACATATTCATAGTGTTCAGGTTCAGCCCTGGGGAACTAGAGACTTTTGTATCGCGTAGTTTTGCATTGTGAACAACTACTGATAACTTCTTTTTTAATGGATGCAAATTTAAATAAGTAATCTTCAATAATCCCAGGTTAAAAAAAGACTAGAAGAGGCTGTATTTATGTATTAATAGCTTAAAACGTAATACAGCCAATAATTTTGCGACCAACCAATTTCAGAGGCTGTCAGACAAACAAGAACCTTTAACAATTAAGAGATAAAGTTTAAAGCGGCAAGACACTGGAACATGACCAGAGGTTTGCGCTCGTCTCCTCCAACCTTGTCACGTGGTCAGCCGGCCTAAGGTTGTTGCAGGAGATCTGAAACCTTACGTCAAATTATGGAGGAAAACTATACACCTTTTAAAACTATACACCTTTTAAAACTATACACCTTTTAAAACTATACACCTTTTAAAACTATACACCTTTTAAAACTATACACCTTTTAAAACTATACACCTTTTAAAACTATACACCTTTTAAAACTATACACCTTTTAAAACTATACACCTTTTAAAACTATACACCTTTTAAAACTATACACCTTTTAAAACTATACACCTTTTAAAACTATACACCTTTTGATGTTTTAACCCTGTGATTATGTGATTAGCGGATAGTTTTGTAAAACACGGGCCAAATACCGGAATTTAAAAAAGAACGATCGGAGGCAATGCTTCCTTTAAGCTGCGCGGCTGCATGACCAAGCAGATATCTTAACGGCAACGCACAGCAGTTTAGAACTACCGCGCAGCAAATTTGGTAAATATTTAAATAAATAAAAAATAATAAAATTAAATAAAAAAAATTTAAAAAAACAAAAAACAAAAAAACGTATTGCACAAAATGGATGATGTGCAACTTTGCACGTGATGTTTTTTATTTTGCACACGGGCCAACGAACCTTAGAGGGAACATTTATTGGAAGATGGTTTTAAAGGGGCGCAAATAAAATTTCACTATAAATTGTCTTTTCCTAATGAATAAATAGTCATTAAGTCGACGACATAAAAAAGAGGGGGGCTGTGTTACTGAGAACGGATCCCTTTTACTGGCACTTACTTTGGATAAACATTTTTTTTTCCGCCTGGACGTTACACATTGTAGCTAATCTATACCTAATCTGTTATCAATTATTAGGTTGTCAACAACAACAAAATATGTTTTAAAATTGTGTTACTGGGCGTTTAAATACATGGTTGGCGTTCGTAATTGTTATACGATTTAATGTTAAATGTCTATTATTGAAAAATGTTTATAGTTTGTAACAATATTTTGCGTGGTATAATTTTAAAGTCAAAATAGCCAAATTTATCAACTGATCAAAAATCTGATTATTCAAATACTTATTTTAGCATGAAAACACTTTATTCAAAATTAAAAATGAGGTTTTTTAAAATAATCTTTTTTTAAATAAAGTGTGCATAATTTTCCCCACGCCTATTGCCCATTAAGAAAAAGTGGACGGACGGTCAGCCCCTCCCTCCCTCGAGCTACTGTCTACGAGGTTCCCCAACAGATGACAACATCTACGACCGTCAGCTTGTATGCATCCAATAACACATGTCATCGCGACAGTCACGCGCTCATTTCAACCAAAGTTACGGAGTAGTCATTCCTAGTCCTTCGGCGAACGTAACAATGACAGACAGACATAACAATGACAGACAGACATTTCAGAGACATCTAAATAGTTGTTCTTTTATTGAGACAGAGCCTCGAAGAGCAGAGCTTGAAGAGCATTCATTACTAGCACAGACAAAAAGAGCAATACAAGAAACCATCAGCATCAGTTAGCACAATCAAAAGGGACTGAACTCGGTGTATCGGTCGGTGAGTACAAATACAAGGGCACAAAACTCCTGCCTTGTCTAACCACAATCATTCATATCCCCTTAATCTTTTTTTTTCTTTTTGGCCGTTAACGATTGGCCGAAAAGAACCCCCCCCCCACTAGGGTTTCACGTTAATCTTGCAAGGTCGTTGACCCACTGTGGGGCGGTCTCTCAGAAATGCGCACCCCTCCCCTCCCCTCCCCACTTTAACACTCCACCCAAATGTCTTAGGGCGCCTCGATGCCCCGACTTCGACGCAGGGCGGAAGTTAAAGACGTGAGAACCATTGTCTACTATCATGACCGATGTTATTCTCGGAGGACGGACAGCTCGGTGTAGCTTGACCTTTTGAAGCATTTCGGTGCAATGACCGGAGGGGGTCACCGCGACAAGTTCAGTGTCCAGCGGGAAAATACTTCTGTAGTTGGGAGTGGACAGCGGTCTCTGGCTGAATGACGTATGCGGCGTTGTGACAATGAACTCCCTGCAGCCCAGGAGACGGCGCTGATCCTAATGGTCACGAGGGCAATAACCCCCTTCTTCCCACCCCCACCCCCTTTTTTCTTGAAACGGAAAACGGTGTTTTAAAAGTTTGGGTCAAACACGGGATGCAACATTGAAATTGGAAAATACGGGCTTTCAGCCTTAATGTCGACAATGTTTTAGTAGAAGATACGAGTGTTCAGTAGCATCAACTTCATTAAGATATTAACCACGATGTCCTGGTAGTCTGTTAGTCTGTTACCCCTCTCTATTCAGATATGTGGTTGTACTTAGCTAGTTTTGGTCAATTTAGACAAAAGCATGCATACAATTTTATAAAATTAAATATTATGCAAACAAATTGTTACTTGCTTATAAGTATACTAGGGGCAAGAACCCGGCTCCCGCCCGGGTTTAACAACAACAGCAACAAAACAAAAACAACAAAAACAACAACAAAACAACAAAAACAAAACAACACCAAAAACAACAAAACAACAAAAACAAAACAACAACAAAAACAACAAAAACAACAACAAAACAACAAAAACAAAACAACAACAAAAACAACAACAAAACAAAAACAAAACAACAACAAAACAACAACTACAACAACAACAACAAAACAACAACTACAACAACAACAGCAACAACAACAAAGCAACAACAACAAAACAACAAATACAACAGCAACAACAACAAAGCAACAACAACATGAAGGACATTGTCGTCGCAGGGCAAGGGATGTGGACAACAACAACAACAGCAAAAACAACACAAAAGCAGCAACAGCAACAACAACAAAAACAACAACAGCAACAACAACAAAAACAAAACAACAACAAAAACATCAACAACAAAACAACAACAAAACAACAACAAAACAAAAACAACAACTACAACAACAACAGCAACAACAACAAAGCAACAACAACAAAACAACAACTACAACAACAAAAGCAACAACAACAAAGCAACAACAACAAAAAAAATTATTTTATGGCGATAATCGCCTTCTTGTTAATCTCGACACCAAAATGTTTATTAATTTGCGTCATTATTTTACGTCTTAATTTTCAATAATTTTTATTTTATATAGCTCATATAGGGAAAAACTACATTTTGGGCCCCCGGGCCCCAGTATCTTATATATATGGAACGAAACCTGTTTAATAACCTTTCCGGTATAATTTTGTGTACGTGTACCAAATTTCACGTTATTTGGTTGTCTGGATCTTGAGTTATTAGGGAACAGACAGACAACAAATGCGGCTTATATATATAGAGATAGTAAAACGTGTTTATTTAAGAACACACAAAAAAATCGATATAAATAGAGTGGCGTAGCTAGAGGGGGTGGTGAGGGCGGTCCGCCCCGGGCGGCACACATTTAGGGGGAGCATTTGTGGGCATTTGAAAAGTGCAACCTATTCCGACAACCAACCCTTTTTCTTTTTGAAGGGGGGAAAACCAAGGTGAAACAAAAATATTCGTAATTTCTAGTCTTAATTAACGGATTCCACACAACATTTGTTTGATTACATAGTGGATGTTATAACTAACGCAAAACCGTTCAAAAATTTAAAATCACTCAAAAAAGGTATCGATTTGTTTGAAAACATTTAAGCGGTATACGACACAGATAACGCTTTTATAAGATAACTACACAAAAAAAACACATCACCGCTGGGCCCAATAATATGTGCTATTAATATCGCCACGATGCTACTGTGGAATTCGACATTCGCACAATGATGCGCGAACAAGTACCTATCAATTCATGGTGGTTCAAATATTGTGTATAACTTGCAAGTAGTAATTTATATTACTGTTTGAGTTTTCAGAAAATTATTGTAAGGTACTTTATTAAAAATTAAATTAAATTTTGTTTTATTGCATTAAAGTAGCACAAATAATTTGTGTTTTTCATTAAAATACGGTTATTCATTAAAACATGTTACGCCTATCCAATTAAAGTATGTGTAAATAATTTGAATTCGTCTATTTTATGGAAAATTATTAAGATTTATAGCAAAGAACATGAAAATATTCAAATTTCTCCGTTAATAAACACACCACAATAGGCATACATAATTTCGAGAAAGACATACGTACTTTAAAATTTCAAGCGTCTTGGAAAAATTGACATCTGAAGAAGTAACTAGTAAAACGAGATCAGATGCTGGAATTTTGCTCAATTCAATGCAATCTTTTTCTTTTCTATGTTATCTCAATTTATGGGAACCCGTCATTTTTTAAAATTAATGCAAACCCATTTGCATGGAACAAAGAGATGTGCTAATAGAAAAGCTGTTATATCAGCCAAACAATTTGTGAAGAGTTGGAGATATCAACTGAACGTCGAGTTAGAAGGAGAAAAAATATGAGTGGGGAAAATTAAGAAGACGTGGTTCTATCTTTAGAACGAGAAGTACAACGGGAAATGTTTTTATCCATGGATGGAATTATAAAAGAAAATAAAGAACAGCTTTGATGAGTTGCAAGTCCTTGCAAGAAAATATTCGTATATAATACCATGTAACCTACTAAATGAAGAATTTGAGAATCAAATAAATTACTTTATTGAAATTGATAAAATAAAGAACACTTAGAATATTGAACGAAAAAGGATCCAGGTTTTATGGCTGTACCAACAAGAAGAGGCATTATGTTAGAAAACCGGGGGTGGGGGGGGGGTGGGGGGATTAGGCTCCCTTGATCTATTAAAATTTTTTCAACAGTGAGATTGAAAAATTCTGTACCCAACATTGTAATTTTGGCTATGAAATTGTTTCAACAATTGCTATCAGTGTCGCTATTTGTGAAAGGAGCTTCTCCAAAGTGAAGTTGATAAAAAGTATCTTCGTTCCACAATGAGCGATTTAAGACAACAAAATCTTGCAATTTTGTCCATAGAACAAGATATTACAAATAGTTTAAATTTTGATAGAATAATACACGATTTTTCTATTATGAAAGTTAGGAAAGTAAATGTATAAATATGATTACATACTAATGTATACAATTTCTTTGTTTGTAAAAAAAAATCCCTTATTTATAAATATAAAATAAAAGAATAGTAATTGATAATGTTTTTTGGGGTGTAAATTTGGGATATGCTTTGTCTCATGACCTGCGACCTCAGTAACTTTCTTGTGGCCTTTAAAAAATGTATTTTTAGTGTATTTAGTGTAAAAATAGTGTATTTTTTATAAATGTGTATTTATAGGAATATTCTTATTACTACTCTTTTATTACTGCTTACATAAATATGGCATGATGGCATGCAATGGTAAACATGTTCCCCACCTTTACTTCGTTTCAATTACAATTATTTATTCATGTTTATAATTTTTAAAAAACCATCATATAATCGACTAATTTGCCGTCCAAAAAGGACGTCACACGATTTTGGCTGATTTTTCACCACCTCCGCCCTCGTCACACGTCGTCAAAATAACTCAGACCCCTTCTGCAATATGACGTCATAAAGCTTTGCCCCCCCACCCCCCAACCTGAAAAGACATATTTTCTATTTGAAAAATAGGCATGTTTCAAATTAAATTGTTGTCATTTAAGTATGTTTTTAGTGCAAGGCTGCACTCTAATATCGTAACACGCGTTTTACGTAAACGTCATTAAATAAAGTGTCAGTAATCAATATTTAAGTGGAAATTTTATTAAAGTTCAACGTTTTGACGTGACGTCACATTTCTCAAACACATCCCCCTCGTCACACATCGTCACAAGCAGTGGCGTAGCTAGAACTTTTGCCGCCCGGGGCGGTCTCCAATTTGCCGCCCTTTTTAGGGGCCGTCCATAAACGACGTCACGCACCTGGGGGGGGTCACATAAGTTTGTGATGATGTGTGACGAGGTGGGGGTGGTTGTTTATGAAATGTGACGTCACGTCAAAACGCGCAACTTTAAATAAATGTCCACTTTTCTTAAATGGCAAAAATTTAATTTGAAACATGCTGATTTTCATACAGAAAAAACGGCTTTTAATGGGTGGTGGGGGTTCAAAGCTTTATGGCGTCTTATTGAAGAAGGGGTCTAAGTTTTTGTTACGACGTGTGATGAGGGGGGAAGGGGCGCAATTTCAGCCAAAATAGCGTGCTTCATTTATGGACGGCCACTAAGTCGATTATATTATGGTTTTAAAAAATTAATAAACATGAGTAAATAATTAAAATTGAAACGAAATAAAGCTGGGTAGCATGTTTACCATTGTATGCCCTATTAATGTAAGCAGTAATAAAAGAGGCCGCATAAGATTATATACCTAAAAATACACATTTATAAAAATGCAAGGTACTTGTTTTAAAGGCCACAAGAAAGTTACTGAGCTCGCAGGTCCTCCCCCACCCCCCCCCCATGAGACAAAACATATTCCAAATTAACAGTTATTAACACCCAAAACAACATTACCAATTACTATTCTTTTATTTTTATTTATAAATAAATGTTTTTTTACAAACAAAAAAATTGTATACATTAGCAGTGGCGTAATAACGGCTTGGCATTTGGGCAGTTGCCAAGGGCGCCGGCCTGCGCCAGTTCAAAAGGGCGCCGCTAAATATCTAATTTTAAATTTTTTATTTAAATAAAAGGACAAAAATAAATTAGCCAAGGGCGTCAAAAACCCAGTTACGCCTCTGTACATTAGTATGTAAACATATTTATACATTTACTTTCCTAGCTTTCATTATAGAAAAATCTTGTATTATGCTATCAAAATTAAAATTATTTGTAATATCGTGTTTCTATGGAGAGTATTGCAAGATTTTGTTGTCTTTAATCGCTCATTGTGGAACGAAGATAATTTTTATCAACTTCAGTTTGGAGCAGCTCCTTTCACTACTAGCGACACTGATAGCAATAGTTAAAAAATTCATAACAAAATTACAATGTTGGGTACAGAATTTTCCAATCTATACTTTTGAATAAATTTTTAATAGATCAAGGGTGCCTTTTCCCCGTTTTTCTAACATATTGCCTCTTCTTGTAGTAAAGGTACAGCCATAAAAACCTGGATCTTTTTTCTTTCCATATTAAACTGTAAATGTCAATAAAGTAATTTATTTGATGTTCAAATGCTTCATTTAGTAGGTTATATGGTATTATATACGAATATTTTCTTGCAAGGACATGCAACTCATCAAAGCATTATTTTATTTTATTTTATAATTAATTCCATCCATCGATTAAAAAAAATTCTCGTTGAACTTCTTGTTCTAAAAATAGAACCATGTCTTTTGAATTTTCCCTACTCATATTTTTTTCTCCTTATCTAACTATGAGTTCAGTTGATATCTCCATCTCTTCACAAATTGTTTGGCTGATATAACTGCATTTTGTATTAGCACATCTCCTTGTTCCATGCAATGGCTTTGCATTAATTTAAAAATGACGGGTTCCCATAAATTAGATAACATAGAAGAGAAAAAGATTGCATTTAATTGAGTAAAATTCCAGCATCTGATCTCGTTTTCCTAGTTACTTCTTCAGATGTCAATTTTTCCAAGACGCTTGAACTTGAAAGTTTAAAGTTTGTCTTTTTCGAAATTGTTATGCCTGTTGTGGTGTTTATTAACGGAGAAATTTGAATATTTACATATTCTTGTCATAAATCTTAATAATTTTCCATAAAATAGACGAATTCAAATTATTTACACATTACTATTAATTTAATTGGATAGGCGTAACATGCTTAATGAATAACCGTATTTTAATGAAAAACACAAATTATTTGTGCTACTTCAATGCAATAAAAACAAAATAAATTTAATTTTTAATAACTTACCTGACAATAATTTACTGAAAACTAAAGCAGTAATATAAATTACTACTTGCAAGTTAAACATAACATTTGAACCACCATGCCTTGTAGGTACGTGTTCGCGCATCATTCTGCGAATGTCGAAATTCCACGTAAAAACTGTCGTGGCGATATTAATAGCACACATTATTCGGCCCAGCGGTGATGTGTTTTTTGGGTAGTTTTCTTATAAAAGCATCATATGTGACTTATACCATTTGTTTTCACAACAAATAGATACGTTTGTGAGCGATTAACAATTTTTGAACGGTTTTGCGTTAGTTATAATATTCACTCACTATGTAATCAAACAAATGTTGTGCGAATCCGTTAATTAAGACTCGAAATTACGAATATTTTTGTTTCACCTTGGTTTTCCCCCTTCAAAAGAAAAAGGGCGGTTGTCGGAAATGTTTGTACTTTCTCAAATGCCCACAAATGCCGCCCCTAAATTTCAGTGCCGCCCGGGGCGGACCGCCCCCACCGCCCCCCCCTAGCTACGCCACTGGTCACAAGTATATGACTCCCTTCCCCGCCACAGGTGCGTGACGTCATTTTGGACGGTCCCTGAAAAGGGACGCACATTGAAGACCGCCCCGGGCGGCAAAAGTTCTAGCTACGCCACTATATAAATACTATCATTATGTGATGAGATGTGAAGGTGGAGTTGAGAATATTTTTTAAAAAGTAATATATCTCATACCAATGTACAACTGTGAATAGTGACATCCCCCCCCAAAAAAAAACAAACGTCTATGGCGGGTTCCGTTTACAACAAAGAGTTTTGTCACACACAACTAGGGATTGCCACACCCCCCCCCCACACACACACACACACAAACGAAGGGCGACGCCCCACTTTCGTTGTAACTCCAGTGGGATGAAATGATCAAACCCAGCGGCCCCCACCCACAACATCTGTGCCGTCCCTGCAAACTTGTATAAATCAAAAGACCTGAAACAGAGCAGCTCCATCAGAACATTCAAGTACCGAGCTAACCCAGACCTACTTTCTATAGTATCGCACGTCAGCAAAAACGTCACTCCCGTAGGTCAAATATGACGGTGCACTCTGGGTTTCAGGTCAATGACCTCCAACCAGACCCCCTCCCAACTCCGGGGATAAGAATAACCTTGTAGAATAGACCTTAAAAAATAATTGCAAATCTTAGACCAAGGGGTCCTGAAAGAATTGCTCCTACTCATTGCGATTGAGAAATAAAATATTTTTAAAGTTGATTTAATCTAATATATTTTAAAATCAAGATTCTGGGGTGGGGTTTATAGGGAGGCTGCAAATTGACAGCAATCCTTGACATGGACCACGGGCAGCAATCCTTGACATGGACCACGGGCAGCAATCCTTGACATGGACCATGGGCACCAATCCTTGACATGGACCACGGGCAGCAATCCTTGACATGGACCACGGGCAGCAATCCTTGACATGGACCAAGGGCACCAATCCTTGACATGGACCACGGGCAGCAATCCTTGACATGGACCACGGGCAGCAATCCTTGGCATGGACCACGGGCAGCAAACCTTGACATGGACCACGGGCAGCAATCCTTGACATGGACCACGGGCAGCAATCCTTGACATGGACCACGGGCAGCAAACCTTGACATGGACCGCGGGCAGCAATCCTTGACATGAACCACGGGCAGCGATCCTTGACATGGACCACGGGGAGTAATCCTTGACATGAACCATGGGCAGCAATCCTTGACATGGACCATGGGAAGCAATCCTTGACATGGATCACGGGCAGCAATCCTTGTTTTCCTTGTAATTGGCTAGTTTGGCCCACTGCCAATGAGCAAACAAGAACCTGATACTGTATTAATGTTGGACTTGGTCAAATATTAAATTATGGAAATTGTCTTTAGTGACATAATTGAACAACTCGACATATCTTAATAGTTGGAAAGGTATCATTAGAGGACAAGCATGCTACAACTATCTGAAAATTTTCGTTATATAACGAAGTAGGGCAAATAGCAAAGATATCATTTAAGACAGGGGTTCCCAACCTTTTTGTACTCTAGAGCACATTCTAAAATATCGGTATGGTGGCGGGCACCATCTATTTTTTAATCGACAAATTCCTTCCATAACTTCGCATTTTCCCATAATTTATTTTCTTATATTCATAATTTATTAATAAATAATAAACAAAAATGTTTCAAAATAATAAAATTATTATTCAAATTGCATACACACATACACACATACACACATACACACATACACACATACACACATACACACATACACACATACACACATACACACATACACACATACACACACACACATACACACACACACATACACACACACATACACACAGAGATGTATTTACAAAACGTAAACAAAGTAAACAAAAAACACAAATACAAAGAAAACATTTTATAAAAAGATATATAATTATGTCAATGTGATCTTTGGCATTGCATATCATTGGCCATTGCCTCACAATTAGGAGAGTATGACGATAATCCTGTTAGCAAACAATCATAAAGATGCTCATTGGTGAGTCGAGATCTATATCTTGATTTTATTAATTTCATGTTTGAAAACAATAATTCACATACATATCTCGAACCGAAAAATGATTCAATTTTATATGCCGCTTTTTTTTTAAAAAATGGGAAATTTTATCTGTTCACTGCATTCCAAAAGTCATCTGATATTAAAGATTTTAGCAAAAATATCAATCTTAATGTCCAAAATTTCTAACTCTAGTTCTTCTGTCTTACCTTGAACAAAATCTGCAATACATGCGGCCATTTCCATTACATTTATTTGGCAAGTAAAAGGATTGATACAGAAGGAAACAATTGGCTCGATATGTGTAAACTGTAAAAATCTCTCTTCAAACTGTTTTTTAACACTTGAAGATGCTTAATAAATAATGACCCGTTTATTCATTGTTACCTAGCATTTTCTTCATATGTGGGAAATGCTCGAGAGAATGTTTATGAAAACATTCTGTCTCTGTCGAATAGTGGCGGGCACATACGAATCGTTCCGCGGGCGCCATGGTGCCCGCGGGCACGGGGTTGGGAACCCCTGGTTTAAGGGAACTCTTGCCAGATTTTTGTGAACAGGAAGACTGGAAGCTGATTGGCTGGTGACCTTGTCTTTATGAGATTCGTCTTCTCCGTCTCGATAATTAGCGGTTCTCAATTCTACAGATACGTGAGTTGCGTCTATGACTAAACAATTAAAACACCATTTAACGTTTAAATGCTTGACGTGTTCACAAAATCATATCAAACAAAATGTGTATGGGTCAACGAAATTGTTAATCCACTTCATAAATTTACATCAAACAGTAAATTAAAGGATGCCCTAACCTTACCACGGGAAAAAAAACTGTTAAGATCAATTATTTTAGTACTATTCCTATTTTTATGTGCTACGTGGCTTCGCTAACATTCTGAGAAGCGCTGTCGTTTTCTGTCACGGCTGCACATCAAATCCTTATTTGTGATAACTGTTTCAATGCTTGCCTCGTACGCCGTCGGATCACCGTCCTGTTGAGAAACATGACCCCCCCCACCCCCCGCGACTTCAGTTGTCGGTAACCCCTCCCAATGTTCTCGTCAAGCCCACCTCTTGTAGGAGTCACCCAGCCGTTGACAATCTCCCCCCACCCATACCCCCCACCCCTCTGGTCACATGCGTGCATCGCGGGGCAGCTTAAAGCCCCACACTTTAAAGCAGAGAGATAATAACAAAAAAAATTAAATGGGAACCATAAACTTCATGCAGCTGATCCAACAAACTGCTGCACAGTTCTTTTAACTACTGGTATTTATAACGACAAGAAAATAGAAACGAAGTCTTAACGTCAGTCGACTTTTGTTTTGTTTTGGCGTATTTAAGTTCAATTGAATAGTTTATTTCCTTGGGCTTGGTAAGATATTGTTACCTGTTTGGTAAACTTTATTTTGTGTCTTTGTGTGCATGCATCCTGATGTGCATATTGTTGTGTGTATTTTTTGTTTCAATTATTTTTATAATAGTTTTCGAGCAAAACAGTGCTAAAAATACAAATCATGCTTAAGCAATTAGTGATTCAACTAGTTAATTTGGTAGTTCAAGTTTAAAAAAATAAAAATAAATAAAAATAATAATAATAAAAAATTATTATTATTGATCATTTTTATTTATTTATTTATTTTATTTTTTTTGCCGTTATGGTCCAATAACATGTCGTTTTCAAATTTGACTAGGGAAATATGGTTTTATTTTAATTAGAATCTACTTATAATCAGTCTTTTTAAACCTTTTGAGAAGGTTCAAGTCCTTTTTTTAATATGGTATTTTATGTGTCGATGTAAAAAAAATAATAGATTTTACAAATATGACCTTGCGTGGTGTAATTAAAAATAATATAAGAAATATATAATATCTTTAGCGTAATTTATCTTAAACAAAAAAACAAATTTATTCTTTCTGACAGCAAACTTCATCATTTAGATTCTAGCACAATAACCTCCACTGACCCCAGCAGCAGAAGTCAGCCCTGTACGGTAGCGCCATACATGATGTAACCTCCATTTTTGTGTCACTACAATAACCAGCTCTACCGCCCGTGACACGGCCAGTCCGACAATAACACTGTCTGGCGTGACACTTTGAACCAGATGGCAACTCCCTCTACTTCGTCCATCAAGTCATCGCCATTCAACGATTCGGGGATTTCCGTCGTGCCCTGACTCTCGCGTTAATCCGCGAGGCGCATGCGTGGACCCACGACAACAACACGACCCCTACTGCAAAGATCCCATGGGAGGCGGGGCACAAGTCACCGAACAGACGTCATCACTAGATGCCCATTGTCTACTCGCTAGGGAACCCAGGGGTTTTCTTGACCCCTCAGTGAACCTTTGATTGACGCACAGTTTCTGCAGGTAGCATCTTACCCCACTTCCGCTTCAAACTGACCTGTGCGACATTCATTCGGGTTTAAGCAAGGGCCGCATCATGACGCAGTCTGCGGACACGGACGTTTCGAGTGATGACTTGAATCCAGGCGTTAGTCTACTGCTCACCTCAAACACCTTACGGAGCCCGGCAACGATTTCGGACACAATGCACTTGATGAAACAGTTTGACTTGTCCAATGGCCACCCGCTGTCGTTGTCTTTACTCTTGAAGACCAACGCCAGCACGATCGTGTCGCTGGTGACACATCCGGACTCTTCAGAAAAACTCGACCGTTGGTCGGAATCCGGACTCGAAAGTGACATTTACTACGACGAGGACGGACACATCATCGACTTGTCCGGCCTGGACTGGGGGCTCAACGCCTGGTCCTTCATCCCCGACAGCAACCAGAGCGGTCCGCCCCAGTCGTCCGACGCCATCCCTACCTCACGTGCCGTGACGCTGGCGTTCCTCCTGCTCCTCTTCGTGGTGGGTTTCCTGGGAAACGCCCTGGTCGTGTTCATGGTGTACCGCTGCGGCTACGCCAGGAATGTGACGTATCTTTACCTGCTCAATCTGTCGGTGACGGCGCTCCTGTTCCTCGTCGTGTGTGCGCCGACGCTGAGTATCAGTCACACCATCGTCAGCTGGCCATTCGGCTCAACATTATGTAAGTTGTTTTTTTTCAAAATCCTATCAATTATCTTCCCCGTTGATATATTTTACGCGCAATTTGAAATTTTTGCTACGTGCATAATTTTGGGGTCTAAATAAATCACCATATAGCATTAAAAATAATTATAATAAGAAGAAAAATAATATTAAGAATAACAATTAAGTACACAATAATACCTACAAAAATAAGTTATTAAAATAATCACCAATAACCAACAATGACAAAAAACCCTGTACATCAATAAACATAATTCCCGTTGTCTGTATGTATGTAATTATAGTTAGGTGGCGCTGCGATCGATTTTGTTTTATAGTGCTGCACCTAAAATAACACTTTTCGAACGTTCCGCATAAAATTGTTCAATATGAAATAAATGAATCAAATAAAAATAAATAAAATAATTAATAAATGAAAGTTCTGTATTATCTTATTTTTTAATATGATGTGTATTTGAAAACTTTCGTCATTTTTGACGGGTTATACTATACGCTAGTGAAATCATAATCGGCATAATTTATTTCTAAGTACATAAACTTCCCAGTAACGTAGAGGGAAAGTCACATAGAATAATACAAAATATTTATATAATTTAATATAAAATGTAAGAAATTAACTGGGGAAGAAGATTTGTTTCATAATTTTGTATATTTTGTTTTAAAATACGTAATGAAACTTTTAATATGCGATCGTTAATCTGAACACCTTACTTGCCACAGTACAAACTAGATTTATCTCCTCTTACTTCTGTTGGTTTTACAATGCTCTGATTACACAGTACAAACCACATTTGTCTCCCTTAACTTCTGTTGGTTTCACAATGCTCTGATTACATTACAAACCACATTTGTCTCCCTTACTTCTGTTGGTTTCACGATGCTCTGATTACACAGTACAAACCACATTTGTCTCCCCTAACTTCTGTTGGGTTCACAATGCTCTGAATACATTACAAACCACATTTGTCTCCCCTAACTTCTGTTGGGTTCACAATGCTCTGAATACATTACAAACCACATTTGTCTCCCCTTACTTCTGTTGGGTTCACAATGCTCTGATTACATTACAAACCACATTTGTCTCCCCTAACTTCTGTTGGGTTCACAATGATCTGAATACAGTGCAAACCACATTTGTCTCCCTGTACTTCTGTTGGTTTCACGATGCTCTGATTACACAGTACAAACCAATTTGTCTCCCCTTATTTCTGTTGGGTTCACAATGCTCTGAATACAGTACAAACCACATTTGTCTCCCCTTACTTTTGTTGGGTTCACAATGCTCTGAATACAGTACAAACCACATTTGTCTCCCCTTACTTTTATTGGGTTCACAATCATCTGATTACGAGTTAAAATAAAAATTAAACATAACACCGCTGTAGAAAAGGTAAACTTCCTCAACCAAGAATTAAAAAAATAAAAATAATAATTCTCAGGAATCGGTTGTTGTTGTTTTTTTATGGCATTAGGTCAACCTCCCCACCCCCACATACACACCCGACCTTCCAAACAACCCTACACCCGCCCCATCAACATCATCGGAGCCACGCTTTGTTTGTATTGACGGGATGCACCGTGCTTAAATGAAGCCCGATGGCGGAAGAAGCTAAAGCTCCGGGCATCCCGCTGACTTCTTTTCTATTTCGGTGATACTAGCTGCAGACGCGCCAAATACAGTCGTACAAGCGAGGACAAATCATCAACAAAAAGTGTACACTATCTCTTGTTTGAACGTCTGCATATCATGAAATCATGGTGTCTGAATAGAGCGACGCACATAAAGTTATAAGCCAAAACATGCATTTCAATTGCGCACGGCTTTCTTAAGGAGCGCAATTAGTTTTTACGTTCAAGGAACACAATCTTTTTTAAATGTTACTACTTATTTCTAAATGTCCACTTACAGTTTTGATTCCAGAATAAGAAATTTTGATCAGCCATGGAGAAAGAATGAAAACCAAGACATGAATGATATAAAAATAATAAAGTTGAATCGAGCACAAATAGAAACTAGTGACAATGTAGCCACTATTGACAATCACATATATGATAAAAGGAATGAAGACCATAATAGTAGAGACAAAGATGGTACTAGTGAGTCTGAAACCATTCGTGTGAAATCATCTGAAGTAGGAACAACAATTGGTTGTGTATTAAGCAGAATGAAAGACATAGATAAAAACAAAGATTTTCAGATAAAGCTTTCTACTGACAGTGACTCATCTGGTCGAAATTCGATTGAATTATCTGGAAGCAAAAATGATATCTCAAAAGCTAAACGACTTATTCAAGATGCTGGAATTAATATTGTGAATGGACATAATCGAATTCGTGGTTGGTGAATTATTGAACATTTAACAGTCTGAAGAAACATTCAAAGCCCATCTGTTTGAATTCACAGTCCCGCGCGGCAACGCGGAACAAGAACTAGCAACTAGTTCTGGTAATTACCCGCGCCGGCCGGAAAAATTGTCGCCTCCAGACACCCGCGTCCTCTATGAACACCTGCAAAGCAAAAATAGAAACATTCCTCGCGCGAGTCGACTCGCGCGTGGGATTTCCCGAAACCCGCCGCCTCTATAAACGTAGCCTAATACGCACCACGACACTCTAGCACAAAAATTAACATGTTACATAGAGATAAATAAAGATAATAAAAAAATGTATTAATATAATTACAGTACATTCGATCGATCTGAAATTTCGATACATCATTTTTATCATCAGCACGAGTCTGCCTGCAAAATTTCAGCTCGCCAGCATACGGGAAAGTGGGTTAAAAATCGAATCCAAATTTTTTTCGGCACGCAAGCAAGCAGACACCACGAGTTAATATAAAGGATTTAATAAAGAATTTAAAATTTGAACCAGTTTGACTTCGGTGACAAAATCGAACTTAACGTGTTAGGAGATGTTGGCCATTCCCCGTAATGCGCTGAACGAACAGAAACAAAGAATGAAAGTCGGAATTGGGGGGGGGGCATTGGGAGGGGAAGAAATTACGACATTATTTGTAATTTTTGTTAATTTAATTATTAATGTCTTATACGGTGTGTTGCGTTTATTTGTTTTTATTTATACCTCCTTTCGTGTAGAGATTAAGTGTGTACTTTGTAAAGGCGAAGCTCTCTAGAAGCATTCTAGTTTGCGCTTCATGTTTTATTTTTGAAAGCTCTAAATAGTTCAATAAGAGGTTTTATCTGGTGCGTTTGATGATACCCGATGTTACAGAAGTTCACTACTTGTCACTTCTAAAACTGTGAAGCGTCATAACTCATTGTGTAATGTTCTATTTTTAGATTACATTTGAGCGGAACAGTGTTTTGAAGCATAAATACAGTCGTATCAATAAGCTCTCTAAATTGTTAGCATAGTAAAATTACGAAACTGTTTTTCCTTGTCCAAGTCCAATAAGCTGTCTTAAATTAACTAAGAATTAACAAATAGCTGATAAGATACTTCCTTCTCAATATACCTACATTAACATATTGACTCCTATCTTTTATCAAATTTTTATGAATTTCGCCCCCAAAAAGACCCCAATATTACTATTAAAGGGTTTCCGCCATATTATGACAAGGCCTTATATGAGACTGACTTTTCCCTGCATCGTATTCCTTTTTATAAATTTTAAATAGATATGCGTCTTAAAGGTTTACATTGTTTCATATTAGAGAAATAAACTATTGACGTATAAACTTCAAGCCGTGGTTTGGGTCAATCTTTCTCAAGTGAACTTTATGCCTAGTCATAGCAGAGCGTGTGCTGACACGTTTCAGAATAGTGCTTTCATTTCATTCACTAATTGTGTCTCATGAAAAATTGTCGCTTAGTGGTGATTTTGGTAATAACTACAATGTAGTTAGTAAAGTTAGATTATTGGGTTGACCAGTAGAGGATTGAATGTTACAACGAGTCAGGAAAGCGTGGGGTGACCAGTATAGAGCAATGTGTGGAACGACCAGTATAGAGCAATGTGTGGGCTGACCAGTATAGAGCAATGTTTGGGCTGACCATTATAGAGCAATGTGTGAAACGACCAGTATAGAGCAATGTGTGAAACGACCAGTATACAGCGATATTGTAGAACGATGAGTAAAAGATGGATGAAAGGATTTGTACAATTTCACTACAGCACAAGATTTTGTTGTCATTTTGGGAAAGTTTTGCGTGGTGTTCTGAGAACTGCCGCCCACCGACATGGGAAAGTTTTGTGTGGTGTTCTGAGAACTGCCGCCCACCGACATGGGAAAGCCTTGCGTGGTGTTCTGAGAACTGCCGCCCACCGACATGGGAAAGTTTTGCGTGGTGTTCTGAGAACTGCCGCCCACCGACATGGGAAAGTTTTGCGTGGTGTTCTGAGAACTGCCGCCCACCGACATGGGAAAGTTTTGCGTGGTGTTCTGAGAACTGCCGCCCATGACCAACATGGGAAAGCTTTGCGTGGTGTTCTGAGAACTGCCGCCCACCGACATGGGAAAGCTTTGCGTGTTGTTCCGAGAACTGCCGCTCCCCTCGAAAAGACTCGCGTTCTGAGCTCTGCAATCCTGGGCTGTCATCTCGGTAGAAAAGCTTATAGTTCACATTGTCAAAAGCTCACGTTAAGGCAACATGATCCACTCAATACAGATCTCAGGGTTTAGTGCACTGGCCAGGAGCGGGAGAAAGATTGTTGACGACTTTGTCTTATAAAAGTGCGCACTGGTCTGCGTGTCCTTGATGGTCTGTCCGGTAAGGGACAGGGGGAGGGTGGGGTTATGGTGTATAAATAAAAAAGTAAACAAATAATTTAATTTGTCTTGTTGTGGCTGCCATTTTGACTGCGACGAAATGGATTGTGTGAAGATCTGAGGACGGTGTATGCGTCTTTCTGCTGACACATTGGAGGGGTCAAAGGGTGATAACTCATGTTTGGTTGAAGTCAAATGTTAGCTACTCCTGTTTTCAATGAGTGAAAGTTTTTAAGTTAAAGTTTAAATATTGAAGAAGTGAAATGGTAGCATTTTATTTTTTGAGGGAGTCGAAATCCGGTAGATTTTGATTAGTTGTTTTGAAAATGCAGCAATTAAAGTTTTGAAGAGCGTCGATGCTGATAACTACTAAGGAATTCCAATTCGTTGACCTCTGAGCCGACTCAAAATTTTGTTTCTAAATGAACGATCCATAACTCAGTCAATGTTCAGGTTTACTGCCGTGTCAGCGAGCTGCTTTCTAAAGGCACTATTTTGGCTTGTCTTTTTTTCTGTACTCCACTTTTGGGGACGCTATGGACATTTGGTATTATTAAACTCTATCTCTTTATAAATGTCTGCATCGCCTTAGAATTATAACTCTTATAACAGTCGAACTTCCGAAAGTCAATAGATAGACAATTATATTGAAAAAAAAATAGTTTCTTTGTGAAAATGTTTTATTTGTGAGGGGAGATGAGTGATTAAAGTCAAAAGAAAATCGACGCAGAAAGTATATATTTTTAGACGAGGAAAATAATTTTCAAAAACTTGAAAGTTGTGTCTCGAACTACATTGATTAACTCGGGTGTGTCTCCAGTGTGTCGCTCCATGAAGACAACCGTTAAACCCGCAAACTTTACAGTGACGCAATAACAGCATCCAAACAACCGAGCCAATCGACTCAACCATCCCTGCACCGGGACGAACTAGGAAAAGACGAATCCCGGTGATTGCCCTTGCCAAGTGACGTCCCTTAAAAATGTTATATCGTTGATTCCCTATTACAAACATTCACTTGGCCACAACCCCCAACCTCCCCCCCCCTATAATAATCTTTGACGTTGGACTACACCAACGAGCAGTCGGGGCTTAACTCGCTGTAGAAGATCATAAAGTGACCGGCGGGTGGCGGGGATTATCCCCCTTCAAGAATCTAAAAAAGACGAGCGCGTGCGCCGCACGAGCTCTACGCCGATGACGCTAGTAAAGATCTCACAGTGAATGCCCTTGCCTGGTCCGAAACCTTCAGTTTGTTGTAGTATTTCCTCGGGATAACAATAGCTTCCACGGACATTGGCTTCAGAGTGTGCTAAGCGTTTTCTTGTCATAAAAGTTTGTGCGTTGGACTTTGTAATTAATACATAAGATTAGATTTTGTTTTTTAGACGTGAATGCTATTTTCAACTGAAATAAATACTTTGTAACGTTTCTTACTCTTGGAACTTAGTTGCTAAATACATCGTAAAATTAAATGTTTTATTGTAGTTTTTAAAGTGATATTCCAATTACGGGCAACAAAATGTTCAAAACTAGCAGCACGTGATTTGATTCAAGACAGCTTGTTTGCTTTCAAAGAGAAGTTCATTTAAAGATGTGGGGATGATTCTGAGGACCATTTGACACCCATGAGAACATGGCTCATTCAAAACGAAAACTTGAACCATCGTTCAATGTTAGGTATGGCGGGTAAACTCCGTCCTTGAGATTCAACTCAACGCACGTAACACACTTAGGTCACGGGACTGTAACTGCTTAAGGCATGTAACTCAACTCGATTACTGCTGCAACGTTAAATCAGAGACACCGCCTCGGAATACGAAATCCTAGGATGGACTTTAACTATATCTTTGGACCATTCACTGACTGACCCCACAAATAAGGATTGTAACTATAACCAGAAACGGTAACTCCAGTCAGGGACCGCCACTCGAATCAGGATCTTTAACATCAGTCAGAGACCGTATAGCAAAATAAAAACTTTACCCCTGTACAAAGACCGTAACCCTGTACAAAGACCGTACCCCTGTACAAAGACCGTACCCCTGTACAAAGACCGTACCCCTGTACAAAGACCGTACCCCTGTACAAAGACCGTACCCCTGTACAAAGACCGTACCCCTGTACAAAGACCGTACCCCTGTACAAAGACCGAAGTTCCGTTGAGGTAAGGATGTTTCCCCACACTACGCCCGCAGGTGTCAACGCCACTCTTCTCCCACTTGTGGGTCGCCTTGCTCTCAAATCATACACTTCAGCAGCTAGTCACCTCGCCAACGGAGGAGACGCAAGCCCTACCGTCACAGCGATCACCCTCGTCAACACGTCCGCCACCACTTTCACGTCTACGTCATCGTTCAGCGAAGATGGTGGAAGCTTCTACGCTTCAGGTTTTCCGGAAGACCAGTTTGAGTTCATAGCGGACGATGACCGGAACATCAGCGGCGGCGAAGCCTTGACCCCCGATCTCTTCCCCACGGGGCGTGTCGCTGAACTCTCGTTCTTCACCCTCCTCTTCCTGGTCGGGCTGTTCGGTAACACTCTGGTCGTGTACACGGTCCTGCGTTACGTCACCATGCGGAAAGTGACGTACCTGTACCTGGTGAACCTCTCCCTGGCGGATATCCTCTACCTGGTCATCTGCCTGCCCGCCCTGAGTGCCAGCCACACGATGGTTGAGTGGCCGTTTGGGGAAGTCTTTTGTAAGTTGTTGTGTTTTGTAGTGGACCGTCCAGTTTAACATTATATTCAGTCTTTTGTAAGTTGCTCTGTGTCTTGGTGGACCGACGAGTTTTAATTCATTTAAAGTCTTTGAGTTCTTTTTTTTTATAGTAAATTAAGAAAAATGTGTAGCCATAATTTCGAAACACAAGACCAAGTGAACGCGACTGTTTTGGGTGTCCTACATTTTCATACAACTGTCCTCCCCCTCCCCCTGGGAAGTCTCTATTCCCTGCCATCACCCCACACGGAGGGCGTCATCCTTTGTCCTCCCTTTGATCACTGGATCACGGTGACAATTCGAACACTCAGGTCAAGCTGGGCGCCACACCCCCTTGTGTCCGGGTATTGACCCCAGCAGTTAGAGCAGTAAAGCTACAGGCCCTGGAATGATGAAAAACAAGTTTTTTTACTTTCTTTTTTTCTTTCAGAGAAGTGTGTGTGTTTGTGGGGTGAGGGATGGGGGGTAATGGATCAAATCTTCTGTTATTATATTTAACTTTTTTATAATTTGCTCCCTGGATTTCAGCGAGATTACAAAAATAATCGTATTTTGAACACGAATTTATTTTACTTTTGACAATCATTTAATACTGAAATATTATGTATATACCAGCAACCAAGCCCGTCCAAGGACGTTCCGCCACAGTTCGGTGGCATGTTGTAACTCCCCTTCAACAGCCGTCTCGACCGGCATACATGTGCATCACGTCAAAAATACTATTCATTATAGTTAAAATAAATAACTCTTAAAAACAGAGCTTTTGACTATAAATCCCAACGCGCTTAACTCAAAATAAAGTCTTGGAAGAAATACTGCACCAAAAATAACTCGTTTTGAACGTCCGCGTAAACTTGATATGATTGGCTGTAGGAGTCGTGTGTGTTTGAGAGACTAATCGCTATCGATGACAGAACTTAGCCTTTTATTATATAGGATATATATATATATGTACATATATATTATATATATATATATATATATATACATATATATATACATATATATATATACATATATATATATATATATATATATATATATATATATATATATATATATATATATATATATATATATATATACATATATATATACATATATATATATATATATACATATATTTATATTATATATACATATATTTATATTATATATACATATATATATATATATATATATATATATATATATATATATATATATATATATATATATATATATATAAAGAGAGAGAGAGGGGGGGAGGGAGTGAGAGTGTAAATCGTGTAACAAGACATCAAATAAATGATGCACTAAACCAGTAGAAAATAACTCTTAAGTATTTCTTATCTTCTGCCCATTAAGAAGATTATTTCGTCCTACGCTTATCCATGGTTTTTATCTAGTCTTGCATTTTATTCGAGTTTAAAAGCTTTGAAACTAAAATGAATTAATCGATTGTCAAAACAAAATAAATGTTCCTGTACTTCATAAATCTTCAAAATATGTAAGGATTTCTGCTCTCAGCCGTCCAAGCTTACAATGCCGTATCACACATACCAACACATCAGTTGGTCAAACGACCAGAGCGTGAACAAACCGGCAGGTCAGCGACACCTGGGGTCACACACTTCCGGTGGCAGGTCAAAGGGGGTGAAATGCGACGCCGTAGTAAACAAGGCCCTGGAATTTCATTGAGGAAAAACTCGCGGGTATCCCACACGACGGACCAATCGTTAGAGTCGAGGGTCACTCCCAGAGTTCATTCACATCTCCTCCGGAATTCTGTCTATCTGGAAATTGTGGGAATGTGTGTGTGTGTGGGTGGAATTTAGAGGTAGAAAATCTGACTTTCTTTAATTATATGAATTTGGGTTTTTAGTGGTAGGGGCAGGGGGATCACTCACCCCTTTTTAAAAAAATATTTTTTACAATCTTTTTTTAAACGTGTCGTTGAGACATCTTTCTAATTGAAACTCTCCAGTTTGTGTCAATCAAAATCGTGATAGTGATGGCCCGTAGGGGGAAAGCAATAATTTCTTTATATATGAGGTGTGGGTTATCGTGGAAAAGAGGAGATTTCTTGTGCAAGTGGTGGCTACGAAAATAGGGGAAAATGGGGAATTTCAGATGAGTTTAAAATTTCTCAACGAAATTTAATTTTTCCATATTTAAATGTGTTATATGTATTAAATTAACTCAAGATTGGTTAATTAGCTTAATTAATGCAACATTTTTCGGTAATGGATGATTACAATGATTTTTTAAAACAATTTCCATCCTACATTCCATATTTTTAAAACTTTGGGGTGATATGCTAATTTTGTATATATCATCAAATTTGTAGATAACTTTACTTGTTGAGCGATCTGAAAATTGAACTCTTATGTTAGTGTAAACGGACATCTGAAAATTGAACTCTTATGTTAGTGTAAACGGACATCTGAAAATTGAACTCTTATGTTAGTGTAAACGGACATCTGAAAATTGAACTCTTATGTTAGTGTAAACGGACATCTGAAAATTGAACTCTTATGTTAGTGTAAACGGACATCTGAAAATTGAACTCTTATGTTAGTGTAAACGGACATCTGAAAATTGAACTCTTATGTTAGTGTAAACGGACATCTGAAAATTGAACTCTTATGTTAGTGTAAACGGACATCTGAAAATTGAACTCTTATGTTAGTGTAAACGGACATCTGAAAATTGAACTCTTATGTTAGTGTAAACGGACATCTGAAAATTGAACTCTTATGTTAGTGTAAACGGACATCTGAAAATTGAACTCTTATGTTAGTGTAAACGGACATCTGAAAATTGAACTCTTATGTTAGTGTAAACGGACATCTGAAAATTGAACTCTTATGTTAGTGTAAACGGACATCTGAAAATTGAACTCTTATGTTAGTGTAAACGGACATCTGAAAATTGAACTCTTATGTTAGTGTAAACGGACATCTGAAAATTGAACTCTTATGTTAGTGTAAACGGAAGTTAATGACGAAAATTAAAAATGTTGAGAAAAAATTACTCTCAGTGGTAAAAAATATTTTTGATTGGCCATTATTTACTGTAAAGCTAGCTTCACAATAATGCTACAGTGTAAAATCTGAAATCTTGTCGCGTACTGTCGATAACAACATAACAGGTCTTAAAATTATTTTTTTTAAAAAGCTTAGCCCTACAGTAAGGGTTGACAAAAGATCGCTAACTGATGTACTCTCCAAAATTATGTTTGCGAATAGCTGTAATAGTTAAGAAACCGTGGTGACATTTTTTTTTACAGTGACGCAAGTAATCGGCGATGCGTGACAATAGGTGATTGCCATCATTTCCACCCAACGCCACCCCATTTTCTTCCTCACTCAAATTGATTTCCACCGTATCTTTTGACATTACCATTCCTTCTCCCCCCCCCCACCTAAAATCTCCAAGCGCTGATTTCATGTTGGAAGCCTTGACCCTGATATCAACACGCCTGCTCTTAGATTACATCACAGTTGGGTGAGAAGGAACTAACCCATTTCCAAGACTGAAGACTTACATCCTTCGAGTACATAATGTGTTAATCATTTTGAAAATTATTTCTGGACAGCAAAGACAATTTTCTTGCATGGTTGAACAGTGGCAGGTTGTGTATATATACACCCAGAAATATTAGATTCTATAAACAACAAAACTTCGTTCCTTAATCTACTCATACCCTCAGGTTCCCTCATGAGATCTGTATAAATATAAACCTGCGATTGTGAGATACGAGGCGTCGCCAAGATTGGTGCTTTCAATCATAGGAATAATTATTGGTCAGTTATTTATTGTACCGCCGTGACCGCTGGTGGTGCTTACAATGGACCCATCCCCCCCTCGATATCACACCCCTACCCCCACCTCACACTGGACCCACCCCTCCTTCTCCATGTCCCACCCCTACCCCCACCTCACACTGGACCCACCCCTCCTTTTCCATGTCACACCCCTACCCCCACCTCACACTGGACCCACCCCTCCTTCTCCATGTCACACCCCTACCCCCCACCTCACACTGGACCCACCCCTTTTTCTCCATGTCACACCCCTAACCCCCACCTCACCCTGGACCCACCCCTCCTTCTCCATGTCACACCCTACCCCCCACCTCACACCGGACCCACCCCTCCTTCTCCATGTCACACCCCTACCCCCCACCTCACGCTGGACCCACCCCTCCTTCTCCATGTCACACCCCTACCCCCCACCTCACACTGGACCCACCCCTCCTTCTCCATGTCACGCCCCTAACCCCCACCTCACCCTGGACCCACCCCTCCTTCTCCATGTCACACCCCTACCCCCACCTCACACTGGACCCACCCCTCCTTCTCCATGTCACACCCTTACCCCACAATCACCACCCCCATCAACTTTCTACCTTCCCTTTTAGAAACGCCCACATTAGAATCATTAACGGTCGAAATAAAACTCCTTCCTAGAGCAGTGCCCTCAAAAAAGCTTACCATATACTCGTGAGAAATCAACTAGAGGTGCTGGTTGTAAGTACATGAAAAGGAGGTTAACAAAAACAGGGGCGGACCGTGGGTAGGGCGAGCCGGGATGAGAGGGGGCATCTTAGACATTGACACACAAACAAATAAAGTAGAAATTGACTGGTTGTTCAATCATGACGTATTATATAGAAGAACTCACCACGGATTTTAGACATTTTTGGGGGAGCGGTCAATTATGCCATTTACAAAAAGACGGACATAAAGAAATAGAAATTAAATACGCCCATCCAGTTAGAATGCAATTCATAAACTCGGAAATGTTGCGAAACAGTCAAAACACAAGCGGGATTTATGGATTTTTTACCTATAAAAATAATGAAAATATTTTAGGGCTGTTAACGAAGATTTTAAATTTAATCGTTAACTTTTGAAAAATTAACGATTAATTAATCGTTAATTTGATTAAAGCAAAAAATTAAAATGTATGACGTCATAAGTAACACTTATTACATTTTCTTGTTGAAAATCTAAATAACACTGAAATGTCTCCTTTACATGTCATCTGTTAACCAACTACGCAATAAAAAAAACGTAAAAAAACAAGTTTTTCACTATAAATCCTTTATGTACGAGACGTAACTAAAAGAATGTTCATTATAATACGCAGCGCAAGACCATCCAAAAATACAAAATTGCAGTTGTGTCGTAAAACATGTTTAACATAATGCGCACCGATCAGGAATATGTTTATAAAATGTGTTTTCAATAAAATATGCACCTTATTGCGCGACAGAAAGGTTGTTCAATATAATACGCACCGCGACACTCTATCTCAAAAAATAACAATTTACATAGGAATAAATTAAATAATCTAAAAATTCAATAATTTAATTACAGTACATGTGATCGATCTGAAATTTTGATACATAGTTTTTATCATCACCACAAAACTGCCTGCTAAATTTCAGCTCGCTAGATTACGAGGAAGTGGGTTAAAAATCGATCCAAAGTTTTGGCGACAGACAAACAATCAAGGGTTCAACCAGACACCACGAGTTAATATAAAGGATTTAATATAAAAAAACGTAAAAAAACAAGTTTTTCACTATAAATCCTTTATGTACGAGACGTAACTAAAAGAATTTTCATTATAATACGCAGCGCAAGACCATCCTATAAATACAAAATTGCAGTTGTGTCGTAAAACTTGTTTAACATAATGCGCACCGATCAGGAATATGTTTATAAAAAGTGTTTTCAATAAAATACGCATCTTATTGCGCGACAGAAAGGTTGTTCAATATAATACGCACCGCGACACTCTATCTCAAAAAATAACAATTTACATAGGAATAAATAAAATAATCTTAAAATTCAATAATTTAATTACGGTACATGCGATCGATCTGAAATTTTGATATATCGTTTTTATTATCGCCACAAAACTGCCGGCTAAATTTCAGCTCGCTAGCTTACGAGGAAGTGGGTTAAAAATCGATCCAAATTTTTGGCGACTGACAAGCAATCATGGGTTCAACCAGACACCACGAGTTAATATAAAGGATTTAATAAAAACAAACCCGTAAAAACAAAGTTTTTGACTATAAATACCTTATATATGAGTCATTACTAACAGTATTGATTATTTTCAAACGCGACAAGCATTTACAGACAGAATCTGTCTTAACTCAACTTTTCTTCATAACCCTAGGGGGGGGGGCTGAGTTCAGCATGACACGTAAAATGTAAACAAAAGCACGCCGGTACTTCGATGGGTCGACGTCGAAGCGTCAACTCAAACTCTCACGTGGGAAAAAAAACAATAACAAACCGTGAATTTGAATTACATACGTTATATTAGGATAAACTAAAAATGCATTAATTTAATTACGGTACGTTCGATCGATCTGAAATTTTGATACGATGCATTGTTAGGTGAGACGGGTCCGTGTGCCAAATTTCAGCTCGATCGGATCACGGGAAGTGGGTCATTTACGAATAATTTTTTTCGCCCGCCCAAGACAGAGATGACGACAGAGACGCCGGTGAAGTTAATATAAGGGATTTAAAAAGACAAGTGTGTTGACATTATTTGGTCCAAGTGATGAGCGGGTCTAATTGAGCTGAACAATCATTCACATGGAACTGAGGAAACTGGCATGCACAAAATCGTCTTGTCAAGGAATGACATTATCGGATATCAGTGTTCATTAAGTTGCTATCATTGTAGAGGGTTAATGGATTCAGGAACTTTCATCTCCATTTTGTAACGCAGTAATTCATCAGAAGAGCTGTCGCAATTTTCTGCCTCTGAGTTAGACTCCATTACTGCCATTAGCTTTTCATTTGGTTTGATAAGTAGGCGAAGTGTTAGAACCATGGTAGGCAAACTTTATCAACATTTTGAAAATTCCCGTAAGTCAATAGTTTAAAACCAAAATGTGCGTGTAATCGTCAGCAAATTTATTATTTATCGGCCGCTATTTTTTATTATTATTATTTTTTTTTACTTTTTGACTTCCAATAATTTGTAAGTGATGGGTCGATTAATCGTAAAAAATTATTTAATCGAGAAATTAATCGTTAATTTCCGCAGCCCTACAATTTACAATATTTACATCTCACGGTCGTTTTTTTGGGGGATTTCTTTTTCAAGTAACCTAACCCCCCCCCCACTTACCCTTTTCACTTACAACTAATATATATTAAATAAACTTAGCAGTGTATCGGATATGGACCATGGAGACAAAGAGACGCTTACCTGTTTTCAAGTTTGAGAGACCTCGCATGTTTGGACGCCAGGTCGCTCAACCCGAGTGACGTGTCCTCACGAGTCCAGCGAACTAACGAATACAAGGCATACACTAGAACCAGGGGTCGGCTACCTGCGACACGCAGGCCGGGCTATAACATACGCTAGTACCATACGATAGTACCATACGATAGTACCATACGATAGTACCATACTCTAGTACCAGACGCTAGTACCAAACGCTAGCACCATACGCTAGTATCTTAGGCTTGTACTATACGCTAGTATCATACGATTGCCCGCATACATTTTATGAACATTTACTTTATAATCAATATACTCAGCAATGGAAATCTCAGAATATTGAAACATCCCATTTCTTAAAAATAAATCATAAAGGTGGAATATGGAATGGGAAATTTTTGTTATGATAATTTTCTGCTCACTTCTTATTATGTGAATATGTGAAGATAATTATGTACACGTATTTTCTTTTAAATTCAGACGTAAGATATGAAAAGAGAAGGCATAGAAGCAATTTGATCCTTGGCAGAATAAACCAGGCAAACCAACCCATTTAAAAATTTAAAACTAATTTTTAAAAATACAAGACTAAGCATGAACCATTAATAAGCGTTGGACGCAATAACCTCTTGTATAGAATGAGCTTCTGTTATGAATAAGATAAGTTTAGAAGACATCTCCGATAATGTCTAAATTTTATTCCATTATTTAATTCCCAAAAGGCCGCTTTTCGTCATTCACTAAATTACCGAAACAACTATTTTGATTCATTCCTCAAACCTAAGGTGAGTCTGATAAATTAAAAAAAATAAATTATGTTGTTTTTCTTGCTGAATTTGTAAGCAACAACTTTTTGCTTGTGGCACAATCCATTAACTTGACGTGCACACAACTATTCAGGGCAGATAGTCTTTAAGTGCAGACATTCTCTAATATGAATGTCACTGGCAGAACTGTGCATATTAATAACACTTTACCTTATCCAAAGTCAATAGGTAAAACGCTATTCAACCCATTTGGCAAACAATTCTTCCTCTGAGGTTCGTAGGCCCGTGTGCAAAATTAAATTAAAAACCGTATGCAAAGTTGCACAGCATCAATTCTTTGTGGAAAATGTTTAACCCCACAAATACATTACAGATATTATTTTACTTATCAAATGATGCGCCGTATTCTAAACTGCTGCGCGCCGTCGGTTAGATATCTGCGCTGCCGCACAGTCAATCAGCTTAAAGGGAACATAGCTTGAAAACTTCCTTAGATATCTGCGCTGCCGCACAGCCAATCAGCTTAAAGGGAACATAGCTTGAAAACTCCCTTAGATATCTGCGCTGCCGCACAGCCAATCAGCTTAAAGGGAACATAGCTTGAAAACTCCCTTAGATATCTGCGCTGCCGCACAGCCAATCAGCTTAAAGGGAACATAGCTTGAAATCTCCCCGGACCAGATATATTCAAAAGTCGCTCTTCAACTAGTTATTTTATGTCCACAATCTCCCTATGCTTGTCATAGACCATAATTTCTCTCTCCCTCACATACCATACGTCGTCAATCTCCGCAATGACTTCGTTTTGTCCTGGCTCCCCATCCTGCTCTCTTACGTTCAATATCCCTTCCAACCTAGCAACCAACTTTGCCCTAATCATAACCCTAACCCTTACCCTAACCCTAACCCTTACCCTAACCCTATAGTTAACCCTAATCCTAACCTCAATCCTAACCATTAACCTAGCCCTAATCCCAACCTTACCATAATCCCAACCCTTACCCTAATCCTAACCTTCAAGCACCAATACCCCACCAACCCCCACACAAACTGCACCAATTCTCGCACACACCAAAGTGTGGGTGTCATCAACCCCTCATAGCCAGGCACCGCCATGCGCCATCCATCACATTTTGACATGCCCAGCCGTATCTGTTATTGTTGACACGTCTGTGGCGGGTTGTAATGGAATGCCGAGATGTGGGGTCAGTGCTCTACCTCTATGTTTGGAATGTCCGAATTCTAATTCCGTCTCATTACCAACATATGCTTGGAGGTGTGGGGTTTTTTTTTGGGTGGGGGACATGTAAGGATTAAGATTTATAAATGTGCCCTAATAGGCCAACGCTAGGAACTCTTGGGGCGATCAACAACAAACACAAACAAGACATGGTTGTTGATCTAATTAACACAAGGGCGGCTGCGTCGGTTTCGGAGTTTGGATGGGACCTCGATAAAACAAAACGCGCGGCTGCATGGTAGTCCAACAAAACAATTGCTAATGGCGTATCAAATAGGAGGGGTAGAGGAGACTGACTCCAGAGGGTTTAAGAAAATTAAATATTTAATATATCAAAATCGGGGAAATTGAGTGGCTGTGGGGATGTAAGAATAACTTTTTTCCCATGGTCGCAAAACATTAAAGCTTTGCCTCTGAAAAATGGACCTCATCTTACAGATGTGAAACAAAGCGAAATCATTTCCAATGCAAAGTTCAGGAACATCAAACTGCTTAGTCTTGTCCGCCCGTACCTCTGTAACAGCTGGATGATGAGAACCGCCGAAATGAGTTAATTGACCAAGTTTCTGTCTTCAACAATTCATGGTGACCTACGCCAAGGTCAACGTCATTGTCAGCCGTCTGCTATTTATAGCATCGTTTCTTGGCCCTCTGCCCGGACCATGGAATGCCTCCCCACCCCCCACCCCGCACCCCAAACAGCACTGTCGCACGAAGACATGGGTGATGTCAACAAACAACTTGATATATCTCTCTGTACACTAGTCACGGTGCACAGACAAAACTCGGTGATGCAATACGAAATTTGGGGGCGGGGCCTTCTATAGCAGACTGGCTCCTATAAGCACAAGGGAGAAAAAATAAATAAGAAATGGGCGGAGCTTTTCGAATGCGGATGATGGTCTAAGGAAGCAAGCATTCTCTTGACGAGAGGTTTCATCAAATGTACTAGCTCACAATTTTACTCGACCGATTCGTTATGACATAAAGAGAAATCCTGTAGTTAAGTGTAAAATGACCAACACGACAGAATGTTTATGCAGAGGGGTCATTATGGGGTGCGGGGGGGCGCAAGGGGTCCGGACCGCAACTGATGCTTCCACCATCACAAGGGGTAAAACCAAAATGTAAAGCTCTGTATGTTTCCGTTATTGGTCACCGGCAGCCTCGGAGAAAGTCTATAGAGGAATTCGTGATGGTGCGACACCATTAGCTATATACCACACTTGGTGACACCAACCATAGCGACGCCTCTGAGTTCATTTACATGTTCTTATCGGGCATGCGCAGTTCCTTTGGGGGCCTGACTGACGCAACTTAATAAACCCCAAACCTCCTACGACTTAAGTTGACAAACTTCTCACCTCAACCAGTTTTTTTTTAAAATGCTAATCTGGCAGCAATACCAATCTTCTAACCGAATTTCTCACACCGTACAATCTATTTTACTAAAACCCAAAAATCAATTTCGTTTAAACCCTCGTGGAAAATAAAAAAGTATAGTTTCAATGCCAAAAGAAATATTCGTTTAAAGACTGAATGACGTCATCAATGTTTGTTTCGTAAAAACTGGATATCATTTTTCCCCCCTAGGAAGTGCCCCTACCAATCGCTCCCCCCACCCACGCACACACACAAACATCATCGTATTAAAGTCCGTATTTTGTTTCTTCCCCTCAGGTAAGCTGAACAACTATGTGATGTCCGTCAGCATGTCAGTCAGTGTGCTGACCATTATGGCCACCGGTCTTGACCGTTACATCGCGGTCTTGTACCCCGTCCACTCGCGGTCATTCAGGTGAGAGTTAATGTCTGTTAGTGGTGGAGTATTACCGTTTAACTTGGGCCGTAGAGATTAAATGTGTTACTGGGTATAGATTGTGGGAGGGTGAGATAAAGGGATGGATAGAAGGGAGAAGTGAGAGTAGCGAGGAGAGGGTTGAAAATTAGTAAAATATGGTGAGCTAATGTTTACTTCATTCCTAAATAAAAGTAATATAAAAGAGGACTTTGAACTTAAGGTAACAAAATACTAAATCCTCTAGTCACTAGTCTGTCAGTTCTTCAAAAATGGATTGATGGGTTTCGGTGGATAGATAGGGGACGGATGAATGGATGGGGGACGGATGGATGGGGGACGGATGGATGGATGGGTGACGGATGGATGGATGGGTGATGGATGGATGGATTGGTGGATGAATAGAGAGAGAAAGGGAGAGAGAGGGGGTCGAGAATATAAAGAGGGAGTTAGTGAGTTAGAAAGGGAATTAGAAACCTTTGTGTTACGATATCGAGATTTGATGTTTTGTTTTCCCCCTCTCCAGGACAACCAACAAAGCCGTGGCCGTGATCATCTCCACCTGGGTGCTCTCCCTTCTCGTCATGTCACCGCGGCTTCTCATCTTCAAGGAGACCCTAATCTTCCACACCGTGGCCAACACGAGGCTCTGCTACCGCGAGGGCCGCCTCCTCGTCCTCCAGCTGGACACGGCCCTCAATTTCGTCGCCCTGTACCTCCTGCCTCTGCTCGTGCTCAGCTTCTGCCACCTCCGCATCGGCCTGAGGCTCTGGCACAGCACGAGGCCGGGGGCCCGCAGCGTCCACTCTGGACAGATCGGTCAACTCATCATCAAGGACAGGCGTCGTATCGCCAAGATCGTCTTCGCCATCACCGTCGTCTTCGCCCTGGGCTGGCTACCGATACACGTGTACCACCTGGCGCAGGACTTCAACGACGGCCAGGTGCTCTTCGGACAAACGGTCGACCGGGGGACCGTCGCCTTGTTTTTCTCGTTCGGGGCGAATTCCCTCAACCCTATTCTCTACTGTATGTTCAGCAGCAGCTTCCGGAAGCACTTCAAGCAGGCATTCCAAGTGTGCGCGTCGAAATGCGCGTCGCATGCGCGTGCTTCGGACATTTCACCGAAGAGACTGGAGTCGGATGAGCCGGAAGTTCTCGAATACAAACGACCTCCACCGATTCTTCTCCCGCGGCCAGCGTCACTGCTCCCAGAATCCTCGACCCCATTGACTATTAAAACATTTTTTCGGGAATTCCCACCCGAGTCTACGGTTGTCAATAATGGTCAGAAAGAATCACTTCTTAAAAATAATAAGGGGAATTCTCAGTTTCAAAGCGACAACAACGTTTTGGACATGCGCGGCAGTTCATCTCCGCTCTCCGTGGGGAAGGTAATACATATGGAGGTGGTCGATGAGAGATTTGAAGACAGCAGACGACTAGACACAACAGAAAGTTCATCGGACGGTCTAAATTCCAGATTATTGAAATCTTTGCTGAAAGATCCTAAGCAAAATCAGTCAAGTTATATATTGCCCAGTGATGGCAACGCGATGCCAAACGAAGGGACAATGAAAGCTTCTTCTCAATCTTGGCAAGAGCCGTCTGTCAAGCGCAAAGGCCAAGGCCCAACAGCTGACAAATACCTTGGCTTCCTTTCGGCAAGGGGTCAAGCCCCACAATCCCAGGATCACGTGGTTGATCTTGAGTTCAGTGTCCAAACAAATAACTCCGACTCGAACTTCGCCGCTGAGAAGTTTGCTGAGCATTCTGAAAATGAAACCTCATCAAAACATTTCCAAAGGCGTACTGTGTTTGAAGAGGAAAGACCGTGCGCCAAGACTTCAAGCAGATTCCTACCCGGTCCTCTGACGCCCGTGGACTGAAGACACAGTATTAGTCAAAAGCAAGAATGTTTTTAAACAACAAAAACAAAACTAACAAAAAATAACGTTCGAATCTATGCAATGACTGAGTTTGTAAAATTTTCAGAACCAATGAACTCAATTCGACTGGTACAGTCAAGACAGGCGGCCATAATAAATACGTTCCAACAAGAATTTCACAACACATTAACAGTGGACGAATCTCCCTTGTTACTTTGCCATTATTTTTTTTTGAATAGTTTCTACACTGTTCTTACATAAGCCGCGATACAGTTACTTAAGGCAGTACACTGCTTCAGAATCCGTTAAATTGAAACTTTTTGACGCAAAGAAATTGACAAATGGAAGATTGGTCAATGAAGAAGTTTGTCCAAACGGAAGTTTGTTGCTCTGTCTCGCATAAATTCTCTTTCTCCATATAATGGCCTATCAGCATCACCTCTTTCCCCCACCTCTCTTTCTTTCCCTCTCCTTTTTTCTCTCTTTCCATACTCATCTCACTCGTTCTTCCTCTACTTATTTCTCTTCCTTTCTTCCCCTCGTCCTCCTTCTCTGCCCCTTCATACCTCCTTTCTGTTTTCCATTGTCACTATTTTTTTCCCTCATATCCCATATTCCTTCTTCTTGTGCCTTAATGACTGAATGCAATCTCCTAGTGATGGAATATTTCAGTTTTCATTTCAGAGAGAAATATTTTTATTTTTTAAAAATTTCTTTCGCAACGGTTTCAGCAGCAACAAAATCTATTATAAAGTCATTTAATAAACCAAACAGAAATTAATATTATTTATTTTACAATTTAAAAAAAAATGTATTCAACAAGTGAAAGAGAAGGATTTCTAACATTTTTCAATATTACATTCCAAAAATGTGTACGGAAGAAAACACATTACATGTAAATAATGTACAGGGGAATCGCTCATCTGGGATTGTGTGTACAGAATTGAGAATAGGGCAAATAATAATAATTGTTTACTGCTTATTTAAATTATGTCTTCTGTTTGTTAGCAGAGATGGCTAAATGCGGATGCTGTATATTAATGATAAACTTTGTTTTGTTTTGTTTTGTTTTGTTGTTAACGTTAATTTAGAAAGATATGCTGTTAGAAGAAAGTAGATTTCTTTTCAATAAATATTGTTTAATTTTAAAAATCCATTCTAAGAGTTAAACCTGAAATCTTCTTCACTGTATGGACTTGACAGTAAACTTAAATGATGCTGTAGAATAAATAGTAGCACGTCTTCTGCATTTTCAGTATTTACACCAATGTTTTAAAAGAAACACCTAGATTTGGACGGACAGTTTACCATGCCAATGCTAACAACGGAGAATGTAATCAAACATAAGAATGTAACCAAACGTAAGAATTTAATCAAACGTACGAATGTAATCAAACGTAAGAATGTATTATGTATCGACAACCAACGAAGTTTACTGATAATATCTTTATGTTTTTTGTGCATATCATTCTGAATAAATATATATTTTCATGACTCTTCCAATATGCTGGTTCTTGTCATACGACGTTACGTCATTAGCCTCATGTTGCTTTGGTGGTGTGATGGAGAAACTGACAGTTGCTCTGGTCATTTCAATGGGCTAAATCATGTCAATTTTGGACATGGCAAAATGGATGTTTTTCTTCACATTCCAATGGATGATGACAACCTGAATATTTTACCTGACATTCCGATAGATGGATGCCATGTAGATATGTTAACAACCTGAATGTTTTTTTTTGCAGACATAATCATGAATCTCATTACACGATTGCAGAGTTGTTTTGCTCCAGCAAGAAATTAAGTCTTGCTTGACAGAAGAGTTAACCTGACCGAGCGGTATTGTTAAAACATGGATTGATTGTGGAAGAAGTGTTGTTATCTCAACAAAAGTGAAGTCTGCAGTACCTGATTTATCTGCCTTGATGAACTTATTGTTCATCTCACCATGTACCACCCATGTTTAAGAATGACCTATGACCTACACGTTAAATTGTTATCTATTTTCCGATCGTCTCAATCTATAAATTAAAAAAATGAGAAAAAACTTTTGATTGTATTGTGTTTTCTGTTTCCCTTTATAGGCCTTGTCACAATATGGTGGAAAACTATTAATAGAAATATTTGGGATATATATATGTATATATATTATCTTTTTAAGGACAAATTTCATTAAAAAATTTAATAACAGATACGAGTAAACATGTCAATGTTGTTATATTGAGTAGGATTTATCTTATCAGCTATTTGTTAATTCTGCGTTAATTTAAGACAGCTTATTGGACTTGAACAAGGAAAAACAGTTTAGTAATTTTACCATGCTAAAAGTTTTCAGAGCATATTAATTCGACTGTATTTATGCTTCAAAACATTGTTCCGCTAAAATATAATCTAAAAATAGAACATAATTAAACATATTTAAATTAAGAAAAGATGTAAAAGTTTGAGAATCACTGCCGCGAAATAGTTACATCATTTTCGTTGAATTTCACATGTGTTGAAATGTATCACATTGTTAGCAGGCGGGTCAGTGTCCTCCTAATACCCTTGAAATTGTTGAAGGTTAGGGCAGTGCACCTTTTCTCAAAAGTTAAAACTGTAAACATGTTTGCTATGCAATATAATAATTTATTTGTATGACATGTATGTATGTATGTATGTGTGGCAGGCCATCGGTAGAAATTGTCAGAGCTGACCAGGGCATATCACCAGGAGCCAGGTGGGCGGTATCAAATATTTGTTGGTCTTCCTTATGGGATGTTTCCGACTCCAGATTCGTTTCGTACAATGTCTGGATGGGGAAAACAATTGGGTGGGGACAAATAAGAGATGGGGACATAATGTAATGGTGACAAATATGGGATAGGGAAAAATACTGGATGGGGACAAAAATAGGATGAAAACAAATATTTGAAGGGGAAAATATTGGATTTGATCAGTAATTGTAATTGGAAAAATAGTGGTCAATATTAAATATAAGATAGGAGCAATCATAAGAGGCAGTAGTACTTAATTGGGATACAAATATATCATACAGAATGGGACTGGCATAAAGCTTTTAAATAAAATACAAAATACACAAAACAAATTGTGCAATTAAAACAATAAATTTGAGCTTTATTTTAAACTAAAACGACAATAGACGTTTCGGCTAATGACGTCATCAGTACAATAACATAAAATAGGTACTTACATATATTTAAATTATTAAAACATATTATATCATAAAATAATTTAAAATATTCATTTAAAATAAAATGAAAGGAAAAACAAAATCAAACAAGGACACAGGATATAGAAAAAAGAAGGAAGTATCTAAAGTTACAGTTAAAACCACAACGGGAAAAAGATTCTGCAGTTAGTTAAAATTGTGAATTTGGTTAATTCCATATGGAGCCAACGTACCAAATCGTTTTATAAGTCTATTTTTCATGTGGATCCTATCATGGGTATTGTTTGCATATAAAATACCAGTAACTGCAACATCTGAAATACCGTCATGGTCAACACTGTAGAAGTGTTTAGATACAGGACATTGAGCTTGTTTATTTATATTATACAGGTGTTCTCGAAACCGAGCTCCGAGACGACGACCTGTCTCACCCACGTAAATTTTATTACACCTCTTGGAAAGAATTGCATAAATCACGTTGCGAATTGTGTAAGTGAATCCATCTTTTATTATGAAGTTTTCAAGAGGGAAAGAAATTTGGTTAATTTCAATCACATATGGACAAGTATTGCAACGGTTACGGTTGCAACCTTTTGTTCCAATATGTGCTTTCATCGTGGGAAGGTGACTTCTTACAAGTATATCTCTCAGGCTTCTATCTCTCCGGAAAGATAAAAATAGGATGAGGACAAACGGGAGGAGCGTTGGCGAATAGATTCACAATTTGGGGACCACTGCACTGTGCTGAACAGTGCGCCCTTTCAGTTGAAAATAAGTCGTAGCCTTAATATTGTCACCAACCACGTGTGACGAAACAACCGAGCCACGCATTCCCAAGAGGGCTTTATCCTCGTCTTGTAAAGCTGAAATACAGGGTGTACGGTCAGATTGTCACCCAGCGGGTATAAGTGTGCGTATATACAAATAAGATATAGCATGAGATGGAATAAGTTTTTTCGACAAAATTAAAATGTTTTTTTTTAGGGCTGTGAAAATTAACGATAAATTTCTCGATTAATCGTTAAAAATTTTGAAATTGCCCCTGAGTCCTGAGAATAAAGCACGAGAAGATATTGCCATGACTTCAAGTAAGTTGACAGTCTCAACACCGAGAAGCGGTCCTTTGTTCAACACGAGCAATACCGTGTTAAGACTGTTAGCAAAACAGCCCCACAACACAGCCACTAATTTGATCATAAATCTCTGACTGGTTGTAAGACGTTTTAGAATTAAATAAAATGAATAGATTACTAAGGCATAATTTCTTGTCGCCATGTTTACACGCATTTAAAATAAATTGTAAGCAAGTTTTTTGCTTGTTCCAGAACTGTAGTAGTTATTTTAAAAAAAAAGATATTCAAAATAATTAATTGTAGCAACAGTAGTAGTGGTAGTCGTAGTCCAAGTCGGTGTAGTATCTCTATTTTCCGTTACTAATTATCATTCACCTGAAATGGCGTCGAAAGCTCCGAGCCTAATTCTCTTATTGTAGTTCTTCCCTAGAAATCCTAGTTGAAACTTTGCCCAACCCCCAAAAAAGAAAAAAAAAGAAGGAACTAATAGCTAAGGGACATACCCGTGGCGGTCCTCTCTGAGAGCCCCCCACCCCCCTGGGCACCCAGTAACTCTGTCGGAGTTGCCTTCCATGAATTTTAACCCATAAATAAATGGTTCGATTTCTACTTCGACTCGATCAACCTCGGACCCTTCCAGTCTCAGCCGGCACACTTGTACTTTGGCCACGGACCGTAGCTATATATAGAATTAAGTCTTCTTATTTTAATAGGTCACTGCCACCAAGGTAGATGGCTTTGTTATAACAGTGAAGGAAATAACTATCATTGCATGCTGCCATTCGTATATCAGCAAGAAATCTTATCACGGCAACAATGCTCTTTATAACACCAGTCCAATATTTGAACTATTACTTGCTTCTCCCTGACTAAATTTAGGTCAATGCTTTTTTTCTTCTGGAATTCCAACATTCTTGTTATAGAAATAATAACATCCTTCGATAATAATATAGTTTAATGGCGATTTGCCGTGATGCGAAAGAGAAGTAATATGGTCTAAATCAGTGCTTCTCAAAGTGGTGGTCCGCGGAGCGGTGCCGGTCCGTGGGCCATCCTCTACCGTTCCGCAGTGTTATCAAGAAATATCTTATCTTCTTATCTTATCTGTTACAGACGCTCCTTCTACAGAGAAGATTATTGCGTCCTATGATTATCTATGGTTTGTGTTTAGTCGTGCATTCTTATTAGAGATTTAAATGTTGGTAAAGTGTTGGTTTTCCTGGTTTCTTCAGGCAACCCATTCCACGCCCGAATTCCGGACGGGAAGAACGAAAATTTGTATGTGTTTGTTCTTGCATACGGAATAAGAAAGGAGTTTTTATCCTTATGTCTATCTGAGGGTTGTATTAAGTTATCTTTGTTTTGTATTTCTAAATTAGAATTAATTGCTTTTTGTATAATTACTACTTTACTCTTGGTTCTTCTACCCTCTAGTGTTTCAAGGTTTAATGATTTAACTAATGGTGTTATTCTTGTCAGTTTTGAATATTCTCCAGTAATGAATCTGGCAGCTCTTTTTTGAATTTGTTCTAGTTTATTCATGTTTTCTTTTTGGTGGATGGGTCACATACAGAAGATGCATATTCTAGTACAAGTCTCACCAAAGTTAGGTAGCATTTTAATGTTATATCTCTATTACATTGGTAAAAGTTTCTTTTTATAAAGCCTAAGGTTTTGTTTGATTTTTTAATAACTTTTAAGAAATGAATGAAAAATCTAATTATAATCCCCCACTTGCAGACATTTATTGTAACTCTATAGAATGTGTCAGTTTTATTATTTTTTTTGGCAATAAGCACATATACTGAAAAACGAGAAACAAAAACTCGAATAAGTATTTAAACGCAATTTCCAAAAAAGAATTTCCGATTTTTTTTTATTTAAGGGAAATCATTCTAGATTACATTAAAAGTCATTACAAATCAATAATTCTGAAACTAAACAAAACAACTGCTATCTACAAACTGCTGCTAAAATTACGGGAGTCGAACGAAAAGAGATTTTTCAAAAATTCCTTTGCCAACATTGCTCTAAATATTATTAGCTATTGTTTGGCGTTTGTTTCAACCCGATAGATGTTATGGTTGGCGAGAAATTGACAAAATCCTGATTTTTTCCCCCGGGAAATCAGGTAAACCTTTTCGTAATTTTTTTAGGCCCGTGCACATCCTTGGGACCTCCTTAACATATATGCAAAAGACCCGAACCCTCTATCTGGTATGGTTCAAGAGGAGTTGCAGGATCAAGCTCGAACAGACAGGACAGACATTTCAAATACAGTCAAACCTCTCATAACGAGCTCCTCTCATAACGAGAAATTCTCATAACGAGCAAAGTTGTTTTTGAAAAAGTTGCTCCCTTAACGAGCGAAGATTCGCATAACGAGTGACGCAGAAAGGGAAAGTCACTTTTTTCTGGACATTCATTTGTGAGCCGGCACTTCCGCCCCGATGTATTATTCAGTGGTAAGCACTCGGTCTGTTAGCGTATTGTTTTCGTGTGTGATCAACCGTTTTTACAAATTTTGTATTCAGACAGTATTCGTAAGTTTTGTATGTGCTCAGTGTAATAACCTGTGCTAAAATGTCTTCGAAAAGAACCCCAAGAAGACAATCATAAGACAGCACAAAATTAAAATAACTAATGAAATGAAACGAAAAACCATTGAAAAGCGAGAACACGGTGGCTAATCTAGCGCGAAACTAAAATCGGCCAACATCAATGATCTGCACTATTCTCAAGGACAATTAAGGAGATTGGTGCTTCAAATAGAGTGTCAAGAAATATCTACGAAACGGTTACGACACATTTTCGTCAAATTTTTAAGTGTCGGCAAAAACAAATGTCTTTGGGCAGTTTTCTAGTTAAAAAGAAAGAAATTATTTGTCATAAATTCATATTGTTGTTAACGTTGTTTTTTTTCAAATCTAAATTGTATTCTAGTTGTTTCACTCTTTAACAATTCATAAGTAATTTTATTTGAATAATTGTTAATAATTTTTTTGTTGAAAATTTAGTATTTTTTTCAGAAAGGAACGGATTATCGTATTTTACATTAATTGGTATGGGAAAAATTGTTTCGTATAACGAGTGTTTCGCTTAACGAGTAAGACTCTGGAACGAATTAAACTCATTATGAGAGGTTTGACTGTAAAAATACCCAATTTTTCCCATGGGAAATTGCATTAAAAAATAATCAAATAAATTGCAATTCGCTACCACATAAGAAAAGGGAAAATAGAGCACCGCTCCCTGGTGCAATGGAAACATTCCTGCCGGTCCACCATACCAAAAAGTTTGAGAAGCACTGGTCTAAATGACATTTACGCAAATAAAAGTTTTTCGTACAAATTTATTAATTTTTTATTTAAAAAGAGAAAGACTTGACAATGACTTTAAATATTTGTAAAATAATTGGATACGAATTCTGGAATTGATGTGAAATTTTTTACTCTTAATGCACATTTGATTACTTAGTTGGCAGAGTAAGCCGAGAAAGGTCTACGATATAAGAGTGCAAATGGCCTACGAAAACGTAAAAACGTCCCTGAAAAAGACTAAACATCCCCGCCCCACAAAGACAAAACTACAGCCCAGATTTTTAACCAGAACGTTTCATGAGCTACAAATACTTAAAGTAAAATATTATTCATTTGTAAAACAGTCTTTTCTTTTACAATAACAATTTCGTGACATAACTTACCTGGCAAGATTCCATATTTTAGGCTGTTACTGGTCTTAAAATAGCAAAGAAGCGACACGCGCATGTCAGCTGTGAAGACTTTTAGAGGTATACTCCATAAATTGCTGCTTTTTTTTGTGCAATGATTTTTTTTAACCTCAGAATTTTAAAGCAATAATTAACATGAGTCTCCGCAAAAATGAAATACAGTTCGTCTTTGGAGCCGTCCACAAATGACGTCACGCACCTAGGGGGTAAAGGGGGGGTCCACACATTTGTGACGATGTGTGACTAGGGGGAGGGGGTGTTTGAGAAATGTGACGTCACATCAAAACGCGCAACTTTTAATAAAAATCCCACTTAAATATTTGATTTCTTACAATTTATTTTATGACGTTTTACATGGCTTCATGCGTGTTAGGACATTAGAGTGCAACCTTACACTAAATACATACCTAAAGGAAAAAAGTGATTTGAAACATGCCCCATTTCAAATAGAAAATACAGCTTTTATTGGGGGGGGGGCAAAGCTTTGTGACATCATATTTGGGGGGGTCTAAGTTTTTGTGACGACGCGTGACCGGGGGGGGGTGCAAAATCGGCCCAAAATCGCGTGACGTCATTTAAGGACGGCCCCTTTAATGTTGTATTCATTATAAATTATACCAAGTGAAGTGTTATACAAGAGATACATGTTGGCGTATTGTGCAATGTGGCCTTGCAGACGCAAGAAGATATTTTAAATTATTGTTCTCATAAAAATTCCAAGGGCAGATCAACCATTTTTGACAATCCCATTTTTAACGAACAAAAATAACAACACCAAAACTCAACGGCTAGCCACTCGATTATTGTTTTGTGTCAAAAGTTCTGCTTGGGAAGAAGATGCCGCATATACTCGTTCTATAGCCCGTTCGTTCAGAAGCCGACCCTCCCCCCCCCCTCTTTTGGAAGAGAATTGTATCAAAAGTGTGTAACCCGCTCGTAAGCCGACCCCAAAAAAATAATAGGACAGCGTAAACAAAATGGTACACATTTTTTTAAAACTACAAGCTAAATTGTTCATTATTATTGTTTACTTTTGTTTAGGTTGAAGAACAAAGAGATTTGAATAACAGAGAGGATGGTTTGTTTTTCCTACTACTTTGCACTACACATCTTTGTCTTTGTGCTCTTTGTTAGGCAAGAGTTACCCATTTTTTTTCTCTCCGGTAAACAGTGGCGAAAGCGCGTACATTAAAATTCGTTGTTGAATTCAAAATTTTTAAAAACAATTTATTAAAACTTTCAAAAAATAAATAAAATGAATAAATAAGGTAAGTGCAGATGTTTATTACCATGTTGTAGCTTCTGGCAGAGAAGTCGAATCTTATAGAATGTAGAGAATGACCTTGATCATCTAAAATAACAACACCGATATTCAATGTACATGCTGAAATCACCTATGAACCGCTTGTAAGCCGACCCCCAACTTTTCCCCAAGATTTTGTCCAAATAAAAGTCTGCTTTAGACTGAGTATATACGGTACATACAACTTCACAGGTCCTATCCCTCACCCCCCCCCCTATTTTTCCATTTAGCAATTCAAACATTATTATGATGGTATTAAAATTTGTCCGGTAATAAAAGACGATTGCTATAAATTTAAGTACACAAAGCACTTCTACCCTCGCTCCCCCACCCCAACTCAACGCTCCATATTGTCTTAAACCTTGTCTTAAAATGCTCGGGGAAACGGCTCCACTCCTCTCCTCCTTCCTCCCCGCTCATTTAACCGCCTTTGTGTCTATACGTGGCCATGGAACTGACCAATCAAAACACAGGGCAATGTCCTCTTTATGATGCCAAACACATCTTGTGGGATTATCGTGTCTCCAGCCGAGATGATTTCGTCAACTTAAAAAGCTTATTTTTCTTCCCGTGTTTGGAATCTTAAATGAAATTTAAAGTGAAAATATAAGATAAAAATTTAAAAAGTAGCAACAAGCTGCAAACTTTATTAAGAGGAATAAAGAATTGTAAAAAATAAAATTGTTAGCGGATAGTGTAGCGATTGGAGTAGTGAATAATGGAAAGGAAAAGTCTGCTAATGAAGTCTGCTAATGAAGTCTGCTAATGAAGTCTGCTAATGGAGTCTGCTAATGAAGTCTGCTAATGAAGTCTGCTAATGAAGTCTGCTAATGGAGTCTGCTAATGAA